>CM067354.1:77078494-77150994 GCA_034190875.2 Urechis unicinctus
GGCAGAAAAGATACTATGATCTTAGAGCCAAGGACCGTGAATTTAAAGAAGGCGACCTTGTGTTGCGATTCTACCACACCCAAATCTTGTTGGCAACAAATTAGGCACTCCATATGTTGGGCCTTTGAAAGTTGTAAAACGCCTGGGTGACGTCACATATTTGGTAGGCGATTTGGATGGTGCTAAAGCTAAGGCTGTTCATGTAGATGACCTCAAGCTGTATCACAGTCCAGACATAAACATCCAAGTGATGGGCGATGATGAGGTCGATCTGTCCCTGGAGATGGCAAATGACACAAACCCTTCCCCTGACATAACGAACTGTGAGGTTAATCCCTCCACATGTCCAGTGAAGGACACACATTCGTACACTGGAGATATTGTCTCACCCGCTAGAGAGACTAATGACGTGACCCGTTCAAATAGAGTGATCAGGCCTCCCAAGAGATTTGGCTGGGATTAGGGATTTCCCTCCCCTCTCACATTCCTGTTCTCAGTTCCTGAGATCAGACCACCCTTCCTCGACAGACACCGCTCATGCCGATGCAACCCCAGACGGATACAGACACTGCCAGATGCTGGATTGGAGACCAAGGAACAGGGCCCCTGACCTGCTAGACTGCCTGCCGTCCTTACCCACAGCAAGCGTCTCTCTTGTAGAAGCCCAGGATCCTCCTCGAGTCAGCCATCAACTATATTATAATGTATCTACTTTTATAAATGCATGTAGTCTGTGTAGCGAATTCCTTATTGGAATGTGCCACTTGATGCAACTCATTTTTGTGGGTTTGTGTTGTTTCATGTTTTCTGCAAAGTTTTAGTTGTTTTATCATGTCTTTGTTACTTTAGTTTTGCTTGTTTTAACCGTGTTAAAGTCGTAATTGGTGATTTCCAATATGGATTGGATCACAGATCTGTAGATATTCAACAAGCATGTTATATTTGTTTTTCATCGACCTGTTTGAGGACAAACATTGTTTTTGTTAGGGAGGGGGTATTGTAAAAAAGGGGGGGGGTTGCACCCCCGAGTCGAGTTGCCCCTCCAGAATTACTGTTTACTTGTTCGAGCCGCATAGCGACTTTCGTGGACTGCCTCCGCATCGCGGTGTAGTCCCGTTTTATTCTGTTTTCCTTAGTGGATATAAAATGTGTTCTATTCTAATGTTTACTGTGTTTATGTGCTTGCTACCATGTACCGCTATGTAACAATCTTTATATTAATTATTGTGTACACCTCCGTTATTTGGTTTGCTATGTGTAGTGATTTTAGTTTTTGTTTTACATTGGATCGCGCCAGTTTAAAAAAACGAGAGAGCGTCTGCTAGTCACTCGTGAACTTGGCTTTGAAGAATATAGACGCTTTTGTTTGAGACTAATATTATCGTGAGTTTCACTATTTTGCATGTTAGTATTGTTGTGTGGCTAATGCTGAAGTATGGATCTCTCAGTGTGATTCACGGAGCATAGACACCGGATTTGTTGTGGTCGACGAAACTCTGTTTCGCGCCATTTGACGTATTTGTAATTGCTAGTTATAATTGTATGTATGATCATAAATGTTGGTCCATGGCTTTCTCTGGACAATAAATCCGATACTTGTTAATTGCCCACCCATCTCCGTTATTTCCTTCCAGTTGCATAGTAGTTGCTGCAAAACTCAGCAACGCCCAGGGTTTTGGCTTACCCCCTGGGGCGTTACATAATCACCGTTGAACGCCCTATTATCAACACTTCCAACTACAATTCGTTTGGGTAACTGACCCAAAAATAAATTTTCTTGATTGATCGTCATAGCTCCTTGAGATGCAGAAAACACGTCTATGCGTCTTATGGGGTATTTAGCTGGGCTTCGTTCTAAAGCCTTAATGTGAGCTAGTTGCTTACGAATAAGGTCACGGATTGCAGAACTATTTTAGGGGCAAATCCCTCTGCAGTATTGGCCATAAGGGCAAAGCTGTCACCGCTGCGTACTAATCGCAACTTCAAATCTACGCCGTTTAATAAATAGCGTTCTTGACTAAATAAATCTAAATGTAATTTGCCCATCATATCCACAATGCGACTCTCTTGAGCTCGTTCCTTTCTAGCTATCATCCCCTTGTTGTGAGTACCACCCACGGCGTCCATGTGTTGCGGGGTGTCTTTGTACCATAAACTAGCTGTTAACTGAGAGTTTTTGGCTTCCGAACCATAGCTCAATAGCGTTTCCATATAAGCGCGATACGGGTATGTGTTTGTCGAGGAGGACACAAGTTTTTTCGTTGAGAGAGACATCGACTTGGGAAAAGAGTGAGTGTAACCAGAGGTTAACGGGTGCTACAGCACTGTCAGCCTCCAAAACCTCCCCATCCTTTTTCACCACTTTGGCATTCACTTGTAAATACGTGTCGTTCAGATCGATATAATCATCACCCGACCCACTGATGTAGAATTCGACTGGACCCGAACCTAAAGCAGCTACGGGATCGAATTCGATCCACGATCCATGATCGACACTGCTTTGAGTTGGGGGAATCGAAAATAGGTCTAATTCACTTTTGACACAGGGACAAGATTGGGGGTGTACCAGTGCCATGATCTAACCGAAAATATCTTTTGGCAACCTCCGAGTTGTTCCACGACGACCGCGTGAACTACTGTTCCTACCTCGTGCGAGTCGTTTTATAGAGAATGGTGGTCGGCGACGCGGTTGTTTGGGTGGAACTATTTGATCGAACACTTCCTCTCCGGTTTGTAACAATCGTTTCTTAGCCGACTGTTTCAGAGACTTCCCTCCCAACAAATCTCCAACCACCCTCACTCCTGTTTTCAAGGCGTGTTTTTTAACGACAGGTAAAACTTTTCGAACCAGCGGTAACACCATTTTAGCCAGACCACCAACCACATTACCAAGGCCGTGTCCACGCTGACTTCTTGCACCGGAAAACACGGGGAGCCCTCCACCCGCTTGGTTCAGGTAATACGGGGTGTAAATATCAGCCATGGTTTTCAAAATATAGCTTTCTTGATTTTACGGAAATGTAACGTCACTGTCACTTTACCAGATTCGAATGGAATGGGTCGACCCGTGTCATCTCTTATATCGATTTCTATAGTAGAAAAAGTCTTGGTGGCTATCGGGTAATAAAATATCTTTTTATACGTGGAGTTGATCAACTGCCCGCGACGATCGTGATCGATTGGAATAATACGCAGAAGGGGGACCACAGTGTCTCCTACCACCTGAGCTTTGATGAGATTACAATAGACATAGAGTCCGTACAAGCCTCGATCAGGGTCAACAATGTGCTGACCGACTTGACTGTTCTCAAAAATCCCCATTTCAAAACCGAGTCTTTGACGCAACCCCTCGTCCATGTAAACTACAACTGACTCATTGTCTAGGGTCATAGTTGCTGTCTGTCGTGTTCGATTGTAGGTGAGACGCACTCGCTCCTCATTTTGCTCCTTTAACTTGGCTGCAAAGGCTTCTATCAACGATCCGGTCGTATAAAAACCAGGGGTAATGTGAAAATATTTGGGACGGGCCTCTGCAAATTCACTCACAATGTCATATCGCTCACTGCAACAGATATCCGGGGGGAGACTGAGCGCACCACCCACACGATCCATGACGACCAACCCCTCGTCCTCAGTAACATTGTACCACGTGTAAGGGTACTGAATTTCCGCTAATCCCACTTCCCAAGCCCCTTCCAACTGTACAGCTTTGGGGAGTCGAGTTAAGTAACGTGTCAACGTGTTGTTGGGGTGATAATTCATTGAACTGTTGGAAGGTAGGGTCAGAAAGAAACTCATGATGGTGATGCCATGAGACTCAAATTAAGTTCTTCTCTTGGTTTCACGGAAATGTAAAGTCACCATCACATGTCCGTCTTCGAATGCCACGGACTGACCCGTGTCGTCTCTTATATCAATTTCTATGGTACAAAAGGTTTTGGTGCCCACAGGGTAATAAAATATCTGTTTGTATGTCTGGGTCACCATTTTGTGCACCCGGTCGTAGTCCACAGGAACTGTGCGTAGCAAGGGAGCCATCGTGTCACCGACCACTTGTGATTCAATTATACTACAATAAACGTACAGTGCATACAACCCTCGAAATACATTAGGCTTGTAATCAGTTTGAGAATCGTAAAGCGAAAGACATTCCTCACACCTCAATATTTGAGGAAGACCTTCGGTCATGACAACTTGAAGTTTGGGATCAGTTATTTTTACATTCACGGTCTGTGAGTGGGAATTGAATTGAAATCGAACCACGCCTCTGAGATGCGATTTGCGGATGTGCATATTGATCCTGTCTATCAATTGTTCAGCACTGTAGGAACCGGGGGTCAGGCGAACGACCAAGGACTCGACCAAAGGATCCCCTTCCAAGTGTCTGTCTATCGTATGGTATCCAGCTCGCTCATCCACTATGACAAAACCGACATTGTCCCCGATGTTGTACCAGGAAACAGGGTACTGAATTTCTGCTAATCCCACCTCCCAATTACCTTTTAATTGTATGGGTTTAGGCAATTGAGTAAAGTAACGTGTCAGCGTGTTGTTGGGGTGATAATTCATTGAACTGTTGGAAGGCAGGGTCAGAAAGAAACTCATGACGTCGCTTTATGTTTCAAAGTGGGGTTGGGAAGAATGTACCCTAAGCTACTGCTTAACAGAGCAGTCCACAAATTACTCCTTTACCCGCCATTAGATTGTAGATGCTGACGATGATTACGGTATATAAAATGAGGATTTGTGTGAAAAACACGATTTCGGCTTTCGGAATTTCCTGACCAAATATGGTCCACACCCGATCACTTCTCTGATCTTCCATCCTAATGACGCTTCTGTTCCAAATCTCAGTTTTTATACAGCTCCACACCACTGACCCAACTATTAAAACTGGCAGGGTAGCCAAACCACTTGACAAAGTATTGTTTTTGTCCTTTCCGTTTACGTTCTTTGATAATTTTTTCAACCCTATACCATGCTTTGTCATTCACTTTCTGTAATTCTTCCGCGTAAAATGTTCCCTCTAACACTTCGTCATTATCATCCTTTATCGTATACACATTAGGGGAGCCTAAGTGAACGTTCTCCACCCGAAACAACTCCTCGCTCCAATTAGAAGTGTAACCCTTTTAAAATTTACCCCGTGCTTGACTGATGCGGACACGATCCCCGATATCATACCGTGGTCGTTTAACCTCATCAGAGCGTTCCCCGTATAATGTCATCCACGTGTCTTCTTGATTACGCACCGAGACTGATTATCGGGGGGCGCTTAATGCTGCGGTGATAACTGACGTTGTATCCTTTCACCAGCGAAGCCAGAACCGGTAGATAAACACTGGTGTTGTGTTGGGTAAAATAACGCCACATTTTAGTTTTTAACGTACGATTAAACCGCTCGACTATGCTAGCTTTGGTTTCTTCGTTGTGGGTGGTAAAAAAGCGAATCCCCTGCTGCTTAAGAAATGTCTGAAATTTACGGTTGATAAATTCTCCACCCTTATCGGTCTGTAAATATACTCTCAAAGGCTTGAATCTTGGTTCTGTTTGGCTAAGCGAGCTATGTCCACTAAATCGGCTTGCCATTGATGGTCAATCCCCCCGACTATGACGCGTCGTGTTCGAAATCGACGACGGATCGGTTTATGTAATGTATAGGCATCTTGCTCGCCCAACCATTGTCTGACTGCCTTTGTTTTGAGTTTCGTAGCTCTAACCAATGACTGCACCCCTCCATACGCGGCCGGTGCCTCAGGGTCGAAATACACACTTAACTTCTCCATGACATCCAATTTTGTGTTACAGGCTCCTCCTCACCAGGTCTTTTATCTATTTGCATCGCACCCTGTCGGATATAGTTCCATCGATCGGGGTGACCTACTCAATCTTGAGGAATGTTGGAGTCTCGCAATGCTTCAGCAAATCTTTTCCAACCCTCTGGTTCAAAGTGTTTACGTCGTCTCAACACATCGTTAACCAAATCCGCCACGTTAGTCCCACTAACGGCTTGTCCTTTAATCGTTAATTCCCCTCGTTCATTCCAACCCACGTCTGGGTTTTTTCGAAGGCGTTCTAATAGCAAACGCCCTTTTTCTGAAATTTATCAGGGATGGTTTCTACAACTTCCGCAATAGACACATCTTCTTGTTTGGGTGTGTGGGGCGGGGTATTAGCTAAGGCTGTGTGAGGTGTCGGGGTTCTGTGCTGGCGGTAATACTCGCGGTGTTTTGTTAAAATTTGGTTATAAGATTCTACTTTAGCCTCCTCCGATAAATCACTACGATTCAGGACATCCCTCATCTCCGCATCCAAGTTGGATAACACGTCGACAGTGGGAGCTTGATCGTAACGCCCACTTGACAGTACCCGGGGATCAACCCACATCATTTTCTTAGCCATAATTTTAGCCCAATAGTTTGCCTAACAACGGACCAGCGATACCTAAAATAGGTCCTAATAACGCCGGGAGAAAACCACCGGTTTGTAATACTCTTTTCTTTTTCTTGACGTTAGTTTTAGGTGAGATCAAAGCGCGCAGACCTTGTTTGTATCGGGCTAATTTACGCTTCTGAACTGAAGTCAAGGATACGTTTCCTTTTAAAACATTGAGTGCACATTCACATAGACAATTTATCAATTCTTTGTCAGCCGTGTGAATCAAAGCCCTATTGACAGGGGGTTTGGCTTTAGCCATCACTCGTAATGTATCAGCGTGTTTTCTGAGACGCTCTGCCATGGTCTATGTCTAACGATAAGAATGGCGGTCATCCGACGATCGACGGTATTTATTTCTGTAGGTATACAACTTGATTGGGTCGTAGTATATCAGTTCGTAGCCGTAAGTGATCTGGTGTTGCCTGTTTCAAATCGATAAACAAATAACCGTGAGGTTGCGAAGTAGCATCCGAAAAGGCTTCTTGTACATACTTGATGTTTCGCGGGTACATTTGTTTGGCTAAATGCATGATTTGTGAAGCGTCCCGAGGGTTCTTAAATACCACTAAATAATGAGCGTTCAAACTGATTGTTCGATGTTCTTTATTCTTTCCGAATAAATTTTGTACTAAATACAACACGCTAAGATTGCCATGGTGACTCCCTTTGGTGAATAGGCGAGTGACGCGTTCGTCAATTTCTTCCATCAAATCATCGATGATCAACAAGGTTCTTTGTTGAGGATCTGTCTCAAAGTTCAATCCCTCTACAAATTCCACGTGCGGTAGTTGAGTGTACATGGTTTGCCACTCTCCGAAACACCACACGATTCGGTCGGGTGGTGGCTCAATGTGACTACCTTTGATTAACTCACTCACAAAGTAAGTTTTTCCACAGCCGCTCGGACCAGCTATCATGCAACTAAAGGGGTGTTATAAGGCTCGATCCATTCTTATGCTGAGTTATCATTCACAATTCCCCACTCTTTTTATAGATAGGATAGGTAAATAGTGTCGTGATAAGTAGAACTCAAAAAGAAATTCAATTAAAGTATATCATCACTTTTTATTCAATCACCAATCATATATATTCATGCGTCTAATAATTTTATTATATATACAGTCATAAGGTTCCCCCATTAAGACTTTAGACCAGTGTTCGGTGGTCACACAAAAACCTAACATGGTACGTCGATACTCTCTAGAGAGCCAAAGACACAGTTCAGTCGAATTGTGTTGCTCACACAACAAGCGCCATAATAAAGTGACGTGATGTTCGTCCACCTTATCCAAGGCTCTTCCAACGCAATGTGAATACATCTTTTGTTGGTTCTCGGCTTGACATACGCCCGTTCCACACACGACGCATGGTTCTTGAGCTATGTCAGATAACAATGGCTTCATCAAACCACTGTAAAGGCTAATTATCATATCCCACCCATCAGGCGACGTTCCTTGGTCATCCATCTTTTGTGCGCGTGCTGATAGGTCTTGGTAAGCTTTTATGAGCTGCCACCAATTGAAACTATCAAAGCACATGGTCACGCTTTCACGGGTAATTTCAATATAGGGGACTGGGGCTTTCACTCGACCAATTACATCGTCACTAATGATTTCTTCCGTATCAACGTCCGATTGGCCAGCTTCCGCTCAATCAACGATAAGGTGAGTGATGTAAGAGCCGTCCCGCTTCTGAGAAAGGCATTTGAGGGTAATTTTATTTGATATCCGCTCCATCGATCGCGAATGTGTAAATCATTGGGGTCTGGGTTACTACACCACTGTGAAATTTGAAAGCGACCACTACGACGACTGGTATACAACGGTCCGTCAATGTAATCACACTCCTTGCCGTTCTCCTCTGCCATCCTGAATGAAACAAAAAGCTGTCCGTGTTCGCTTATTTATCCCCTGATCGAGCTAATGTAAGGGGTTTTTCATGATCACGTGTCGACTTAATTAAGCTGATGTCAGCGCTTTTTTCATGATCACGTGACGAATTGATTTAGCTGTAGTCAGCGGTTTGTCATGATCACGTGACAAATTAATTTCAGATCCGGTAAATCACGCACACACACACACGCACACCAGGGTTGTGAGGTTCTTCGAACGTGGAAGTTAAGCTTTCCGATTACGTCCTCTGCTTTGTTGTGCCTGTTGTTTTCCTTAAGTTTCGATTGTATATGTAGAGCTTATAATTACAGTGATATTTCAAGTGTTGGGTCAAAAGCGCCTTCGTTACAAACCCACATTGACACAGAGGACAACGCCGTAACCTCAGGGTTCTGTGTTTACCCTGAGCAGGTGACTTGGGTCTATATGGTTGTTGAGTCTCAGCGACTCTCTGACATTCGTCACATTCGTCACATTCTACACAAGTATCCATGTCGTCGCTTTAAAGATTCAAACTCTACTACCAGTAAACTTGTTGTTAACCGATAGTTATAAGCAGATATTTATAATTACATTAATCTACCTCATCTTCAGACACGAACGCAGTTAACTGACGATCCATTAAACACTCTCTAGCTTCGATCGCTTTACTAAGAGCCGTATCAAAATCGTAACCATACTCCATCAAGCGCTGTTGATTTATACTAATTTGTCTATAGATCTTATTGTCTCTCAGTTCTCGAGTTAGTTGTGCATGCATCTGTAACTTGTCTTTTAAAAACAGACCACCTGCTATACGCATCCGTCATGTTGATGTTACTCTCTGACTATCTTAGCCATAAATGACCACCCACCAAATTTGAACTCTTTATAACATACATTCCAAATAATAATTAAAAGAAACAAACACAGGCCTGTATTTTCACTCATTTATTACACAATCTGTTAATTACACGTATTTCAATATCTGATTTCACCGACTCCAACCAATATTTCCTATAGTCCACACACAACCATTTGCTACGTTCCATCCACGAGGGGCAGGGGTCAATTAAACCTATACTTAATTCCCATAAACTTGATACATAGTGTTCGTCAACACGCTCGAGAGCATCCGTCATACACATCCGAACTTGTTCTTCAGGTTTGGCCATCAAACAAAGATTATGCTGTCGCTGACTCGGGTGGTCGATCTGACAGCCATGGCATTTTTCTGGTATTAGAGCTTCGATTAAATCGACAAGCGTGTCTGTGTATACCACCATTAGATATTCCTCCATTAATTTCGCTCTCATCACGTGGGTTCCGTAGAGCTGTTTCAACTCCTCCCACGCTTCTACAAACATATACCACGAGTAACTGTCCATTTCCATTGTCACCTGACCCTTCTTTATCAGCACCATAGGGATCGGGTATCGAACACTCATCGTCACGTCTGCACCAATAGAGACCTCGACATGACTCTCCTCTCCTGCTTCTAACTGTTTCATTGTTTCTGTGACAGCAGCTATTTCGTAACCACAGTCCAATACACAGTGCATCTTAAACTCTATGTGACATTTCTTGAAATTGTTTTTCAAAAACACTACATCTTTATTCCAAACCACTATCGAATACTGTGCAAAGTATCGTGTGTATAGTGGTTTCACTTCCTCCATTTCGATTTGTTCTACCGCTTTTAACAAGTCCGCGTCGCTCATCCGTTTCCCAGCCATGATTATAAATGAACGCAGGACTGAGACACTCTCCCGTTTTATATACACCCTCTATCCCATCACTTAGCTTAGCTCAGCAAACTATGACGACATATCCGACGAAAATTGTGAAATCACTTTCCAAAAATAGAATGACCTCATCCAAAATAGCGCCCCTCCATGAGGTCACCAAGGTCACAAAGATTTCAAGGGCGGAAAATAACGGAACAGATGGTGAAATCACTTTCCAAAAATAGAATGAGGTCATCAAAATACCGCACCGAATCCGCATGCGATCGTCAGCGAAAAATATATTGCGTAATCCACGTCGTCCAGCGTTCGATGTCAAAAACGAGGTAAGTAGGGGCACGTAAATATACTACTGTTGACAATCGCCTTTGTGTTCTTCAAGCCATCTTGCAGTGGAATGTATGAGCCATCCCAGGCCAAACCATCCACCCCGAGCTTCTTTGCGCCTTTCCATCGTCTCCTGGATCTGTTGGATCTCATGAGCATGCAGTACATCCTCCTGCTTGCACCGAATCTACGGGGCAACATGGTGAATTCATCGCTACCGTCGGGTTTGGTTTTCCTGAGCTTCACCTTAAAAGCTAGCCGACACTTCACTCCCTGGAATGCTGGTAACTCTTCTACAAGTTGCAGGTGAACGTGTGGGCGTACATCCTCTGGGAAGGCATTGAGGTTAGCATGAGTAGGTGACATCTATCTGCCAACCTAGTAGGAATATACCAATTACCCAAGGAGTTATTCGTAAGACTAGCTAATCAGTCTCTCCCTTTTTGAACAGCCCTATGATATCTTTCTGGTAATCCCACTGGGCATCTTGTTGATTGCGTTCACTTGTCATGGGCATATTGTTGCAACCAAGTTGCTTAAATCGATCAATCTCGTTGACTTGGTAAACTAAATACGCTGAAATGAATAGAGTCCTCTAATCAACTGGACAAGACTAGATCAAACAAATAGACGCATGGGACATGGGGGAACATGGCGAACTGTATCAGGAAGTTTGAAACAAAAATTGGCAACCACAATTCAACCGATTATCATGACCATCGCATATATATTGATAATTTTATAAGCAATCAAATTTATTAAAGAAATCATGCTGTCAGGGCCATGACAGATTGGCAATGATTTAACCGACTCAAGGAAAACCTTTCCTTATAAATTTTACCGCGGCGTGCCATACTTAATAAAACCCGATGAGGCGAGCAGAGAGTAGCGGCGACCTTTGTACTCCCCTATGTGTAGGCTGCTGTTAACAAACCATTGAAAAGCCAAATAAAACCTATTGGTTTTACGTATCATTGAGACATTCCATTTTTTTTTAATCCATTTTTTTTAAAATTGCGACCTCTATCGCAGGTAAAAAAGGTTAACAAATATTGCTACAAACAAACAAACAAACAAACAAACCGGACTGACCAAGATAACTTGGATAATGCAAATTCGCCAAGTTAATGAGAAAATATTAAAAGCGCAAACAAATGAATCTTCAATATAAAGACAAGGTATTTCAGCGAAATTTTCAGGATTATTGTGTCGCAATGCAACAGGCGACATCAAACCTATCGGGCCCGAAAAACGTCGATGGTGTAAAGAAAAAAAGCCAGGTATCAGGACAATTTTTTTGAGATATTAAAAGCGTTGAACGTCCCTTTTAACATCATAGTTCTTATCAAGGTGTAAATATAGATCATAATCAAGAAGGGTGATTTGATTCAAGTTACAATGTCAACATAGTCCCATCACATGGATCAAACGCGTGACTTTTGTGTTATACGACTGGTACGCTATATACTTTGAGTGTGTTGTACATACTTGTAGAAAAGCCACTAATTACAAAAAAAAATTTGAATAAAACATTAACAATATTAAATGAGGAAGTCTGTATCAAAATTCTGATTGATACCAAAAGTGATTAATATATCAGAACATAATCGTTAAATAATAAATTAGAACATTTAGTGTGATATATTTATGACACACTCCAGTTCAGCTTTAGACGTAATTTAGAAACAGCGCTTTCCAGTTGATTTCGCTGGTTGCTCCATTGTCGGTTCCGCTGCTGCTTCTCGCTGACCTGCTTCTTCATCCGGGTCAAGTGAGCGCTGTTACGTTTCTGGAAAGATGCACAATTATCGCCTAAGACTTGGCTTTCAAGTACATACGCACTTAGCAATTTTTTTGAAAACTCGCTGTTTCGACAAACATGGATATGGTAGGTGTGGTTAAGTTAAATCACATGTAATTTTGAGCCGGGCGTATAAAAACTATAATACCCATGAAAAACCCTTACGATGCATATGACTTAAAGACGGACAAGGCCACATTCGACTGGTAATTAAATCAATGAAATTCATTGTTTGAACTATATACATATTTTTAAAAAATCTTTAAATCTCCAAATCAACTGCTATCAAAAACCTGGCCAACTTACATGAAGTACTTCCACTTCCTGTTGTAGTTTTCTCTTCGTGTCTTGTGTTTGCATCAGCTTATACACATAAAATTGGAATATGACATAAAATGCCAGGAAAGCCAGACGACAGATGAGAAAATGGAACAATAAGAACGAGGTAACTTGCTCTGTGTGAAAGTTCCGCACCTCTTCTTCCTTTAGTTGTTTTAACGACTCCAATTCGCTTTGTTTCATTTTAAGCGCTACGATTATTTCATTGCAGTCGGTTTCCTTGCTACCATTCAAAACACACTCAACGGCTCCCGGATTCGCGGCCATTTTGGGAAAATGCCCAGAGCGACTCGTCCAAAAAATATGGAAACGTCATTAGAACAAAACAGCGCAGAAGAGAAAAATCGAAAACAACAAACTTTGCTTTCAATTGAGATACTAATTCTCTCTGCCTGGCGACTTCTATGCAAATTTCCGAATCCTTTTCCAACTCTGCAACCAAGCTGACATGCGCCTGTATTTTCTGAATGTAATTCTCATTTAGGGTCTGCAGAGTTTGGTTTTTCTCGGTCAGCATTTCTTTCTTTGACCGTAAGTCAGACATGTTGGTGTACAGCCGGTTGATTCCTACAAGTGGTCACCGTGGGTAATTAAAAACTTGATAACCATCTTTCGGATGTTTATTATAATATGGTAAATAAACGAAGCGTATATAGGATCAAGGATCCGTTGTTAAGGTTTCCGTGAGGCGGCGCGGAATCGAGGGACCGAAAATCAAGCCCATGCAATCCTCCCAGCAAACACACTACGTACCAACTACGTAGTACTGCGTAGGTCGTAGGTAATGGTTAGGTAATGTTTGGTAATTATGTAGTTTAAACGTTGTAATTACGTAACTCGTGGACGTAGTGCCTCTACGTTATAAATACATACTGACAATACGTCGTATATGTAGCGTGCGAGTGGTTTCTAAAATAGCGAGTGGGGTAAATGTAAAACTTAAACTGTTGAACACGCTTCGCCCGAAAAAAAAATACACAGATTGTATGGAGCCAAAAGTAGATTTATTCCATTTAAAAGCACAACACCAACTGCATAAGAGGTAGGCTATGCTAAGAACAGTTCCCTGCTCTCAAACATGCAAATATTACAAAAGGCCCTCAAATGGAACTTACCAACGGTTAAGGTGAAAATAATCCAAAGTCCAACTAAATCGGACGCTGGCACCACAATCACAACAATAACAAAGCCACCTCGATCTGGTCTTTCGCGCTAAAACCCCAACTTATATAGTCCGGGGGGTCACGTGACTCCACAAAAGATACATAAACTAAATAATTAACTAAATATAACATTCATATGCAATATTCAACATAATACATGCACAGAAACATAGGAATACTGAATCACACACACTGTACGAAAAAGAAGAAAAAAAACTGTGTCGATGTATAAATAAAGAGGCAAGCCTCTCTCTGAAAACCCAGAATGGTAAGCCCGCTGGGACAAAATTCACCAACCGCTACACTATCCCCCACCCAATAAAAAGTTTGGCCCAAACCAACCTATTAATAAGCAAAATAATATCCTGAAATACAAATTTCATGCACCCGGTAAAACATTAACAATCACATATACTTCGAAACATAAAAAATGATACCTGCAACAGAAATACAATCAAGAATGCATTTAGACATAGCAAAACAAAAAAAAACAAAAAAAAAACAACAAACAAACATACTAACAAACAAAAACCAACTACTCAGTGGATGTCTGGGTGGCCTTGGATTTCCTGCAGAGCGTCGATGGCTTCGGCGTCCATGTAGCACATAGCTCGTAGACGGTACCATCAGGTAGGGTGGCCTTTTCCACTCGCTTGATACAGGCAGCCTCGTCCTGGAAAAAGCTGAGATGAGGGTTAGCCTGCCTTGCTTCTAGCCAGAAGCCGCGGAGCATGGCTGCTATTGGCGAAGAATGCTGGAGAGAAGGCGCTCCCAAGAAGAAGATCCTGGGATCACTCCACCTGGCTTGCGCTGGAATCCCCTGTGGCGTCAGGGGAATTGGGCGCCAAGTCATCACTTGGTCCGCCAGAGGAGGAGCGAGAATTTCCTTCATCCCTTGGTCCGTCAGAGGAGGAGCGAGAATTTCCTTCATCACTTGGTCCTTCAGAGGAGGAGCGAGAATTTCCTTCATCACTTGGTCCTTCAGAGGAGGAGCGAGAATTTCCTGAGAAGCAGTGGCTGGAGAAGGCTGTCTTTCTTTGTAGGGGCCGAGGCACAGCTCTTCCAACTCCCACATGCTGCATGGTGGCGTGAGTGGGCGCAGCGGAGACAATCTCTCTGGCTTGGTGGCTTCGCTGCGAGTTCCTGTGGTTGGCCCACTGACAAGCGGCCTCTTGTGGTCGGCACTGGGGCCAGCTGGGGAAGAGGCTTTCCTCTTGATTGCGCCCGGATGTGCCTTGGCAACATGGGCTGCCATCTTCTTCTGTTCCCCAACTGGCAGGGTATACTTGCATGTGAAACAGCGAATGATGTCCCCATGGGCCTCTGCATTGTGGAACCGCAAGGACCTCTCGCTTGGAAAGTCCTGGCAGCACTTCAAGCATCTGCTGGACAGGCTTGCCATCACTGTTAACATACAAACAGATTATCCCATTGTACCCTTACAGCCTCTGACCCAGACAATGTTCTAGGCTGCATGGCTGTTTCAAAAATAAAATCAAAATAAATTCTATGCACAACAGGGTTCCTTAAATGCAGATGATAGTTACTATTGTGTATGTGCTGCATTTCACGACATGAGAATACATTATTAGACAATTTGGCTTCAGCCTACAAATAGGCCTAGCCAACTAATACAAACGTTAAATGTAACTTGGGCTTAATCCCAACCAAATCGGTTAGGTGGTTTGACAGTTCTCTTACTACGAGTAACTAGAGTGGGAGGGTCTGGCAAATTTGAGCTGTCAGAATCACTACTAGAGGTACCAGGGTGGTCCACTTCACTATCTGTGCTAGACCCTTGTGTTAACCACGACGTGGGATGGCGGCTACCCCAAAACCTCTTCGGGTCATTCACATGAACAGTAATTGCTTTAGACCCAAGCGACTGTTGAATTGTAAAAGTAACCTCATTTGGTTGAGATATCACAAGGCATGGTCCATGATAAGGGGAAGCCAGTTTGTTTTTGTTCAGAGCTGGGGGATAATGTCTAAGCACCCAGTCCCCAATATTTATGTCCCTAGGACATGCCTTCTGGTCATAGTTGGCTTTCTGCCTGCTAGCTGCCTTCCCCAGGTGTTCACGGGCCCTCTCAGAGTTAGCTTGCAGGGTTTCTCTTACCCACTCTACATATTCTATGGGGCACTTTGGTGGAGTATGTAGCAGGTCCACAGGTAAATTTACCTCTCTCCCAAATATTAGGGAGTTGGGTGTACACCCGGTACTTTCATGAACTGTGGCCCTGTAGGCACACATAGCATATGGGAGGTGGTCTTCCCAGTTTTCAGGCTCATCCCCGCATAGTTTTGCCAGCAAGTTCAGCAGGGTGCGGTTACACCTCTCCACTTGCCCATCCGATTGGGGGTGGTATGGGGTTGTCCGGGTCTGTTTTATTTCGAGTAGTCTGCAGATCTCTTTTGTCAAATCCGACTGGAACTCTGGGCCCTGGTCTGAATGTAGAACTAAGGGAGCCCCGAATCTGCAGAACACCTCGGTTACCAACACATCTGCCACCGTCATGGCTCGATGATCCTCCAATGCAAAGGCCTCGGTCCATTTGGAAAAATAGTCTGAAATGACTAAGATACAACTTTTGCCACTGGCAGAGGGAATTGGCATGTTCAAAATATCAATTGCCATACGCTCCCAAGGTGAGCCGACCGGGCACTGAACAAGGGGGGCAGCACGTCTCCCAGTGCGGGGATTTCGCTTTTGACATGGGAGGCACTCCCGACACATACGGTCAGTGTCTTCCCTAATACCAGGCCACCAAAAACGCCTCTGAATATTCTCGCGAGTTCTCTTTACGCCCATATGCCCTGCAGTACGATTGCTATGGAGCAGTCTGAATACCTCCTCACGTAACTCTCGGGGCGTGACAAGTCTCATGGGCTGGGATCTATCCCTACTGTGGCAGTATAAAATTCCCTCCCTCAACACCAGATCTGCAAACTTTGTCCATAAGGTCTTTGAGTATAGTGATTTACCCCTCATCAGGGCCCAATCAGGACGGCTACCTTCCTCAACCCACCCCATAGCTTGTGCGATAACAGGGTCCCCTTGTTGCCATTTTATGATATCAGTGTGTGACCAAGGGGGCAACCACGCCTTTTCCTGACTCGTCAATGCCCTGACACCACCAGTTGTTGGTCCCTCCAACCCACATTTGTCTAACAGCACTTCCTTGGAAGCGAATACCTTCTCCTCATTCAGACTGCACTGTCTGCAGTCGGTGCAAGGCCTTCTAGATAATGCATCTGCATTATTGTGGACTCTCCCGGCTCAATGCTGGATATCTATATCGTAGGTCCCTAGGATTTCAAGCCATCTCGCCATTTGGCCTTCAGGCTTCTTGAAATTAAGAACCCAACGCAACGCACCATGGTCTGTGCGTACAACAACCTTCCTGCCATACACAAAGTGATGAAAGTGTTTAAGAGAGGCTATAATGGCAAGAAGCTCCCTCCGAGTAACACAGTAGTTTCTCTCTTGTTTGCTGAAGGCTTTACTGTAATACCCAATTACCCTCTCTATCCCATCTTGATACTGTGACAGGACTGCACCCAATGCAAAGTTGCTGGCATCTGAGTCAATGACAAACTCACCAGTCTGTCTCGGGTAACCCAGAATTGGGCTGGAAGTGAGGGCCGTTTTCAGCTTCTGAAAAGCTGCCTGGCACTCATCTGTCCATTTGAATGGGTGGTTAGCTTCAGTGAGTTTATGCAGCGGCCGAGCAACGTCAGCAAAACCCGACACAAAACGCCTGTAGTAAGAGCATAACCCTACAAAGCTTCTAACCTCTGTAACATTATGTGGTTGAGGCCAGTTCTTTATGGCATCAACCTTTATGGGGTCAGTGCCTATTCCTTCCCTTGAAACAACATGACCAAGAAATTCAACTTTTTCCTTAAAAAGATGACACTTCTTAGGGGCTACCTTCAGACGGGCTGATTGGAGCCTGCTGAAGACCTCTTTCAGCCTACTGATATGGGACTCAAATGAATCCCCAACCACAATTATATCATCCAGGTAAACAAGGCAAGTTTGCCAATGTAACCCAGAAAGTATGCGCTCCATGAGGCGTTCAAAAGTGGCAGGGGCACTTGCAAGGCCAAACGGCATGACGTTGAACTGCCACAAGCCATTCTGAGTACAGAATGCCGTCTTAGGCTTGTCTTTTTCGTTCACCTCCACCTGCCAATAGCCGCTGGCCAAATCAATCGTGGAAAACCATTTAGATCCCCCTAGCGCATCAAGAGATTCGTCTATCCCAGGAATTGGATAGCTGTCCTTTATTGTGACAGCATTCAGTTTCTGATAATCTAAACAGAATCGGACTGACCCATCTTTCTTGCGTACCAGTACAACTGGTGAAGTCCAAGGGCTGTCAGAGGGCTCAATAATGCCTAAGTCTGCCATGCGTTTGACTTCTGCTTCTACTTCAGGTCTCAAAGCCATGGGGACCCGCCTACGATGCTGTTTGATTGGGGCTGCATCACCAGTTTTTATTTTGTGTCGTACCAAGTCTGTACGACCAAGGTCTGACTTTGACTTGGCAAATGTACCCTGGAACTGATCTAGCAACTTATGGACCTCACCCTGCTGTTCCCTACTAAGTCTATTAGCAGTATCCTTCCAAAGATCGTTTAAATGATCTGGAAGCAATGACTCCTTCCCAACACAGGTTGTGGCATGAATGTGATCATCTGGGCCTTCAGTGTATTCCAATGAATTAGAAACACCCTCAATATCATCACAGGTTGCCACGTTTGTCCCTTCATAAAGAGTTATCGAAGTGTTGTTAACATTAATAACCCTCAAAGGAACCACCCAACAACTTGGGTCTACCACAGCCCTGGCCACCAAAATCTGCTTATCTACAACTTTCGGGACAGGCTCAATCACTGCATTTGTATAGCATGGATGGCCATCTACATGACAAGAGAGTAACATTTCACTATGGGGCTTTCACTATGGGGCTGGACAACAATTGTCTTCCTCAACGAGACACGATATACTGAGTCCCTGTACTCCGACTCTCTAAGACACTTGTGTGGCACCACACCTCAAGTTCAGATGCCATTTCTTGCATCCAACACTCCACCATGTCTTCTTAGAAAATCCATCCCCAATATTCCAGGAGCATCAATCTCTGCTACCACCACAGGGTGGCTAAATGTATGACCTCCTATTTCAAATGGCATTGTTACCCTACCATGCGCCCGAAGAGACCCACCATCAGCTAATCTAATTTGATTTACAATAGGCTGCAGTGGTGGCCTAGAACCTGCCACCATAGCTTGGTACTTGTTTGGGTGAACCACTGTAATTGTAGATCCTGAATCAACTAGGCACTCTACTCTCACCCCAACAACAGAGATTGGCAGAAATAAACTGTCCATACCTCCCTCTAAAGTAGCAGTTGTAGGCCCACTTAAAGTTTCCTTTGCTGGCACCTGGCCTTCTGTCCCAGCAACTTCTAGTTTTTCGAACTCTGTTTGGAAATCCGTGACTGACTGACACTAGGCTCCTGACCACCTCTTTGTCTTTCTGAATTCCTAGCTTCATCATTCTGACGTTTGAAACACTTGGCAATGAAATGTCCCTTTCGCCCACAATAGTGGCAGTTTCCCGAAATTTTTCTTTTCTTTTCGCTACTATCCTTCTCCCTTTTCAAATCTGAAGTCAGCTGGGCTATTTGAGCCTGCATTCGGCCTTTTTCCCCTCTCACTAATTCATTTTCCGGAGGGATTGTAGCGGTTTCCTCTCTTTGGGCTCGAATACTCTGAGGTCTATGGGTACCTGTCCTACGCGCCCTCCCCACAATAAATGCCTCGTACTCTAAAGCAGATTTGAGAGCATCACCTATGTTGCTAGGCTTAGCCTGGAACACAAATAGTTCCATATCTGGATCATTGAGAGAATCCATGAAGCAGTCTTGTGCCAATGCTTCCCTGATGTCACAACCAGCCGAGGGATAAGCCAATCTGACCAACCTCTTTATGTCTTGCACAAGCTCATTGAGCGGTTCTGACCTACGCCTGACCCTGCCTTTTACTTGAGCTCTGTAAACCTCCGATTGATTGTCAGGCTCAAACCTAGCCATGAGTGTGCGAGTTAGAGCAGCATAATTACTTCTGAGATCAACATCCATATCACACAGTATGCTCTGAGCTGCCCCACTCAGACTGTTTGCCAACTCTAAGGCACTACTTTTCTCATTCCAATCATTCATTTGGGCAATCAACTCAAACTGAGTCAGATAATCCCTGAAGCTTGATTTACCATCATAGGTAGGGGGACGTTTGGGATTTCTCTTGTTAACAAGGTTGGACACAGGAGCCTGTAGCTGGGCGTTTTGTACTGAATCACTTGGAGCAGGTGAATGAACCACACGCGGTAAGATGTCTGCTACTGTTTCGCCAATAAGAGCAGGACCGTTTAACCCTTGGCCTGTTCTACCCGGGGCATTGACTACCGGTGGCAAGTCCCATGGAGTAAGCGGCGCTTGTGGTCGAGAATGGGTGGACTGCTGTTCTACCCTGGCTTCCCTCTGGCCTGGAACTCTTTGCGGTGAAGGGGCTGGGCAACTACCACCAAAATAAGTAATCACTATGAAAACCTATACCAGGTTGGTGTGGCATTGGTCCCCGCATCCCCCAAGGCATTGCCTGCTGAACCGGCCATGCAAAGGGGAAGGGCTGATGAGGATACATAAACTGAGGATTAGGGAACCCACTGTTTGGCATATGGTACTGGTAGGGACCATAAGGGGAACCTTGCTGGTACGGTGTTTGGGTATGGAGGCCTATAAGTCTCCTGAGATGCCCTGGGTTGGGAAACAAGACTTTCTCGGATAGGTATACCGGACACAGCAGTGGAAAATGCCTGCCTGACCCCATGGACACTACTTGAAGTTGGAATAGATTCTACAGTTGAGGAGTCAACCCCAACAGTATTTGCTGCAGCTGCTAGGAGATCTAAGTTATTAGCACTGCCCATCCCCAATGGGCCTCGAGGTAGCTCTGCTGTAACTTCTGTAGCATTCTGACTCTGCAAAGCCACATCCACAGTATGTGACATTCTCCCGTTATCATCGCTCATGATAACAGAATTAGGAGAATTTAGAACAGACATGTCACTGTGCTCACTGGACACCCCTGAAAAGTCACTATCATAATCTGGGATAGTGCTACCACGATCGCTCATCATTCCGCCATAATAGCACAGGTCAAATTTATCGAAGGGGACCAATTTGCTATCAGTTAGCAGATAATCACACACAAGAGGTGGCTAATGTCAACAAAATTACACCACAATGGCACAGAAACTTTACCAATGCCCACTCATGGACGCCAATATTTCTGAACGATATTCCAAGTACTAAAAACAATGTCCACCGGACACAAATAACGTGACTAATAACATAACCACAGACGGACGTCCACAAAATAGGCGTCAGAATTTTCGGAATGAAATATAAGTACTAAAACGATAGTGTCCACGGGAAACAAATTTCCCGCCAAACTGCACAAACACTGACTATCACACAAAATGGACGCCAGAATTTCTGAACAAAACTCAAATAGTCTACTGAGCTGGCGATGCGCTTGTTCAATAAAAATTTAACTCGTAAATAAGCATTTCGAGCGTGATGATCCCACCGCTTGCCACCAGTTTTGTAGCGTGCGAGTGGTTTCTGAAATAGCGAGTGGGGTAAATGTAAAACTTAAACTGTTGAACACGCTTCGCCCGAAAAAAAATACACAGATTGTATGGAGCCAAAAGTAGATTTATTCCATTTAAAAGCACAACACCAACTGCGTACGAGGTAGGCTATGCTAAGAACAGTTCCCTGCTCTCAAACATGCAAATATTACAAAAAGTCCCTCAAATGGAACTTACCAACGGTTAAGGTGAAAATAATCCTTGCTTGTGGTCGAGAATGGGTGGACTGCTGTTCTACCCTGGCTTCCCTCTGGCCTGGAACTCTTTGCGGTGAAGGGGCTGGGCAACTACCACCAAAATAAGTAATCACTATGAAAACCTATACCAGGTTGGTGTGGCATTGGTCCCCGCATCCCCCAAGGCATTGCCTGCTGAACCGGCCATGCAAAGGGGAAGGGCTGATGAGGATACATAAACTGAGGATTAGGGAACCCACTGTTTGGCATATGGTACTGGTAGGGACCATAAGGGGAACCTTGCTGGTACGGTGTTGGGTATGGAGGCCTATAAGTCTCCTGAGATGCCCTGGGTTGGGAAACAAGACTTTCTCGGATAGGTATACCGGACACAGCAGTGGAAAATGCCTGCCTGACCCCATGGACACTACTTGAAGTTGGAATAGATTCTACAGTTGAGGAGTCAACCCCAACAGTATTTGCTGCAGCTGCTAGGAGATCTAAGTTATTAGCACTGCCCATCCCCAATGGGCCTCGAGGTAGCTCTGCTGTAACTTCTGTAGCATTCTGACTCTGCAAAGCCACATCCACAGTATGTGACATTCTCCCGTTATCATCGCTCATGATAACAGAATTAGGAGAATTTAGAACAGACATGTCACTGTGCTCACTGGACACCCCTGAAAAGTCACTATCATAATCTGGGATAGTGCTACCACGATCGCTCATCATTCCGCCATAATAGCACAGGTCAAATTTATCGAAGGGGACCAATTTGCTATCAGTTAGCAGATAATCACACACACAAGAGGTGGCTAATGTCAACAAAATTACACCACAATGGCACAGAAACTTTACCAATGCCCACTCATGGACGCCAATATTTCTGAACGATATTCCAAGTACTAAAAACAATGTCCACCGGACACAAATAACGTGACTAATAACATAACCACAGACGGACGTCCACAAAATAGGCGTCAGAATTTCGGAATGAAATATAAGTACTAAAACGATAGTGTCCACGGGAAACAAATTTCCCGCCAAACTGCACAAACACTGACTATCACACACAAAATGGACGCCAGAATTTCTGAACAAAACTCAAATAGTCTACTGAGCTGGCGATGCGCTTGTTCAATAAAAATTTAACTCGTAAATAAGCATTTCGAGCGTGATGATCCCACCGCTTGCCACCAGTTTTGTAGCGTGCGAGTGGTTTCTGAAATAGCGAGTGGGGTAAATGTAAAACTTAAACTGTTGAACACGCTTCGCCCGAAAAAATATACACAGATTGTATGGAGCCAAAAGTAGATTTATTCCATTTAAAAGCACAACACCAACTGCGTACGAGAGGTAGGCTATGCTAAGAACAGTTCCCTGCTCTCAAACATGCAAATATTACAAAAAGTCCCTCAAAAATGGAACTTACCAACGGTTAAGGTGAAAATAATCCTTGCTTGTGGTCGAGAATGGGTGGACTGACTGCTGTTCTACCCTGGCTTCCCTCTGGCCTGGAACTCTTTGCGGTGAAGGGGCTGGGCAACTACCACCAAAATAAGTAATCACTATGAAAACCTATACCAGGTTGGTGTGGCATTGGTCCCCGCATCCCCCAAGGCATTGCCTGCTGAACCGGCCATGCAAAGGGGAAGGGCTGATGAGGATACATAAACTGAGGATTAGGGAACCCACTGTTTGGCATATGGTACTGGTAGGGACCATAAGGGGAACCTTGCTGGTACGGTGTTGGGTATGGAGGCCTATAAGTCTCCTGAGATGCCCTGGGTTGGGAAACAAGACTTTCTCGGATAGGTATACCGGACACAGCAGTGGAAAATGCCTGCCTGACCCCATGGACACTACTTGAAGTTGGAATAGATTCTACAGTTGAGGAGTCAACCCCAACAGTATTTGCTGCAGCTGCTAGGAGATCTAAGTTATTAGCACTGCCCATCCCCAATGGGCCTCGAGGTAGCTCTGCTGTAACTTCTGTAGCATTCTGACTCTGCAAAGCCACATCCACAGTATGTGACATTCTCCCGTTATCATCGCTCATGATAACAGAATTAGGAGAATTTAGAACAGACATGTCACTGTGCTCACTGGACACCCCTGAAAAGTCACTATCATAATCTGGGATAGTGCTACCACGATCGCTCATCATTCCGCCATAATAGCACAGGTCAAATTTATCGAAGGGGACCAATTTGCTATCAGTTAGCAGATAATCACACACAAGAGGTGGCTAATGTCAACAAAATTACACCACAATGGCACAGAAACTTTACCAATGCCCACTCATGGACGCCAATATTTCTGAACGATATTCCAAGTACTAAAAACAATGTCCACCGGACACAAATAACGTGACTAATAACATAACCACAGACGGACGTCCACAAAATAGGCGTCAGAATTTCGGAATGAAATATAAGTACTAAAACGATAGTGTCCACGGGAAACAAATTTCCCGCCAAACTGCACAAACACTGACTATCACACAAAATGGACGCCAGAATTTCTGAACAAAACTCAAATAGTCTACTGAGCTGGCGATGCGCTTGTTCAATAAAAATTTAACTCGTAAATAAGCATTTCGAGCGTGATGATCCCACCGCTTGCCACCAGTTTTGTAGCGTGCGAGTGGTTTCTGAAATAGCGAGTGGGGTAAATGTAAAACTTAAACTGTTGAACACGCTTCGCCCGAAAAAAAATACACAGATTGTATGGAGCCAAAAGTAGATTTATTCCATTTAAAAAGCACAACACCAACTGCGTACGAGGTAGGCTATGCTAAGAACAGTTCCCTGCTCTCAAACATGCAAATATTACAAAAAGTCCCTCAAATGGAACTTACCAACGGTTAAGGTGAAAATAATCCTTGCTTGTGGTCGAGAATGGGTGGACTGCTGTTCTACCCTGGCTTCCCTCTGGCCTGGAACTCTTTGCGGTGAAGGGGCTGGGCAACTACCACCAAAATAAGTAATCACTATGAAAACCTATACCAGGTTGGTGTGGCATTGGTCCCCGCATCCCCCAAGGCATTGCCTGCTGAACCGGCCATGCAAAGGGGAAGGGCTGATGAGGATACATAAACTGAGGATTAGGGAACCCACTGTTTGGCATATGGTACTGGTAGGGACCATAAGGGGAACCTTGCTGGTACGGTGTTGGGTATGGAGGCCTATAAGTCTCCTGAGATGCCCTGGGTTGGGAAACAAGACTTTCTCGGATAGGTATACCGGACACAGCAGTGGAAAATGCCTGCCTGACCCCATGGACACTACTTGAAGTTGGAATAGATTCTACAGTTGAGGAGTCAACCCCAACAGTATTTGCTGCAGCTGCTAGGAGATCTAAGTTATTAGCACTGCCCATCCCCAATGGGCCTCGAGGTAGCTCTGCTGTAACTTCTGTAGCATTCTGACTCTGCAAAGCCACATCCACAGTATGTGACATTCTCCCGTTATCATCGCTCATGATAACAGAATTAGGAGAATTTAGAACAGACATGTCACTGTGCTCACTGGACACCCCTGAAAAGTCACTATCATAATCTGGGATAGTGCTACCACGATCGCTCATCATTCCGCCATAATAGCACAGGTCAAATTTATCGAAGGGGACCAATTTGCTATCAGTTAGCAGATAATCACACACAAGAGGTGGCTAATGTCAACAAAATTACACCACAATGGCACAGAAACTTTACCAATGCCCACTCATGGACGCCAATATTTCTGAACGATATTCCAAGTACTAAAAACAATGTCCACCGGACACAAATAACGTGACTAATAACATAACCACAGACGGACGTCCACAAAATAGGCGTCAGAATTTCGGAATGAAATATAAGTACTAAAACGATAGTGTCCACGGGAAACAAATTTCCCGCCAAACTGCACAAACACTGACTATCACACAAAATGGACGCCAGAATTTCTGAACAAAACTCAAATAGTCTACTGAGCTGGCGATGCGCTTGTTCAATAAAAATTTAACTCGTAAATAAGCATTTCGAGCGTGATGATCCCACCGCTTGCCACCAGTTTTGTAGCGTGCGAGTGGTTTCTGAAATAGCGAGTGGGGTAAATGTAAAACTTAAACTGTTGAACACGCTTCGCCCGAAAAAAAATACACAGATTGTATGGAGCCAAAAGTAGATTTATTCCATTTAAAAGCACAACACCAACTGCGTACGAGGTAGGCTATGCTAAGAACAGTTCCCTGCTCTCAAACATGCAAATATTACAAAAAGTCCCTCAAATGGAACTTACCAACGGTTAAGGTGAAAATAATCCCAAGTCCAACTAAATCGGACGCTGGCACCACAATCACAACAACAACAAAGCCACCTCGATCTGGTCTTTCGCGCTAAAACCCCAAATTATATAGTCCGGGGGGTCACGTGACTCCACAAAAGATACATAAACTAAATAATTAACTAAATATTACATTCATATGCAATATTCAACATAATACATGCACAGAAACATAGGAATACTGAATCACACACACTGTACGAAAAAGAAGAAAAATAACTGTGTCGATGTATAAATAAAGAGGCAAGCCTCTCTCTGAAAACCCAGAATGGTAAGCCCGCTGGGACAAAATTCACCAACCGCTACATATATACGTATCATTTCGCTACGTAACTCAAGACACGTATTGCGGATGTAATCTTTACCATGTATTTAGTCATAGTGCGCGATCTAAAAAAACGTAATGACAATCGGTCGCTGAGGTGTTTTGGTATATTCAAATATCTAGTATATCTAGTAATAATAACAAAGCAATAATAATTGATATCTTATCGAACTATTGAGGTAAAAAGGAACTGGAAGTTCCAATCACTTCGTTGTTTCTGACTTCTGCGCCAAATTTGAAAAGGAATATTTGTGAAATCTCAAGTCATCGCCTTATTTTTGTGTATGTATTGAAAAAAATATAATGACTTACGTGAACAGTATGTTAATCCACCCTCAAAACTTTTTATATCTTCTTGAAAACTGACTGTTATACAGTTGAATAGTTGACATTATCAAGTCCTGGTGTACTTTCAGCATGAATGACCAGTTACTATACTTGCATGGCCATTTAAAGACCCATGTTACAAATCTTATTTTAAAACCATTCAAATTATACTCTCGATAGTTTTTTTGTTACATATTTGACCTAAAGTTAATTCTACAACCCTTGAAATGCAAATGAAGGAGACAACTGAGTTGTACAGTTAAAAAAGAACCGAGCTGATTACAGAGTTGGTCAGTTGGAAGAATGGCCTGGTTTGTCAGCACATTCAGGATCGACACAGCTGCTGCCTGATGCTCCCACCATCAACAAGAATGATAAGAAATTTGGTGATATAAGTAACTGTCAGTGCAATTTGCAACATCAATCATCAACAATGTCATCTTAATATGGTCTAGAATATTTTATCACCGGAATTTACCTAATTGTCTTGGTGGAATATGACATCAAATCAACATTAAAACACAATGTTAGGTGACTTTAAGACTGCTGCCACGTTCAACGAAGCCGCTGCAGAGGGAAATGGGAGAAATCACGGATTCCTCCAGTATTGGTAAAGAATCAATTTATGCTTTTGAAATTTTATAACTATTTCCCTACATCATAAATTTGATCTAAGTACAACCACTATTTCAGGTTTTTCTCTAGCAGTGTTTGCTGAATGTCTTATGTGCTCAGGTGAAGGATCCGTTTCATCACCGTCAACCTATTCCACAAGTCAAATCAACTTTTCAGATAGTGAGTTAAGCACTGACATTCATGTCTAGTGAAGCATATTGAAGCTATCATATTGTTCAGTCTTGTATTGTAAATTGAAATTATTCATTTTTATCTCTTCCTGGTAATTATACAGATGCAAATTAATCCATGCAAGTGATTTGAGCTATGGGAATTTGTAGTGTACCATGTATTAAGTTGAACACTATCAGATATCACAGGGTATTAATTTTAAAAGGGCTGCTTTGTATTAGAGTGCCAGTTGCTCATTGGACACCAAGTATAGCATTTGTTTTATGGTATGTTTTGGTAGAGAGTGAATAGGGTTCCTCCCATAAATGAATCCTGTGGGTTATGATTTACAGAATCATACTGTTTTATAAATCTGTAAAATATATCCACTTATTACATAATCTTCTATCCTATGTGTTGACAGGCACGAACTTCTAAGAATCCAAGAATAAGAAAGCCAGTCCCTCCCTTCCAGCCATGAACATTTCAGATTCTGAGGAGAGCCAGCCAAATTAACCAAGCTGTTGATAACCAACTTTATGTACAATAAAAAAATTTTGCTCATCCTATTTTGTTTTGAATGGCATTTTTGTTGTCAATGATAATGTAGTGAGAAGGTAGCATACAGGTGCCCAAATAAGTTGTGGAATGGTAATTTCACTACTTATTTTAACTACGTAGTTAAAACGTTTCAATGATAGCATAGACTGTAATACGAAGGTAACATACAGGTGCCCCAATATCCCAAATAGGTTGTGGAATGGTAATTTCACTACATAGTTAAAACGTTACTGGTAGTCCACACTTTCACGTAATCATAACGTAGAAACACTACGTAATCACTACCAAACAACTACGTAATGACAACGTATATAGTACGTAAATTGTTTGCTGGGCTCACAATAACCCTATACCGAATAATTCAAGTGCGAATTGTCAAATGCATAAATACATTAAACGATAAAACCTTTGTCCATCGAGGCGTTGTTTGAAGTATATTCTCTTGCTTAACATGGAAATGACTCTAACGGAAGCCCTCGATTACGCGCAACAGTCACGTGGCGTGGTATTGAAAGACATGTGCGCTCGGCTGCTTGATGGGTCGTGACTGTTTTGTGAATGTGGCTGCTGGGACGGGGAAACATTTTGCTATAGTTGTTAGCTACTGCTCTCGATGCAATGCTTGGAATGGGTCAGGGTTCGACACCAATGGTTGTCTGCTAGCTCGAGATAAGTGATTTGTCATATCGGGCAAGTGACTTGCCAAGTCGAACCAGACGAGTGATTTTTATGAGCCCGGCACACATTGTACAACACCCCGATTTGTTGTTTCACGCTGAGCAGCACGTTTATCACACAGTCGGCGAGAGAAGCATACACACAAATGGTCTCTTTAATTGACTGCATTACATAAACATAGTATCATGCAGGTAAGCGATTAAAGCGCTTGTTGTGGTGCCAATATGAACTTTTGAAACGCCCCATAATTCCAGATGACTTTCAGGGGGGTGGAGTGGGGCTAGGGAGTGGGGGGGGGGGGTTCTCTTGTAGAAAAAGGGAAGAGATGAGCCTCAAAGGTTAAAAATTCCGACCGCAATCTAGACCAAGAATCAGTGAGAAAAAGGGATTCATCAATATAGCAAATCTCTGAAAAAAGACCCATTGAAAAAACTGAATAAGCCAAAACTTACGATAAGACTAAGCTCAAACAACGGGTCGTGTCAATGTCCGAATTCTATCTGCCGTGTTGTACATCTGACATCCCTCCCATGTTACATATCTCATCTCTGTGAAGTCAACGAAACGCACGATCACCATGCTCTCTCTCTCTCTCTCTCTCTCTGGCTAATCACAGTGTTCGCTGTCTACAAGTTACTCGATAGACTTATTCGAATTCCTAAATTCTCGAAACCATCGGGGCACGTGAAGAACATTCTAATTACGGGTTGTGATTCTGGGTTTGGCTTGGCGTGTACAAGGCGCTTGGCTTTAAAAGGATTCCGGATTTTTGCCTCGTGTTTGACAGAGGGAGGTGCAAAACAGCTGCGAGAGGAATATTCTGAAGATACGGTCAAGGTCGTTTCGCTGGATATTTCGGATGTCGGTGATATTGAAAGAGTGTATGGCGTAGTGAAGGCATCTTTGTGTAATGGAGAAGGTATGTAAATAAATGTTGGTGATCTTTCGCCCCGAGTTATTTAGAAAGCATTCAACAGTGCTTGCGAAATCACTGCGAAGTAAATTATTGAGTATTTAGAAAGTCATTAGCTTTTACAAGATGCATTTTGCATTTTGGCATTATTAAAACACATTCCTCAGCATTAAACACATGTCATTTGTCATGTATTTGTGCATGTCATCATAATGAAACAGCCAAGAAGATAACACTTAAGAGCATGCGCAAACTTAACCACACCGACAAAAACATTACCCAAATTATTATAAGGTAATCCTCATTTTTTTGTCATAATTTTGTAGGTCTTTGGGCTGTGGTGAACAACGCAGGAGTGCCCACCGTCCGCGCTGGACCGGCCGATTGGCTCATAAGAGATGACTACCACAAAGTCTGGAACGTTAATCTGTTCGGTACCATCGATGTCTCCAGAATATTTCTCCCTCTTGTTAAGATTACTAAAGGTCGGATTGTTATTGTATCAAGTGTCTTGGGAAGGGTCGCCACACCTAAGACATCCCCATACTGTACCTCCAAATATGGCTTAGAGGGATTCGCTGACTGCATCAGGTAAATCAAACATAACTGACCCGTCATTCTACCTATTCCTTGTTCATTTCTTTTATTAGCTGCCCTTTCATCGTCTGTTTGCTTTGTTTGTTCAACTACAGCTTAACAATAGCTTCCAAAAATCAAAATTCGTCTACTGGTTCGAAGTATGAAATAGGAATCATAATTTCGTTGTCACATAGATAAATCATTCACTAAGCAGGTTTGACAGATTTAAGTTTGATTTAGCAAACAGCCCAGAATGTTGAATTTTTTTTCAGGTCCGAAATGGCTCCTTGGGGAATCCGGGTTCTCCTCGTCGAGCCGGGTTTTGCTAAAACTAATCTTTTCTCAAAAGAAAGCGTGGAAAGGTCATTCACAGAGTCATGGAATCGCCTCTCATCTACTCTTAAAGAGGAATATGGTGAAGAATATTCAAAATGTAAGATTATTTTGTATCAACTGAGATTATTTTGTACAAGTTACAATGATGAGCGATTATCATTGATATTTTGTTTCGTGGAATATTATGTTGAACTATAGTCGCTCGCTTCTTATGTCGGGCTTGCAGGCGCCGAGCGGTCAAATCAAAATATATCTGTATATAACAGCGTATCGGGCTCTTTAGCTCTTTGATGGACTTGTGTAAAGGACAGATAATTAACAAAGATTATGCTCTTTTTACGCTAGGTGCAGATGCAAGAATTAAGGCCGTGGACAAATTCGCCGCTGCTGGAGATATCAAAACAGTGGTCGATAGCTATGAGCACGCAATTCTCGCCAAATTCCCGCGAGATCGCTACATCACTGGCTCGCTCTATGTATGCATTGTTGGGTTAGCCAGGGCAACGCCTGAATGGTTCCACGACCTTCTCGGGAACTTCAGTGAGAAAGACAAGCCACGACCGAAAGCTGTCATGGAACGAAACTCTACGTCATAACGTAAACTGACATAAACATATTGATATCGGCTTTGAAAAAAGCGAGTGACGAACGGGGCTTTTAATTACACCTGCATTTGTGGAATTTTATAATCATCTGGTTTTGCTGCTCAAACTCCGCCCGTTTTCAGCCTCAGACAGCTAATAATGCCTACCACTCGCCGTAATTAGTCTCTTCTCAATGTTCCATTAGAACTAAACCATGAGGTTTTTGGTCAGTTGACTTATCATTATGTATGCTGATGATTAATAAATGGTACATAAGATTCATAGGTTGAAATCATTTCAAAAAGATTATAGATACGCTAAGAGGGCTCACTCCCGACCAAATACGTGAACACGCCACCTGTGTGCAGCATTCTGTTTGTCACAACGTTCATCTTGAAACAACCTGGGCGCGGTCGCCTCTACCAGTAAGATGTCATATTTCTTCAGCAAAATCAAGAGCCCCATGTGCTTTTGTTGATTTGTATGGTAGCGCCACATGCCGGTGGGAGTGCTGGAACTGCTCACCACATAAGCCAATTAAAGTGATCCCACTTAGCATAGCCTTATGCTCATTGATTCAATGCTACTAGGTAGGTCAATTGAGGAGGAAGAGCGAAGTTACAATTAATATTCATCATTCATATAACTTACATGTCATTCATTTGGAGGAGGTCGTAAAAATGACTTGATCGTGCGTTGGGCTGGTTTCTTATCTTGGCCTCACAGCAGAAATAGTAGATGGCAACCATTCATGGTTACAGCTTCCGAAAGCCGTGCAATAACATTGAATATGGGAAAGGCAGTTTTCTTCTTTGAACTCTGATGGGCAGAGGGTAGGGAGCCGTGCGATAGATATACTATACTACATACATAGCCCAAATGGACCATGCACATGCCACACAACCAGTCATTTGTGGCTGTAGGGCGGTCGTGGTGAATACCCAGTGCGCCCTGCATCGGAACGCAGATTTGATATATTGTACAACTATTCTGAAGAGTCGACATGCAACTCTATCAACGTCCATCGCTGTGACAATAGCAATGACAACTGCTGTAGACATCACACCATGGTAGACATCACTGTCTGCTGCGTCCGTTCAATTAATAGCTCCCCTGTATCTATTGTACAGGGTAGAATATTTTTGCCTAGTTATGTGGGACAGCTGTACGTTATACCTTTTAATGACATCTGGCGAGATAAAAAAAATTTTACAATTGTTCTGCCAGGTCATAAGCTACCACTTTCGGTCTCATTTAAACTAAAGGTTACCATGTCTGGACGATCTTAACGCCAGGTAGGCCGGCAACCCATGCTAGCACACTGCCTGGCTCCCCGCCTATGTGATTTGTTTCTTCTTTGGATTGCTCCTGATCTGCTGTTAACCAAGCCGGTATTTCAGTCACAGCCGATGGTGGAGTGGAACTCGAGGTCTCCACAGTTTCTTCATCGTCAATCAAGCTGGTCTCTTGCTTTTCTCCTCCCACGACCCCCTCATATGGACAAAGACAAGGGTTGTGGCGTATGGCAAGGATGAAACTGAGGCAGGGGACAGCGCCATAACCAACGCCTGTGGCAACAGCTTAATAAACTGATGGGCCAAAACGAACGATCCATAATTTAACCAGTAACATTGATAATGGAATTGACTATTATTAATCTGAACCAACTGCTGCTGTCTAAAACTAAACATACCAACAGCATATGATTACAACACCAAGTACAAGAGCATGGTCATTGATAGTCTAACACTTATCATAAATCAATCGGTAATGTTATTAATTAACGAATATTGCCTTGATATTTGGTAACTGAGAGTGGAAGTGGAATGTATGAGCCATCCCATATCAGGCCAAACCATCCACCCCGAGCTTCTTTGCGACTTTCCATCGTCTCCTGGATCTGTTAAATCTCATGAGCATGCAGTACATCCTCCTGTTTGCACCGAATCTACGGGGCTACATGATGAATTCATCGCTACCGTCGGGTTTGGTTTTCCTGAGCTTGACCTTAAGAGCTAGCCGACACTTCACTCCCTGAAGTGCTGGTAACTCTTCTACAAGTTGCAAGTGAACGTGTGGGCGTACATCCTCTGGGAAGGCACTGAGGTAAGCATCTCTCCCTTTTTGAACAGCTCTATGATCTCTTTCTGATAATCTCACTGGGCATCTTGTTGATTGCGTTCACTTGTCATGGGCATATTTTTGTAACCAAGTTGCTTAAATCGATCAATCTCGTTGACTTGGTTTACTAAATACGCTGAAATGAATAGAGTCCTCTAATCAACTGGACAAGACGAGATCAAACAAATAGACGCATGGGACATGGGGGAACATGGCGAACAGGAAGTTTGAAAAAAAATTGGCAACCACAATTCAACCAATTATCATGACCATCGCATATATATTGATAATTTTATAAGCAATCAAATTTATTAAAGAAATCATGCTGTCAGGGCCATGACAGATTGGCCATGATTTGGCCGACTCAAGGAAAACCTTTCCTTATAAATTTTACTGCGGCGTGCCATACTTGATAAAATGCCATGAGGCGAGCAGAGATTAGCGGCGACCTTTGTACTCCCCGATGTGTAGGCTGCTGTTAACAAACCATTGAAAAGCCAACAGAAATGACATCTGCTGTACATCAAGCTTAATTTGTGAGAAAACTGTCGGTAATTTACAACAGAAAATATTCAGTTATATATTCAAAATTGAATGGACTTCCGTCGAGTGTAAACCAATTTATGATACGACCTTTAACGACGGAGAAACGAGGCGATAACTTCAGATTTCAGTCCTGTTTTAAATTTGATTCTTTCGTTATCGGAAATGACGTCAGCGACATCCACAACAACATGTTTGCAAATAATTTGGTTGACGCTGTCCGTGATAACATTTGACCCACGTTTTATGACCATCGATCGTATATTGTCGATGTTATAAGCGATTGAAAAATACGGTAATACAACACAAATTTTCGAGTGGGGGCTACAGGGCCAAATATGCATATTTTTTCACGACATATGTGATGATAGTTGGCCAATAAACCAGGTTACAAAGAACTATAAACGGTTCAAAAATCGCACCGTAGATAAAGAAGATATGAAGGATTGAAAAATTTACGTGACCTTGACCTTAATATGAGGTCAAGGTCAAATAAAACCTATTAGTTTTACGTATCATTGAGACATTCCATTTTTTTAAAAATCAATTTTTTTGGGACAGCTGTACGTTATACCTTTTAATGACATCTGGCGAGATAAAAAGATTTTACAATTGTTCTGCCAGGTCATAAGCTACCACTTTCGGTCTCATTTAAACTAAAGGTTACCCTGTCTGGACGATCTTAACGCCAGGTAGGCCGGCAACCCATGCTAGCACACTGCCTGGCTCCCCGCCTATGTGATTTGTTTCTTCTTTGGATTGCTCCTGATCTGCTGTTAACCAAGCCGGTATTTCAGTCACAGCCGATGGTGGAGTGGAACTCGCGTTCACTTGTCATGGGCATATTTTTGTAACCAAGTTGCTTAAATCGATCAATCTCGTTGACTTGGTTTACTAAATACGCTGAAATGAATAGAGTCCTCTAATCAACTGGACAATACGAGATCAAACAAATAGATCCATGGGACATGGGGGAACATGGCGAACTGTTTCAGGAAGTTTGAAAAAAAATTGGCAACCACAATTCAACCAATTATCATGACCATCGCATATATATTGATAATTTTATAAGCAATCAAATTTATTAAAGAAATCATGCTGTCAGGGCCATGACAGATTGGCCATGATTTGGCCGACTCAAGGAAAACCTTTCCTTATAAATTTTACCGCGGCGTGCCATACTTGATAAAATGCCGATGAGGCGAGCCGAGAGTAGCGGCGACCTTTGTACTCCCCTATGTGTAGGCTGCTGTTAACAAACCATTGAAAAGCCAAATAAAACCTATTGGTTTTACGTATCATTGAGACATTCCATTTTTTTTTAAATCCATTTTTTTTAAAATTGCGACCTCTATCGCAGGTAAAAAAGGTTAACAAATATTGCTACAAACAAACAAACAAACAAACCGGACTGACCAAGATAACTTGGATAATGCGAATTCGCCAAGTTAATGAGAAAATATTAAAAGCGCAAACAAATGAATCTTCAATATAAAGACAAGGTATTTCAGCGAAATTTTCAGGATTATTGGGTCGCAATGCAACAGGCGACATCAAACCTATCGGGCCCGAAAAACGTCGATGGTGTAAAGAAAAAAAGCCAGGTATCAGGACAATTGTGGAGATATTAAAAGCGTTGAACGTCCCTTTTAACATCAAATTTCTTATCAAGGTGTAAATATAGATCATAATCAAGAAGGGTGATTTGATTCAAGTTATAATGTCAACATAGCCCCATCACATGGATCAAACGCGCGACTTTTGTGTTATACGACTGGTACGCTATATACTTTGAGTGTGTTGTACATACTTGCAAAAAAGTCACTTTTTACAAAAACCTTTTTGAATAAAACATTAACAACAATAAATGAGGAAGTCTGCATCAAAAAATTCTCATTGATACCAAAAGTGATTAATATTTCAGAACATAATCGTTAAATAATAAATTAGAACATTTAGTGTGATATATTTATGACACACTCCAGTTCAGCTTTTGACGCAGTTTAGAAACAGCGCTTTCCAGTTGATTTCGCTGGTTGCTCCATTGTCGGTTCCGCAGCTGCTTCTCGCTGACCTGCCTCTTCATCCGGGTCAAGTGAGCGCTGTTACGTTTCTGGAAAGATGCACATTCATCGCCTAAGGCTTGGCTTTCAAGTACATACGCACTTGGCAAAATTTATGAAAACTTGCTGTTTCGACAAACATGGATATGGTAGGTGTGGTTAAGTTAAATCACATGTAATTTTGAGCCGGGCGTATAAAAACTATAATGCCCATGAAAAATCCTTACGACGCACATGACTTAAAGACGGTCAAGGTCACATTCGACATCATTGTTTTGAAATATATACATATTATTAAAAAATCGTTAAATCTCTATATCAACTGCTATCAAAAACCTGGCCAACTTACATGAAGTACTTCCACTTCCTGTTGTAGTTTTCTCTTCGTGTCTTGTGTTTGCGTCAGCTTATACACATAGAACTTGAATATGCCATGAAACTGCCATGAAAGCCAGACGACAGATGAGAAAATGGAGCAATAAGAGCGAGGTAACTTGCTCTGCGTGAAAGTTCCGCACCTCTTCTTCCTTTAGTTGTTTTAACGACTCCAATTCGCTTTGTTTCACTTTAAGCGCTACGATTCTTTCATTGCAGTCGGTTTCCTTGCTACCATCCAAAACACACTCAACGGCTCCCGGATTCGCGGCCATTTTGATTTCTGATATCAAACAAATACATCCTGTTATAGGAAAATGAGTTATAAATTTCTGCTCAGAGCGACTCGTCCAAAAAATATGGAAACGACATTAAAACAAAACAGCGCAGAAGAAAAAAATCGAAAACAACAAACTTTGCTCTTTCAAATGAGATACTAATTCTCTCTGTCTAGCGACTTCTATGCAAATTTCCGAATCCTTTTCCAACTCTGCAACCAAGCTGACATGCGCCTGTATCTTCTGAATGTAGTTCTCATTTAGGGTCTGCAGAGTTTGGTTTTTCTCGGTCAGCATTTCTTTCTTTGACCGTAAGTCAGATATGTTGGTGTACAGCCGGTTGATTCCTACAAGTGGTCACCGTGGGTAATTAAAAACTTGATAACCATCATTCGGATGTTTATAATAATATGGCAAATAAACGAAGCGTATATAGGATCAAGGATCCGGTGTTAAGGTTTCCGTGAGGCGGCGCGGAATCGAAGGCCCGAAAATCAAGCCCATGCAATCCTCACAATAACCCGATACCGAATAATGCAGGTGCGTATTGTCAAATGCCTAAATACATTCAACGATAAAACCTTTGTCGATCGAGGCGTTGTTAGCCTTCAGGCTACTGGTTGTCTCGGTCAATAGATACAGGCGTTTCTTGAGTCCGCATAATTCCGCCTTCACTTGGAGCAGCTTCTCTTGTTCTGCAGTAGAATAATAGAAATATTGATTGCGTATTGAGAGTTCTGAAACTCGATACGATCGCAAAATAACCCTGTATCATGAATTGGACGATTTGAACTAGTAACTTTTATTCTGCAGTGAGTCTTGTGAATCAAGTTATATAATATGGGATGAGTGCTGCCTTAGATAATGATGATTGATGCATAATTTGTGGTGGCTTTTCCTCTTGTCCACCGCAAGGAAGGTAAGTATTGTGTGCTGTTAACCCCTATATTTACCTCATTTGTGGTTTGTGTATGTGTGTGTGTGTGTGTGTGTGTGTGTGTGTGTGTGTGTGTGTGTGTGTGTGTGTGTGTGTGTGTGTGTGTGTGTGTGTGTGTGTGTGAATTAAATCCAGTAAGATGATATCATCCTGTCAACAACGACGTACGTACCATCTTCAAATTTACTCTGTAAGCACAAGAAAACATAATAATCCATTTATAAAACTCACTGTAATACAAATGAACACTACTTTATGATCTTAGGTAGTGGTTAGTTTTAAAGAAAAACGTGTATATCAGGCATTAGACACAATGAAGGCAACAGTAGTTTGCAGCTCTATATGAATGCTCGGATTAAGCGCCACAAGCGCAACCACAGTCGGTCTTGTTCTAAATTGCACAGTCAGAAGAAAGGTGCGTACCTTGTTATGTTGTAGGATGGTCTGAGCAGACGACAGAGCATTCGTTTGGTCTTGGTGCTGCACAGCAACCTCGCTAACAACTTGGGGTAGACTGAGAACGCGGTCCAGTATCCGGTCAACCCCAACTGATTCACCAACCGGAACTACAATAACATGCATATCAGAGTCAACCACAGTGGCTCGGTTCCAGATGTCATGACTTCCGAACAAACTAAATATAGCAATGTCGATTTTACTTTTAACAGCCACGAGTTATAATAGATAGATAGATAGATAGATAGATAAGCTTTATTCCAGACACAGCTTATACTGACAAAAATATAAGTGGTCCATAATATGAAAAACAACATGAAATAATATGCTAAACATATGCAGGGTGAACGTGAGTCAATGTACAGTTTAGATACAGAAGGCAGCACCAGTGGCGTCTAATATTGGATGTATACACCCGACTAGACTGTAACAAATTTACAATGATAGGATTATGAGATCTATTCAATCTATGAGTAAACTTGAATACCAGGTTTCTTATGACAGATGCACATCCTTTAACATCATAAATAGTACATAATAAGCTGGAACTCTCAAACTTGGAGTGACCAGTAAACAACTTAAGAATGTTGTGATAAGAGCTATACAGTTTGTTGAGACATGACTTAGAATAATTCCACCACAATTGTGCAGTGTACATAGGCAAACAGAAAGTTTTAAACAGCTTAATTTTCACAGGGACTGAACACACAGAGAATCTGCGAAGGATCATGTTTCCTTGAACATATAGACAACGTCTCTGCCGATCAATGTCATTATTATCACAGAGTTCGCTACAGATAATGTGTCCCAAATATTTGTACTAACGTATAGAGCATTTGTGGTGTTCTCAGATTTGATTTTTTTCTCTTGTCTACTTAACTAGCGAACAGGTCGACTCTAAGCAAGAATTTGCTAATGAGGTCAAAATTAACATAAATCGTGCAATAAAAGACAGATATTTTTTTCAAAAAGAAACCAACCAGTAAAACATGGTGTACCTGTTTGTTGAGAATTGGAATTTTCTGGAAGCACTGGGTCGTGTTGCTTGACTGGCGCAACAAAGGGCATGGTGATAACATATGACGGAGGGATCGACAGGGATGCGGAGTCGCTCGTGTCTGCAAGGCTTCCGCTTAACTGCAAACGTCGGATGGGCTTGGGCGGACTGATGGAACAACATTGACAGTGGAGGTTCTTATCAATGAAAATTTAACATGTTACTTTACCTCCAATGAAAGTTATATTAAGTAGCTTTCTGATCAATGTATAAAGAATCTTACATAGCAAAATCTGCTTGACACAAACATATTCTAAAGGAATCAATTCACATAACCGTTCGAATACAAAACATTTAAGAGCGAAGGAGGGCCGGGTTTCCGCAATGTCATGCAGCCAGATATATTTCGACCTTCCCGCAGAAAGCTGTTGATTTATTTATTTCATCCACCCCCACTTCCACTCACACACACCTTGGTAAAGTTGTTTAATGTGTGTAATTCTTGTTTCATTGGCTCAATATACAATATCACCTGTATTTTTGTATCATTTTGTGACTTATCTATCAGCCTGGATAAAATTGAAAACGATGATGTGACCTTTTCGATTTTTTTTTAATTATCTTCGGACCTTCGTTCCAGCGGAGCGATTTTTATAACCCGTTGCAAAGGGCTACGCCGAGTAAATGATGGACTTTTCTACGGCCCTCTAGATAAATAATGAATGACTACCATCAGTTATTACATTCAACTGTACAACAATAAAACAACACAATATGGAATGTACACTAAAACCCACCTCTCCATTGTCTTCTTCGCAGCATAGACGAGTCACACGTTCCTTGAACCAACAACACGCATATTGACTATATATTATATATTAATATATATATATATATTAATATATCTATATATATATATACATATATATATATATATATATATATATATATTATTCACTTATATATTTCAAATATATTTATAGGAGACAGTATATCATCCACATTTGCTTACGTCAGTGAAAAAAAGGTCCCCTTATGCTCAATGCTATAAATCACACCTGTAATCTAACTTTAAACAGTAAATTTATCCCGTTTAAAAGAAAAACACAGCAATTTACTAATTTGTCCACACATACACAATATAAAGAGGACAGTTGCTGATTTTTGATTGAAGATACCACCTCAATTATGTTAAGATTACGGTTTTGGAAATTCTGAATACCGACACTGCTTGTCTTTTGGCGGCAATTTTTAAAATTACAATTCAATGACAGCAAACGAAACAACAAGCAACCGCCCAGCAGCAACACTCAGCAAAACATGACCACGTCAAAAATACTTAATCTAAAACGCCCCTTGTCAAACTTCGTTACTTTTGTGTTCGATCTGATATGCATAGTTTACCCAGTTCAACTCAAAACTCTCCCATTGAACGGAAGGAATCTAACTCTTAACAATTCATGCTCCCTAGCACAGAGACTTAAATCTCGAACCATGGCGATATCTGCACAAGCCTCTCGTTTTGCGTTGCTTAAAATTGAAGATGATTACAGTAGTGATGAGGAAACAACAAAGTCATCTCGATGCGAATCTAGTACAGATCCGAAATCTGCCAATTCCAAGAAGAAAAATAAACGAAAAAATAAAAAAACGGCCCAAGCAAAAGAGCAAGCCGATCAGGTAACTCCGATTATCGCCCAACTCACATTTGATTTTCTAACCATGAATTATATAATTTATAACTGTGTGGATTCATGCTCTGTTAATCGGCTTAATCCTGGAGTTATTTGGCTTTATCTTCGAGTTAAAGTTATGTATGGTGATACTGCACAATATTCTTTTCTTGCAAAAACGTTCGCGAGTTATGGAAGTCTGTTTGCATTTTGTTAAAGAGGCAGTGTTCGAAACTGAAGAAATTTACCACATGCCATAAAGACAGATTTCATATAATCCACCTGACCGAAAAAACTCCAATGCACATAAATTTGTTCAACCTCCCTATCTAAAACGGTAAAAGCACATAAAAACTAGTCCAACAGGGTTCCGACTGTTAGTTACTTTCGTTTTAGTGGAGATCAATTAAAAAGTTAAACCTGGATGCAGATTGCCATTTTTTAATTTTATGGCAGACTAGACAATGTTGTTTAACTGTGCATCAATGAAGAATACGAGAATACTAATCTATTCTGACAGATTAATATGAACAAATAAATATTAGGTCTCCAATGGTGGTTACTGCATCATGTGACATCGTTTGTATAGTGGCTGTGGAATCTGGTCGATTTAAAAAATTGTCCTGACCCAACTTTTAATTTCAAGATGGGTTGACCCATTTTAAAAGGAGTACAACTGAATGCCTTGAATGCATCAGTTGAAGAAATCCTGAATGTACACAGCCTATTTTCCCTGGCCAATCTTTATAATCATTATTTCACTAATGCTAATCTTATCTCAAGGGTGGCTTGTACCTTGAATAAAGCTCTTAAAATGCAAAAAAAATATCCTAACCAATCACTATGTGGCAAGCGTTATGAGGTTACAGGGAGATTGCTATCCCAAGACTAGTTTGACACTAGCCGTAATTTGGCGCGAGCATAGGCATCGCTGAGTTAGGTAAAAAAATCATAGATTTGCCCCAGAAAAAAATCTGGGAGGGAGACCCCAACAGCTAACACTTGTCTGGTACTAAGTACCTATTAGGCTACCCTGAACTGTATTCAGTATACCCCCCTCGGCGTTATAACTATCTAGAACTATTTAGTGGAAGTTATGTTAATTGAGTTAACATTGGGTCAAATTCACAGATTGGAATACATTGCACAGAAATAAGATGAGGGACCTATTTGGATGGGAGGGAACCCATTCTGATAATTATTCCAAGTGTATAGTGTCATTAACATTGAGTATTTTAAGTTGGGTCATCCATTTACTTTAGTTGGGAGTTCTGCGATGCAATACGCCAATGTTAGGAAATGACTATGTAATAGATCACGAAGGGTATGTGGATAGGCATTGAAAAAGGGAGCAAAACATTCATTTCCTTTGAACAAATGAGGAAATTATTATACAGTCGAGTATCCCTTATCCGGAATTCCGAAATCCGGAAGCCTCCAAAATTCTTAATTTTTGGGGCAAGCACCGTTATGACGCCGCAGTGAAATTTTCCGAAGATTTCAGGTCCCAATAAACAACAGACAGTTGCGGTCTGACCTCGGCGGCAAGAGGTTTGTGGTGGGGCCCTTATCAAGGTGCTTAAGTTAGTCGCACCTTCTCACCCGACAACGGGGGGTCTCTTAAATTAGCACTTATGCTGAAACCGTGCGCCTCCAGTTCAGGCAGTAAAACGACCTAGGCAAAGAAACTTCGCCTCTGACAGCGTTCGTGCTGTTTACTAATTTAGATTTCTCATACCCGTGCTGAGACATCAGATCATCAAAAGACCAGGGGCGAGTGTCTTGCCTGTAAAATGACCATAATATGCTAATTAGCATAAACATCAGTGATGTTCTGTTGATCTATTATATGCCTCGCGTCGTACATTTAGAAAAGAGTGACAGGACCTCCGGTCGTATTCTCAGCTGACATTGTCTTAAGCCTGTGTCCAAGCATGTATGCCACAATGACGAAATAGGGTCTAAATTAGATTTTCATCCCCACGCAATCACGTCGCTCTGCTTCGTTAGATTCCCCATCAAGAAATAACTTAGAGGTATGCATGCGACAGTGAACACAACCTTTTTTTAACAAAATTATTCCGATTTCTATCGTCGAGTCGATATTTACAAGTGGAAGTGGACAAGGCGGTGTTCGTTTGGAAAAACCTGCAACGTTATGATTAACACAGACGGTTGTACTTCTCCAAACTTACGAACACATGATAATGGGTGTCTGGAAAGACACATTCCGAAATCTGGAAAATTCCGAAATCTGGAAAATTCCGAAATCTGGAACATGCCCGGTCCCGACCATTCCGGATAAGGGATACTCGACTGTATTATTAAAAAGGATCAGCTTCAGAATAACATTGGTGACAATCAGGAAAAAAATACTCTAAGCACCAAACTAATTGTTGCATAAACACTAACACAGCCATTGTCAAATCATTCTCTTTTCCAGTTGAAGAGCTTGGCATTTGGAACGGGTGGAAAAAAGTCTGGCTCCCAACCGCAGCACAATGGTCATCCAGCCCTGAGGAAGGGCAGTGGGAATGCTACAGGGAAACAATGGGAGGAGTGGCAGAAGGCTGATACGGAGGCGAGTCATCTTTCACAATGACATACATAATCCAATTCTCTTAATAATGAAGTAGAACCTGTTTCTTTTGGACTTTTAGGGGGCCAAGCACAGGTGCCTGTAATTGTCAGTTTTCTGTACACAGGAGTGGCAGCTCTCAGGCTTTGATTGGAATATCTGAGGATTTTGTGTGGTGTTAATGGGTGACATTTGAGTGGATTTAATCATTTTTAGGGACTAAAGTTGTTTCTTTACCTCTTAAAGTGAAGTATTTAATCTTGTCAGTAATTCAGACAACCATTTCTTGCACAAAGTGCAAATAATACTCAAATCCATCTTTTCATAGAGCCATGACTGGAAGCTGCCACTTTAAATGAAGTTTCATATAATTAACTAAAATTTAATAGATTCAATTCCCACTTTGTCTGTTGTTCATAATGTATTGATGTCTGTGGTATTACACATTCTCTCAAGGTGTGTCATTTGACCTATATTTTGACCGTTAACAGGTGGCTGCAGAGAAATACGAGAATGATTTACAGCAAGCTTTACTTCTCAGTAAAATCGAGCAGGAGCAAAACAAAGTTTGTTTTGTGGTTGAGAAACAATTGAGTTTTGATCAAAATATAACAAAAGACGTTAATCGTTATTTTGATGATTAAATTCCTCTTCATCATTAGTCCTACACCTTTTGGCTGTTGAAGTGTGTTAATATTCAGCCCCAGTAACCCTTCTATCATTATCTATATTTGTCATTGATATGGTTTTGTGATGTTTTTTTCCCGTGGGTGCAGGATGCACCTTCCTCAAAAGGTACAGGCCGGAGCGATACCAACAGCGCTCAGAATGGAAGTGCCAAGTCAAAGAAGAAGAACAAGAAAAAGGACAAACCACTGGCCATGAGTATTGACCAGTTCAACCTGATGGCGGAGGCGCAGTCACGGAGATCTCAAAGCGAAGGCATGATTGTTGCTCGCGATAAGCAGTAGAGTCAATTGGGGTTTTTATATGGGTAATACAGTATTAATGCAGCGCTATCGGGAATCAGCAAAGAAGGAGTTATCAATATTATGTTCATAATTCAAACCCTGATAAACATCCTCGTAATTGTAGTCATTAGTGTCACCACACCATCACCGTCATTCTCATGTAGTCATTAGTGTCACCACACCATCTTTGTCATTCTCATGTAGTCATTAGTGTCACCACACCATCTTTGTAGTCATTAGTGTGTCACCACACCATCATTCTCATGTAGTCATTAGTGTCACCACACCATCTTTGTCATTCTCATGTAGTCATTAGTGTCACCACACCATCTTTGTCATTCTCATGTAGTCATTAGTGTCACCACACCATCTTTGTCATTCTCATGTAGTCATTCATTCTCATGTAGTCATTAGTGTCACCACACCATCTTTGTCATTCTCATGTAGTCATTAGTGTCACCACACCATCTTTGTCATTCTCATGTAGTCATTAGTGTCACCACACCATCTTTGTCATTCTCATGTAGTCATTAGTGTCACCACACCATCTTTGTCATTCTCATTAGTGTCAGTCATTAGTGTCACCACACCATCATTTGTAGTCATTCTCATCTTTGTCAGTCTCATGTAGTCATTAGTGTCACCACACCATCTTTGTCATTCTCATGTAGTCATTAGTGTCACCACACCATCTTTGTCATTCTCATGTAGTCATTAGTGTCACCACACCATCTTTGTCATTCTCATGTAGTCATTAGTGTCACCACACCATCACCGTCATTCTCATGTAGTCATTAGTGTCACCACACCATCTTTGTCATTCTCATGTAGTCATTAGTGTCACCACATTCCATGTAGTCATTTGTCATTCTCATGTAGTCATTAGTGTCACCACACACACCATCTTTGTCATTAGTCATTAGTGTCACCACACCATCACCGTCATTCTCATGTAGTCATTAGTGTCACCACACCATCACCGTCATTCTCATGTAGTCATTAGTGTCACCACACCATCTTTGTCATTCTCATGTAGTCACAGTTTGACCTCTGATATATGACTACATAGAATTCTATGTCTTGCCTACTCCTTCACAGAACCCTCGGTCCTCTCAGCCGTCTTGATAGCATCTCCTTCTTGACAATCACCTCCAGTCCCCATCTCCCGTTTTATTACACTTCTCTCATTGTTGCTGTAACAGACCCAGAGTACGAGATTCTGCCCGCTCCAGCAAAAGTCAACACGGCTTTATCAGCTGATGCTGACCCCGAGTACTTCAGCAAAGTCAAGCAAGACGCACAGAAAATCCTCCGCAAAGAGCACATTCAGGAAGAGTATCGCAAGGTAGGAAGTGGCAGAGCAGTTGGTCAGGTGTGAGTGATAGCACCTTGGATCACAGTACTGACTCACCCAGACATTAATGGGTCGGATAAGATGCTGAGTGGTCAGTGAAACTCTTTCAGGAAAATGATGATAGCCATTTCTGGAGGAAAGGCTAGCATTGAGGGTACATCCAGTTTGGGAGTATGGCATTTGTGGAGGAAAGGCTAGCATTGAGGGTACATCCAGTTTGGGAGTGAGGCATTTGTGGAGGAAAGGCTAGCATTGAGGGTACATCCAGTTTGGGAGTGAGGCATTTGGAAGGCTAGCATTGAGGGCACATCCAGTTTGGGAGTGTGGCATTTGGAAGGCTAGCATTGAGGGTACATGCAGTTTGGGAGTGTGGCATTTGGAAGGCTAGCATTGAGGGTACATGCAGTTTGGGAGTGAGGCATTTGGAAGGCTAGCATTGAGGGTACATGCAGTTTGGGAGTGTGGCATTTGGAAGGCTAGCATTGAGGGTACATCCAGTTTGGGAGTATGGCATTTGGAGTAGCATGAGCATTTGGGAGTGTGGCTTTTTGGAGGCATTTGAGGGTACATCCAGTTTGGGAGTGTGGCATTTGGAAGGCTAGCATTGAGGTACATGCAGTTTGGGAGTTTGGGAGTGGCATTTGGAAGGCTAGCATTGAGGGTACATCCAGTTTGGGAGTATGGCATTTGGAAGGCTAGCATTGAGGGTACATCCAGTTTGGGAGTATGGCATTTGGAAGGCTAGCATTGAGGGTACATCCAGTTTGGGAGTGTGGCATTTGGAAGGCTAGCATTGAGGGTACATCCAGTTTGGGAGTATGGCATTTGGAAGGCTAGCATTGAGGGTACATCCAGTTTGGGAGTGAGGCATTTGGAAGGCTAGCATTGAGGGTACATCCAGTTTGGGAGTATGGCATTTGGAAGGCTAGCATTGAGGGTACATCCAGTTTGGGAGTATGGCATTTGGAAGGCTAGCATTGAGGGTACATCCAGTTTGGGAGTATGGCATTTGGAAGGCTAGCATTGAGGGTACATGCAGTTTGGGAGTGTGGCATTTGGAAGGCTAGCATTGAGGGTACATCCAGTTTGGGAGTATGGCATTTGGAAGGCTAGCATTGAGGGTACATCCAGTTTGGGAGTGTGGCATTTGGAAGGCTAGCATTGAGGGTACATCCAGTTTGGGAGTGTGGCATTTGGAAGGCTAGCATTGGAGTGGGCATTTGGAAGGCTAGCATTGAGGGTACATCCAGTTTGGGAGTTTTTGGAAAGGCTAGCATTGAGGGTACATCCAGTTTGGGAGTTGGCATTTGGGAGGCTAGCATTGGAAGGGTACATCCAGTTTGGGAGTGTGGCATTTGGAAAGGCTAGCATTGAGGAACATCCAGTAGGCATTGAGGGTTGAGGGTCATCAGTTTGGGAGTGGCATTTGGAAGGCTGCATTGAGGTACATTTTGGGAGTAGGCATTTGTGGAGCTAGCATTGAGGGTACATCCAGTTTGGGAGTGTGGCATTTGGAAGGCTAGCATTGAGGGTACATCCAGTTTGGGAGTGTGGCATTTGAAGGCTAGCATTGAAGGTACATCCAGTTTGGGAGTGTGGCATTTGGAAGGCATTGTTTGGGGGGATTTGGAAGGCTAGCATTGAGGGTACATGCAGTTTGGGAGTGTGTGCATTTGGGAGGCTAGCATTGAGGGTACATCCAGTTTGGGAGGTGAGGCATTTGGAAGGCTAGCATTGAGGGTTTCCAGTTTGGGTATGGCATTTGGAAGGCTAGCATTGAGGGTTACATCAGTTTGGGAGTGTGGCATTTGTGGAGGAAAGGCTAGCATTGAGGGTACATCCAGTTTGGGAGTGTGGCATTTGGAAGGCTAGCATTGAGGGTACATCCAGTTTGGGAGTATGGCATTTGAAAGGCTAGCATTGAGGGTTCATGCAGTTTGGGAGTGAGTTTGGAAGGCTAGCATTGGGGTACATCAGTTTGGGAGTGTGCATTGAGGGTAGCATGCAGTTTGGGAGTGTGGCATTTGTGGAGGAAAGGCTAGCATTGAGGGTACATGCAGTTTGGGAGTGTGGCATTTGGAAGGCTAGCATTGAGGGTTGCAGTTTGGGAAGTTTGGGAGTAGCATTGAGGGTACATGCAGTTTGGGAGTGTTTTTGGAGTGCTGGCATTTTTGGGGAGTGAATTTGGAAGGCTAGCATTGAGGGTACATCCAGTTTGGGAGTGTGGCATTTGGAAGGCTGCATTGAGGGTAAGGTTAGTTTGGCATTGGAAGGCTAGCATTGACATCCAGTTTGGGAGTGTGGCATTTGGAAGGCTAGCATTGAGGGTACATCCAGTTTGGGAGTGTGGCATTTGGAAGGCTAGCATTGAGGGTACATCCAGTTTGGGAGTATGGCATTTGGAAGGCTAGCATTGAGGGTACATCCAGTTTGGGAGTGTGGCATTTGGAAGGCTAGCATTGAGGGTACATCCAGGGGAGTGTGGCATTTGGAAGGCTAGCATTGAGGGTACATTTGTTTGGGAGTGTGGCATTTGGAAGGCTAGCATTGAGGGTACATCCAGTTTGGGAGTGTTGGAATTTGGAAGGCTAGCATTGAGGGTACATGCAGTTTGGGAGTGTGGCATTTGGAAGGCTAGCATTGAGGGTACATGGTTTGGGAGTACATTTGGAAGGCTAGTTGAGGGTACATGGGTTTGGGAGTGTGGCATTTGGAAGGCTAGCATTGAGGGTACATGCAGTTTGGGAGTGTGGCATTTGAAGGCTAGCATTGAAGGTACATCCAGTTTGGGAGTGTGGCATTTGGAAGGCTAGCATTGAGGTACATCCAGTTTGGGTGTGGCAGTACATCCAGTGGCATTTGGGAAAGGCTAGCATTGAAGGGTACATCCAGTTTGGGAGTGGGAAGGCTAGCATTGAAGGTACATCCAGTTTGGGAGTGTGGCATTTTGGAAGGCTAGCATTGAGGCTAGCATTGAGGGTTGACATCCAGTTTGGGAGTATGGCATTTGGAAAGGCTAGCATTGAGGGTACATCCAGTTTGGGAGTATGGCATTTGAAAGGCTAGCATTGAGGGTACATCCAGTTTGGGAGTATGGCATTTGGAAGGCTAGCATTGAGGGTACATGCAGTTTGGGAGTGTGGCATTTGTGGAAGGCTAGCATTGAGGGTTTATGCAGTTTGGGAGTGTGGCATTTGTGGAGGAAAGGCTAGCATTGAGGGTACATGCAGTTTGGGAGTGTGGCATTTGGAAGGCTAGCATTGAGGGTACATCCAGTTTGGGAGTGTGGCATTTGGAAGGCTAGCATTGAGGGTACATCCAGTTTGGGAGTGTGGCATTTGGAAGGCTAGCATTGAGGGTACATCCAGTTTGGGAGTGTGGCATTTGGAAGGCTAGCATTGAGGGTACATCCAGTTTTTGGGAGTAGCATTGAGGGTACATTTTTTGGGAGTGGGCATTTGGAGGCTAGCATTGAGGGTACATCCAGTTTGGGAGTGAGGGCATTTGGGCTAGCATTGAGGGTACATCCAGTTTGGGAGTGAGGGCATTTGGAAGGCTAGCATTGAGGGTACATCCAGTTTGGGAGTGAGGCATTTGGAAGGGGCTAGCATTGAGGGTACATCCAGTTTGGGAGTGTGGCATTTTGGGAAGGCTAGCATTGAGGGTACATGCAGTTTGGGAGTGTGGCATTTGGCATTTGAAAGGCTAGCATTGAGAGGGTACATCCAGTTTGGGAGTATGTGGCATTTGGAAGGCTAGCATTGAGGGTACATCCAGTTTGGGAGTGAGTATGGAAGGGTACATGCAGTTTGGAAGGCTTTGGAAGCTAGCATTGAGGGTACATGCAGTTTGGGAGTATGGCATTTGGAAGGCTAGCATTGAGGGTACATCCAGTTTGGGAGTATGGCATTTGGAAGGCTAGCATTGAAGGTACATGCAGTTTGGGAGTGAGGCATTTGGAAGGCTAGCATTGAGGGTACATCCAGTTTGGGAGTATGGCATTTGGAAGGCTAGCATTGAGGGTACATGCAGTTTGGGAGTGTGGCATTTGGAAGGCTAGCATTGAGGGTACATGCAGTTTGGGAGTGTGGCATTTGCAGGCTTTGGGAGTTTGGGAGTAGCATTGAGGGCATTTGGAAGGCTAGCATTGAGGGTACATGCAGTTTGGGAGTGAGGCATTTGGAAGGCTAGCATTGAGGGTACATGCAGTTTGGGAGTGAGGCATTTGGAAGGCTAGCATTGAGGGTACATGCAGTTTGGGAGTATGGCATTTGGAATGCTAGCATTGAGGGTACATCCAGTTTGGGAGTATGGCATTTGGAAGGCTAGCATTGAGGGCACATCCAGTTTGGGAGTGTGGCATTTGGAAGGCTAGCATTGAGGGTACATCCAGTTTGGGAGTATGGCATTTGGAAGGCTAGCATTGAGGGCACATCCAGTTTGGGAGTGTGGCATTTGGAAGGCTAGCATTGAGGGTACATCCAGTTTGGGAGTATGGCATTTGGAAGGCTAGCATTGAGGGTACATGCAGTTTGGGAGTGTGGCATCTGGAAGATCAGAGATGAACAGAGAAAGAGCTCTCTTTATGTTATGTCAAGTTGATCAAATTTATCGATTGTTATCCTTTCTCTGTACAGCTCTACCCAGATAACTCGCGCCAATCAGGATCCATAAATTGGAGCCGCAAGTTCAATGAAAGCGCGTGTTAGTGAAAGTAGCGCCCTTAGCCAACAGAGGGAAAATTAGCTGGGCTTGCATTCCCCCTTTTTTGGGGGTAAAAATTGTCAGTTGGATAGTTATATGGATAAGGAATGAAAACAAATTTTATTATATTGATTTCATTAGAGATGATGGTTGATGGGAAATGCAACATGGGCTCATTTCATTAAGTTGTGGGCTGGGTTATATTTGCCCCAGCACCAAACGTTATCTCATTTATTCCCATGGCATCAGCACCTCGCCCCGGGAAAGGAGTTGTGGAAGTGCACTGTTATGGATGACGGATGTCAAGAAGACCACCATTTTTGTTCCTATTTTGTTAAAATAACTCACTATTTTTGGCTAAAAAAACCAGGTCCTAGACCTGAGCGCAAGTTATGCAGATTCGCGAGTAAAAACGACGCAATTAATTGGAGCAGAGCTGTATTTGAAACGCTTGATAATTGATATTTCATCCACATCAGTGCTTTGACAACAGCCTCCTTCCTTACAAAAATAAATGATTGAAAAGTCACCTGCTTTGGTGCAAAAATTTTATCTATGTCTGGTTTACCATGTTCTTCGCTTGGTACATAAAGCATGTCCTATCACATCTATGCAATTAGACTACTAAGACCTTCATAAAAGCATGTGTAACAGATTAGACTATCCGTAGTAGAGAATCATTTCTCTACAGCAGAATTGTGTTTCTACAACAGATCTTTTCAATGAATTGCACCTTTCATGTTTCTATACGACAAACAATGCTGATATCTCAAGTTCTGCTTTCAAAAGTTTATCTCTCCTGTTTATTTCTTTGATCTTCAGCAATACCTGGCAGAAGGGGCAACCGTGGTTCACCTGCGTTCTGAGATTGAGAAGAGGGATCAAGAGATCAAACAGCTGAGGACAGACAACAAGGGTCTCACAGTAAGTCTCCATCCCTTATACTCCACTCCTTGTACACCACTCATTGTACACCACTCCTCATACACCACTCCTTTTACACCACTCCTTGTACACTACTCCTCATACACCACTCCTTGTACACCACTCATTGTACACCACTCCTTGTAGACTACTCATACACCACTCCTTGTACACTACTCCTCATACACCACTCCTTTTACACCACTCCTTGTTCACTACTCCTCATACACCACTCCTTGTTCACCACTCATACACCACTCCTTGTACACCACTCCTTGTACACTACTCCTCATACACCACTCATTGTACACCACTCCTTGTACACTACTCCTCATACTCCACTCCTTGTACACCACTCCTTGTACACTACTCCTCGTACACCACTCCTTGTACACTCCTTGTACACTCCTCATACACCACTCATTGTACACCACTCCTTGTACACTACTCATACACTACTCCTCGTACACCACTCCTCGTACACCACTCCTCGAACACCACTCACCACTCCTTGTACACCACTCCTCGTACACCACTCCTTGTACACCACTCCTTGTACACCACTCCTCGTACACCACTCCTCGTACACCACTCCTCGTACACCACTCCTCGTACACCACTCCTCGTACACCACTCCTCGTACACCACTCCTCGTACACCACTCCTCGTACACCACTCCTCGTACACCACTCCTCGTACACCACTCCTCGTACACCACTCCTCGTACACCACTCCTCGTACACCACTCCTAGAGATAATCAGTACATGACCCCTATGTTATTATGATTGTGGTTGAGTCATTTCAGGGGGGAAATATTTCATGATTGCCTTGCTAATACAGGTTGAGAATCCCTTATTCAGAATTGCGAATTCTGGATACTTCGAAATCAGTAATCTTTTGGCTGTCATTATTCAAGCTTTCATGCTTACAGTAACTATTATTCCGAATGTTGCAATGGGGAAATGAAGGAGGTTTTGATACACATGCAATCATGCCTTTTTTTCCCATTTCAGTTGATACCCCACCATAGTTATGTTAAATATCACATCTATTGTTTAGAAAATATCCCCAACGATTTGGCAACATTGTGATTTACGGGTGGTTGTATCAAATTTCAGCCTCATACAGATGAATGTGTTCCAACATTCTGTTATCGGGAAGAAGCTGGATTCTCAACCTGTATTAGCCTGTGATAATCCTAGGAGTCTGACTCATATTGACTGTTTGGCTAGTGATTCTGTATAAGTTCATCTACTACTGATACTCATGTGTTCTGTTGACACTTACAAAGGCACTGTTTAATTTTGTATTAATATTCTCAATATGGATTGGACAGAGTTTTACATTAGTTTGATAACCGTTCTGTTGTCTGTTTTGACTCAAACATTGAACAGAGTGTGATTCATTGAAGTATTGGTTGACATTCTGTTAATGTTTTACTAATTGAGAGGACTTTTATTTTCAGGACATCATGTTTCTTTTTCAAGATGAGCTGAAGCAAGTGAAGAAGAGGAACCAGCAGCTGTGTCACATCCTGTCTCAGGGAGAGAGTGAGTTGACCATGTGCTGCTGCTGCTGCATGGGGGAGGGACTTGTTGTGACAAGGGGCGGAGCTATTGATTTGGGGCGGGAACGTGCTGCTTTTGGTGTGCCTCTAGTTGTGCATGAGGGATCGGTAGCCTGTGGTTGGGATAGAGGATAGAAGTGTTTTACTCGCTGGAATCACTTGATGTGAAGACGGGGTTGCACAACAAAGTGAAAAGAGTAATGCATCTAGCGAGACGCATGTTCCAATAAACGGTGTGTCAAAGCAGTGTGTGTGTTTTTAATAAGTGGTACTTGTGTGTTTGAGCGGTGCGTATGAGTTTAGCTGAGAGGTGTAGCGATGTAAGTCATTGTACACTTGTTGTGACTGCTGTTCTGATGGAGTGTTTTATAGTGCATGAGTCACACAGGCATATAGTTCATACTGCCGGTGTCTTGAATATTCATGCCGTGAGAGTTGTCTTCCATGTTGGGGCTATATTGTCAGTCTGTTTTACAATTAGTTGTGTATGTCTAAACTATTGCATGTTAATCTCTGCCACGTCTTCTTTTTCATTTCTATCTTGTTTTAATCAACAGGGATTATCAACCATTGGATCTCAGATATTTTAATAGGATAACCATTGTTATTGATTTCATCAGTTGTAATTCTGATTAAATTTCCTCTTGTTTTGTTGTCATTCTCCAGTGAAGGACAAGGCGTCGGTGCAGTTGGAGCTGGAGGAGTTACAGGGAGCCCACGGTGAACTTACTGAGCAAGTCACAGTACTCACTGAGCAGCTCGAAAAGGAGCGTTCTAAAGGGCACGCCTTGAAGAGTGAAGTTGACAAATTAAAGGTAGTGTTCATATGAGTCACTGAGGTCATTGGCCTTCTAAATATCTTATTGTGCAGCAGCTTGGAGGTTTATTGTCCCATTATGTAGGATGAAGGAATAATTGCAAAATTTGAAGTGGAACGGCATAGAACATGATACATAAGAAAATCTGTTAATGAATTGTAGATGAGGTGTTTAACCAAGGTGCTCCTAGGGGTAAAGCCCTCTTTATCGACCTTCATCCCCACATTACTATTACGACCATCATTCTCTCTACTGTTGGATGACTATATCCCAGAATTCTTATCTGGCCAGAGTAACACATCCTCATAAAATGTGGCAATCTGATTGTTATAAGTGATTAGGGATCACTGCTAACACGTTTAAAGTCAAAATAGTTTTCAAGAGTTTTTTTCCATTTTGGAAACGAAGTTGAAATATGATACAGATTTTGATAATTTCTCATGGGTGAAATAAATCCATGTTTCGTTTTGATTTGATTAGCCTATTGCTATATGACCCTGCCTATGATTCTCCCTCCTGTTGCTGTGCACCTTATGCCCCATACTTCACTCGCATAATAATTTGATCTTGAATTGTATGAATACATATATTGTGGATGTGGATGCAGAGTGGTAAACACAGCAAGTAATGCTGAGGAGATCTTCTCCATGGCAGCATCCCGGCAACAAGAGGAGTCTAAAGCTACGGAGGCAGACACCAGGCACCCATTAAGCCAACTCACACCATACTCGATCAGCCCCATCTAAAGGAATGCCTGCAAATAATTTCTGAATTGCCTCTGGGAACTCTTGATGGTGTGATGTAATTCAAAGTTTCAAACATACAGACAGTATGTGTTTATCGTTTGATGTTGAGATAGGTGATGTTTGAGTAACATTACTTTTGTACCAGTGAAGATGGTGAGATGGTGCTGCCAGGGGTAAATGGTAATAAGTATGAAGATGTTTGTGTTTGGCTCATGGGTAGATCTATGACTGCAGGTGGTAATCTAGAGCTTAACTGGCCACGTGGTTTTTCTCAGCAGTTAACCATTTGTGCTTCAACCCTACTGGGATTTTCTCATTGGATTGTAATTAAATGTATTGTACAGTGAAGAAATTGTTTTCTTTCTTTTATGAATGAAGTGAAGTTATTGGATTTTATGTCTACATTTGCATTGTTGCAACAACCTGTCTGGCAAGTACAGGTGTGGTACTCTACTCCTGGGACACACATACTTATATTGATATCAGTAAATATGTGTGTGTAAATTTGGTGAAATCTTAATGATCATCCAAAAATACCTGGTGTAAGGCAATATGGTTGTTATAGCAACGTTTGATGCAAATAATTGCATAATTAATTTTTTCATGAAGGGCTGTGAGGATTTCGGAAAGCTCTTGTTATTGGTCGTTGAGTGCAGAGGTATTATCGTCGCTCCAGAACGTTATGATGTATAGCATTATGACCGAGGATTTTTCGTCTTAGGGGAATCATAACGACATTACGTAGTTGGCTGCGTTGACCATGTGTCTAGTTCCAAAACCACCCATACTGGCTGTAAGCATTGTTTTCAACATTATTGTCGTTGCAATGAAATTGTTGAGGAACCTGTTTTATCAATTTCAGCGTCCTTAGGAAAGCGTTTCATATATATATATGTCTAATATAAGCAGGTCATCTTCAGCGAGTATACTTTTAAAAACCATGCCCAAGCACCCTTCTCCAATCCCATGCACCACAACGACCAATCAACTTCAATCACACAGCTTCAAATGTGATCCGACCACAGACATCACTACAGTCTATTTTTTGCCGCTTTATAATGTCCGGCCCGTATTGGGCGGTCAGGGTAAATGTTTCTGGCTTGTTTGTGAGACTAGGTTATCCATAACAACCAGGAGGATACGGGCATTGTCACTGAAACGGGACTGCCATAGGGAATATGAGATGTACCTCTCCATGTTGCTGGGTATGCTTTTTAAGGTTTGAAACAGAGGGGGTTAAGTCAATAGGTTCAATGTCGCTTGGCTGCAGGGATGTTTGGGGGGTGCTTGGGATAGTTAAAAAAGGGCAATCAGACCCCTTCTCTTTCATGATATATATTCTGCAAATATCACTTCAAAAATGAGATATTCATGCAGCATTAAAATAGTAACAATGTGATACAACTCGGTAACATGACTTGTCGAAACTCACTCTTGATTCCCATACCCCTACATTGAACGAGGTATTCACATCCCAGACAGTCAGAGGTAAGAAATATGGGTGTGGGTAGATAGTGAAAATATTATTCGCATTAGGAATTCAATGTCTTTGATAAAAGGAAGTTAACTAACTGATTCATGGACGAATAGAACTGATTGATTCTATAAGAGGGTTACATCCCGATCTGCGTCTCTCCCAACTCCTATTGACACCCTCGGCAACGGAAGTCTTATTCAGTGGACTAACTAAAGGTTTGTACGTGTCCATTCTTACAATCTTCTTCGCACACTAAACATAGATATCTAGGAATTGAGAAAATAATTAGACTAAAATTATGACTTTAATAACATGCTATATAAAATGCTCATTAGCGGCTATAAATAAAAATCGCTTTATTATCCCGCTCAAAATTCGATAGTAGTGGTCAAGGTCAAAGGTCAGGGGCTGTTCGACTGACTAGTGAACACCGACACAGATGCATTCTGGGAAGTTGGCCTCCATCTCAACAATCTTCGCGCCGATGCCTTGAATTCCGCCAATTTCACTGCGTATATGAGCGGGTTTATACAGCTATTTACCATAACCAAACACAAAGCTAACACATACAATTCATCCTGAAAGGTGAGAAAGTCTCCTAAACTAAAGACAAAAAAATAAACCTGTGAAGGCGTCCAACACACGATGAATGTCACAGAAACGTATACCATGGTCTTCAATATGTTAATCTGTGTCTTTGAAATCTTGTTGATCGAAATCCTTGATAAATTTTGACGATGGGGAGTGAATGTTGGTGAAACTAATGGATGGAGCTTAGATGTGTGTCGTAGTTTAATCAACATGTGGATGTATGAATATGCAATGAAAATAATAGGCATGATGTATACAGTTGCAATGAGGAATCCACCGTAGGCTTTCTGCGCACTGGAGCTGTTAAGGAAGGCCCCATATCGGCATTGGCCGTCTGATAGCGATGTTGACAGTGCATTTGGAATATTGGTGATGACACCGGCAAGCCAAGTGGCGATTATTCCGCTCATTATTAGACGTTTTCTGCAGGAATTTTTGTGACAAATCGGAAAAACAACCATAACCAACCTCTCTATTGTTAAAGCGACGATATTGAACGAGGACGCGTGCATTGGGGTGTAAAGCAAAGCCTCGGACCACACCACAACGCAATAAAATGTCCCCGAAGTACCGTGAACCTCACGAATGATGATAATTCCAGCGTAGGTAATAATCGCAATTGCACAACCAGTCAGATCGGTGATGGATTGGTTGATCAGGAAGAACATTGAGTGTTTTCTGCGCAGCTTTGGCGAAGAAAGAATGATGACGAGTGTGAAGTGTTGGCGATTATTCCAATTACACCGATGGTGAATATTATAACCTGCAACGCAATGCCCCAGTTGTCCTCATTGCAGGTCAAATCGGGTTCCGTTGTTGTTATCTCCATGTTATCAAATCTCAGCAGCCTGGAAAAGGGAAATATCATCTTTTATGTCAAATGATTACATTTTGTTTGCTGTTATCGGTATTTGAAAACCCTGAAATAACAGTACTATGTTGATGATGCTTATGCAATTACTACGCTTCTGACAACGTTAACACCACATTCAGTGCAATGTAAATATATCAACTTGGATGATCAAAAAACAAGATAGCATTAATTCTTAGCTAACCCGACCGCATTGTTCGTAGCGCAGATGAAGCCTTATTCCCAACCGATCGCAATTCTGGGTTTTCATGTATATCCAACAATGTGGTGTTTGGACAAGTGTCTTATTATTTATAATTACCTAATATAATTTACTGTAAGTGAGAAAACCTTTGAAAGCCTTTGTTAATTTCGTTTTATTATTTCTGACGGGACATGAATTTGAACCCAAATATGTCACACGGTAGACTCTACAATATATCCGAGGCAGAAAACGGGCGGAGTTTGAGCGATAATACCAGAACATGATAGTTTTGAGCGTGCTCAGTTCGCAATTCATTTGAATATTTTTGTAAACGAAGCTCGGAGGTTTGATGTTCCTAGCTACATATAGGGATTATAAACGTGTCATTGTAGCAACTACACAAAAATGGAAGCAAAATAAAAATTGCGCAAAATCCCCGACAAATGTATCTGTTAAACCATATAAGTCTGTTATTGCAATGGTATTGCAGGTATCCGCTAAAGGAAGTGATACTTCACTGTTTTCAAAGTGAAGATTTACGTCCGCTAAACGCAGGTGTCCGCGGCACTGAAGTGTCCGTTCACATGAGATGTCTTTTAACCTCTGGTGACCGTTTAGGCATGCTACACAGTAACCTTTGCTGTCAAACACGCATAGAAAGCGCGGGGAGATAATCATTGGTATTATTTTGTTAATGTTTTATATATTTTCTGAACATTATGCAACATCCCTGGAAGAAAGTGTTCGTAACATCTTGCAAATGATAACGAAGTTCATCCTCTGACAAATGAACATCGCAACAAGGCACGCACCTGTTACCATGGCGTAAAGCCAAACACAATCCTCCATGAACTCAATGAATACCTCATGTTTCACTGCAACTCCAACTCCGATGGCAGCTTTCATATATATTTTTCAGCTTTAAAACCATACTCATTTAACAGCGTATTTCGTGCAAGCTATATCATGAAATGTCTTGGCGATACTTGTGCGCCGAAGTAGATACCGGCAAGCAATAAGCTCTCAAGCCATAAATTCATTGCCCTCATATAGATTTCACCGTCGTGATGCTTGAAGAGGTGTGTGAATATTTCAACGGGCGACATCTCTGATAAGGTCGTGTGATATGGCGGTAGACAATATACACCTATTTTTGAAAGGCGAGTCAGTCCGTTAAAGGGGGTCCTCTAAAGCAGGTGTCGATGTTTGTGTATCGTTCAGATACATGAGTGAATGAGGCAGAACCTCGCCCCTCCTTACACCTATCACACACCTAAACCCCCACCCCGCCATTCGCAAGCCTAGACAATGTACACCCACTGCTCCCCTCCACACACCAACTCCACCCCTTCGACACATCTACTTCACGCTTTCTATGCATCCACTCAAGCCGTTTCACACATCCACTCCTACCCTTCAACACTTCAAATTCACCCCTTCTACACAAAACTTCACCCCTTCCACACATCCAATCCACCCCTTCCACACACCCAAACCACCCCTTCCACACAACAACTCCATCCCTTCCACACATCCAATCCACCCCTTCCACACATCCAATCCACCCCTTCCTCACAACAACTCCATCCCTTCTACACATCAATCCACCCCTTCCACTCATCCAATCCACCCCTTCCACACATCAAATCCACACATCCATTTCTACTGATCCCACCATGCCTCGCTTCCTAAGTAGCAGCAATCCTTCTTTCCATCTTAAACCGTATGACACAGATCAAATGCGCTGTCATTTGCTTAAACAATAAAGTAAAATCTTGTCCCACTTTCATAAGGAAACACGAGAGTAGAAGAGCAATCCAGATTTGTTGTTCCTGTAACACGTTTTACGGGCAATTATGAGGGCTAACATTAAAAAAGATGGCGCCTAAATTGGAACCCATTGACGTAACCAGTGGTACATGATATATGTTATATTACACCATCAACAAAACAGCATATGCGGAATTACTTTACTTGCTAGTACTAACATAAGAAATCCATAACCAACTCTCCTCGTTTTCCTCCCTTGGCGAAACTTGATAAGATCACTTTTGTGGATGCGCCGCTCAATTCATATAGAGTAACGTTGCGCATGTGCGAAGCAGCAACAGGCAAAGTGGAAAACTGTTAGCGACATTGTTGGATCGGCTGTCGTTTAAGGTAATAACAACCCAAAATATGTCCGGGCAAAAAATGAAAGCTTTTTTTCCCTGCGGATCACCAATGTCTACAACCTGGGTGACCGGATGTGTAACCGGAACTCATTAAGCAGTGAAGAGTATTATAGAGATTGTGGTATACTTATTTGTCAGCGTGCTGGTTTTGTCTATTGTATCAAACTTCGCATAGCCTCATATGCTAAGCTGTTGTTGCACTTACGTGGCTGATGTTGTCGTTGCTGTCCATAAACTCGTAAATAACCTAGTTTCTATAATTTTGAAATAGTCAAATATTTCTTAAGTTAATATGCTATGCTCCCTACAAGGTGTATATACCGGTCCCTTGCACGCTATGCTCCCTACAAGGTGTATATACCGGTACCTTGCACGCTATGCTACCTACAATGTTTTTATACCGGTACCTTGCACGCTTTGCTCCCTACAAGGTGTTGTTGTGGTGTCTTGTTGTACACATGAGAGCTTCGTCATGATCTGCTCGGGACGTAAAGTTTATGGTGGTCATGAAAACAAGTAGGAAGAACGACTTGGATACTATTCTTCATGTTTTCATTTGTCTTGGAATCAACCACTGCCAGTATGTGTGCACTTACTGAATTGCCATATTGTAAGTCACGATTCGTTGATACCAAGAACGAGGCTAGTTTATGTAACCGAGAAGAAGCATGGTGTTGATGAATTGTTGTGCCCTGCTTGTCTGAACTCAGTCATATACATCTAGATCGCACGCCAAGTATGCTGTAAATATGTACTCACTTTTTGATATTACCATTGAAACATCATTTATTTTACTCAGCTACAGGTGAACATAGTGTCTACAAAAGAGCTTTAAGTCGTGCAATGGACAAAGACTTCTTTAAACACAGGTAAATATGAGATGATTGGATGATTTGACAAAACGTTATGTTTGTGAAATCTTTAAAGATTCTCCCCGATTGTTGAGTATATTGTTCGTGAGATATCCTTAACAAAGCCATAGACCCAAACAATGGCTGTCTTTTTGTTCTGTGCACATCAAACGTCGAATACAAAGTAATTTTACTTTGATGATGAAAGATGGAGATGGTTGTTGGAACCCCTTCTGTTACAACACACAAAGGGTTCAAATACACACCCCATATAGGTTTCATCGGCTTGTGTTACACAGTAAAGATATGTCACCATTCCACACAGCACAAAATTCAAATGATAATATTATTCTGATACTCATTTAAATGCTGTCCCTTGTGATTAAGAATATTTGCAATTAAGATCTGTTATTCGACATAAACATTTAAATTATGCTTCATGCTTCACATATCAAAATAGCCAAGTAGTACCCGTTCTCTGTCGTGGAAGCGTAATGAATCGACGACTACATAGCACAGTCAAAGTTAACATAGAGAAAAATAAGTCTCTATTGGTGTCAGCTCTCAACCAGAGACCCGTCCATTCGTCCATTGGACGGGTGAGTCGTAATTGTGGACGGGCTGGAATTTCCCCCTTTAGCCCGTCCACCCTATACCCGCCAGACCGTCCAAGCGCCTCTCAGGCCCGATAAAAATAATTAGCCAAGCCAGTTTAAACTGCTTATTTAAAGACAAACAGCAACGCAGCGTGCTGGTCGTTCATCTACGATCAAATCAAATACTGTTCTGTTTGATAACGCTTCATGACGCATGGGGTTTAATCAACGCCATTTAACGATGGTGAATAGACATAGAGTCTAACGACTATAATCCGATTTTATAATGTGTCTTGTAAACAGAACCCCCTATGGACATGAATCTTTTATAGCCCAGGCCATCTTTCATCATACGGCATTGGGTAACCCATTTTGTAAATCTTTTAAAATTCGCTCTTATAACTTAGGTTTCGTCACTTAGCAATAGAAAGTCACCAAACAAAATGTCCAAAAGTCACAAATGGGATGTTGCATTGAATAACAGTCAATAAAACTACTCTTTCCAAAATCTTCAGTCATGAAATACTAATCATATATCTTCAATATATCCTTTTCAATAGGTTTAATTGTATTTTATGATATATGCAGTCAAATAAATGTCCATATTATACAGTCATTGGCATCGTCGTCTGTGAAGAAGTCTTTATCAATTGTCATCAATAAATACCGTCAAGTGTTGACTACAGTGCTGACAAGAAAGTCAAATTCATATGTTGCTTCAGCAATCAAAGGATAATCACCGGTTAACATGCCGATGATATAATGATTGCACAATCCAAAACAAGCGTTGCTGCTGTGCAATATATCACGAATGTATAAACACCACGAGCAAGCTGATGAAAGATGGCGAAGATACTCTCTGACATCACAATCAAGGTCAGAACAAGAATTTTATCGGATTGGCATTTACATGTGAGAATTAGGTTACAGAAGTTAAAGACAATATACTTATAAGATTGCAAGTTGCATTCTCCTTTGGGTTGTGTACTAAGCCTACCTGTCATATGACGATGACGTTAAAAATGTCCGTAACTTGATCGATCGCTTTATCTCTGAAACCATTAATGATTTACTCCTGTGTCTACCTTGCAGGTGCAAATTACTTCCATATTACCCATTTGGTTCATGTATTGCATGTCTCTTTCTTTGGTCCGGAAAGATTATAATTAGCGATAATAACAGTGCAGACGATATATCCTATTGCAGCTAAAACACGGGAGCTATTACAGGCATTCACGTAGACATGACGACTTGGAGCCCAATTCATCACACAGCCCTACATAGTGGCTGCATGATCACTGGACTTGTAGAATGTTACCCTATTGGGACATAAAATCAATTCATTATATTCACTTAATTACTATTATAAAATAGACATTCAACTTTCTTCTTCAGTCACTGACAGTGTACTTTTCCAATGTCCATTTGAATGATCAGATGAAATAGCACTGTATAATAATGTTCGAAATTAAAATAGGCATCATTTTGTTTAATGATAGAATCAATTGAAGGAAATTTGTTCGTCTTAAAATTCCATTCGGAAATTCAAATAATAGTTATATACACGATAATTATATCAAGAACAAAGAAGTCTCAAGAAACAACTAGTATGGCTTTTATAAATGTCACCCCAGTCATTATTTGACGGTTAAATGAATTGTAGTTGTTCTGATATTGTGTTGTTATCAATATTTGCGATGTTTTTCTATTCACAATGACCTTCAAAATACACCAATATTCGTGATATATTTTTGTTAACAATCAGCCACAGAATACGTGTGAAAGGCAAATAATCACCAATATGTTTAATATATATGTATATACCATAGAGCTACAATCATCTCGCAAACAGAACTATCCAATATCCTCCACAAATGCTAACGCGTCCATAGCATGCGTGACACTCCTGGCGACGATGGCGAAGGCTATCGCTGTTTCACAATAATGAACATCTACTGATATGGATGACTAATCCATATCATTGTCTTGTACACTACTGAGTATCACGTTACGAACGTCATGTTTACCATTCTAACCTTTCTATCAACTGAGTATAATGCAACATTCGGAAATGATCAACCACAAAACATAAAAGGATATTTGATGAAGGTTCTTATCATTCCAACAACCAGCAACTAGCAATTATGTCGGTACTATGTAGAGCGGAAAAGCAACGAGTCACGAAATTACACCTTTTAAAGTATCACAAAGGAAGGATCACTAGTTAGTTCACCAAGATACCTCAAATAATGACAAGGAACATGTTGAATGACGCACTTACCGACGGGGATATTAGAACAAAAGTACACCTTTAAAATCCACAGCGCTGTACCAAAAGGATAGCTTAATCTCATAGTTCAGAACTTGCCCTTGTTTACTACATCAGACTTATCCTCTCGATCCATATGACCATGTTAAACAGCATCTTATAACATGTCGTCGTCCACATTGCAGCTTTTTGCTGATACTGCTGCATGTTTTGAATAGTAAATGGATGCATTGTGATATTGGTTGGCGACAGAACGTTTCCTTGGCGCTGCTGTACGGTTGTATTGCGAAGCAAATCAACAAGATACACTTTGATTCATGATTGACGACAGTATGTTTATAAGTAATCGGATATTATAGAAACATTATAAATTTTAAGTTCGGAGACATTTACTAATAAATCCACCCAATTGAGAGTTTAATATTAATTTAACAAGGTATCATTTGAAGATTTCAGTCGGAATATTATTAAGATCCATAGAGAAGGTGCGAGACGTTTATTCCAAATCAAAAATTGAAAACATTCAAACAAACTTCAACAAAGTAAAATCACTATTTTGACAAATTCGTCATCTGCTACCTGGTTCACTATTTTTATCATGCACATAACAACTCCAAGGTGCAACCAATTAAAACATCAATGACGAAACATGTTTGACAACTGAGTTGTTACTTATTGGACCAAACCTCACAATTTGTATACGATGCCGTCCGTTCATTTACACCATGTGCATGCACTAACATTAAATGTGAAGATAAAGAAACAATGTGTTAACGGCAACACCAGTTAAGAAGAGATATTTCACAAAGTCATCCAACATCGCTCACGGTCGTAGCTTGAAAATCTTTAGCGCACATGTCTTAAATTCGTGGAATTTTAAGATATATATAAATGGATTGATACAGCAATTTATCATTGCAAATGATATGCCAAGAATATACAAGGGGTCTTCGAAGGATAAAGCCACCCCTAAACTGTAGGCGAAGAAATAAAGCTCATTTGGAGTCCAGCAAATGACAAAACTAATTGATATAACAACCATAGTTTTGAACAGATTGACTTGAGCTTTGGAAAGTTTCGAATTGTTGTAGTTACTTGTTGCAGCTGGGATCTTATCAGAGGGTGCCGGAGTCACTCTGTTTTGGAATTTTGATTGAGATTTTAAAATTACAAGCATATGAATATAAGCATATGTAAGAAATATCAGTGGCAGAAAGTAAACAATGACAGTTAATAAAATACCGTAGGCTTTTTGGGCTTGCTCGCTATTCAGAAACAAACCATACTGGCATTGCGAATCTGAATGTGTGGTAGTTAGAGAATTGGGGATGTTTATAAGCAAGCTGATAAACCATGTGCTAATGCTTATACCTATTAAAATACCCCAACTGATTTTGTTTTTGTGTGCAATGGGAAATGCAATCATCAACAGACGTTCAGTTGTCAGGGCTATGACGTTAAATGCTGAAGCATGCAAAGGTATATAGAGTAATGTTTCTGACCAAATAACAGTGCAATAAAATGCACCCCAAGTCCCGTGTATCGAGTCGACATTGAAAATCCCATAATAGGTGATCAGAACAAAAATCGAACTCGTCATATCGATCACAGTTTGGTTGATGATGAGGACGACGTTCAGTTTTTTCCTGAGGGTCGCCGACGAGAATATAACGACCAAGACTAGGCAGTTACTCAACAACCCGATGACGCCGACGATATACACCAATACTTCAAAGAACGTGTTCCAAGTTCCTAGATCACCGAAATTGAAATACTCATACTCGTAGTCGTTATCCAGGTTTGTTCCTTCTGTTGTGTTGCTCATTATGGCGAAGGCTTGCCTTTCTGTAGAAATAAATGAAGCGTATAAGAAATGTTGTTTTATATGTAAGCAACGAGCAATTTTCGTGACGTCACTGGTCGGCGCAGTCGGCGTTAGAGTGCGTATTGCGGTTTTGTTGAACTGTTGATCAGGGATGTTGATAATCTACCACACCCACTGATAATGCCGGTTCCGCCACCAGTGACATCACGGAAACTGATTGATTTTCAATGCGCATTTATGACAAAACACAGATAATCGACTGGTGCAGTTTGGCCAAAATTGCCAAAGCATTTCATTACGCCAATAAATAAAAATACTCCTTCTTTGATGGTGATTGCATACTTAGAATTGAGCTCATATAATAGACACTGATCGGTATTGTATACCGGTGTAAAGAGTGTCATTCCATTTGCATATCTTGTTAATTGTAATGTGTTGTTTATTACTAAACTAGCGAGCTTTCCTTCGTGCCTGTGTTTCGTTATCAAAGTACGTGTTAATTTGGTGAGAATTTGACAGGTGTGGTGAGCGCAATGAGTAAGGGTTGGGGCCTTATAAAAGGAAGACAGCCCCCGGTTATGATCGGGAAATCCCATTGATGTGTGATGTGTAGTACCAGGAAAATGCCCACAGTGTTATGTTTGAGGTAATTTTCGTTCCTCTAAAGTTGAGAGTAAAAGCAAACTCACAAGGTGCTCTACTCAATCTGTTTCGCTGTCACTCTTGCACTCATACGTATATATATATTTATATATATATATTACCGTTAATTGTGAAACAGGTTAGAATACAACTACATACAACGTTCAAGTCAAAAACCAACCAAGCTAGACGATATTGTCTCGCGCACAGAAAATGACACAAGAGGATCATCAAACTCAAACCCCTTACTGATGGAAAAGGGCTGCGGGGTTGACAGGGATCCCTAAGAATGTCATAAAAATCTTCAACCAGTCCACTTCCTAGTTAATGTAAAGCGACCCAGTGTGTGTGTGTGTGTGTGTGTGTGTGTGTGTGTGTGCGTGTGTGCATGTGTGTGTGTGTGTGTGTGTGTGTGTGTGTGTGTGTGTGCGTGTGTGTGTGTGTGTGTGTGTGTGTGTGTGTGTGTGTGTGTGTGTGTGTGTGTGTGTGTGTGCGTGTGTGTGCGTGTGTGTGTGCGTGTGTGTGTGTGTGTGTGTGTGTGTGTGTGTGTGTGTGTGTGTGTGTGTGTGTGTGTGTGTGTGTGTGTGTGTGTGTGTGTGTGTGTGTGTGTGTGTGTGCATGTGTGTGTGTGTGTGCTTGTCCGTTAGTCTGGATCCGTCATCGAGTTAAATATATATCCTCATGATCAGCGAAAATTAAAAAGTTTGCGCATTAGCAATTGAAAAGTTTGCGCTCTTCGCCGCTGGGCGCGGCCATGTTGGTGCGCACTTTTTATTGACGTAGCTTGCTCAAGCGCGGTGCACTCCGTGACTGATTATCGCATGTTTTTTCTCTTCGCACTGCGCTTGCCGAGAAAGGAACAAATTGTAGTCGTAGTTTTACGGATTTTTGCTCATCAGAATGGTGCATTTTATTGATTTTGGGTGCAACAACCATAGTAATGATTTGAAAAGAGGAATTAGTTTTTTAAGGTTGCCTAATGACGCCAAAAATTGTATTCTCCGAATCGTGACAATCGTGACAATGTCTGCGTTTGAAGCGACCATGGATTGTTTTGAACAGATATTTAAGCCGCTATGGGTTTCAAGAGGAAAGTCAAGAGACAGTGGTGGACAAGTTCATTCCTTACAGTGTTTATGTTTTCCAAGCAGTAAGCTACGCGTGAAACATCCAAGCGACGTGCTGAGAACGCTAATAGGAAAATGGTCAGTATCCAGTCGAACATTTTGCGATGCATATTCTATTTCAAATCGAAATTAATCATTCCCCACATAAACTGCTTTTGAGACTATTATCACGTCATACCATTCATGCTTTCTTGATATTCACTTTTAAGCAGTTTATCAGGGTTTTTTTCGATTTTGTAGAATATTGTAGAGTCAGACCTTTGTGGTTGTTGGCACATAACTTTGCTATGATGTTATCATAGTGGATGGCCGCTGGTAGGAGTAGCGCCATTAGTGGTAGTCCCTAAATATAGCCAATGTCATGTGACCATCACTACCGCCTTCTAGTCAAGGTCCCCTAGCCCCTTGGCTGCTGGCCCTGTTTACATGTTAATGATATTCAATAGTCGCGCCAGGGTCTATGCTGGGATGCGGTCTTGAATCGATGCGATCTCCTACGCATCGGCTTCTGCGCAGGCTGGGATTAATGTTAGCAAAGCGTCAAACATGTCTGCCATGGAGAGTGGAACCGATGCGGTATCCCAGATTTGGGATGCTTCAATCAAAAGCCGTTTCTTTCGGTCACTCACAGGTACTTTTTAGTCATTGTCTCTCATTGGTCAGTGTCAAGGGGCAGGGAAACATTTTGCTATACGTTGTTAGCTACTGCTCTCGATGCAATGCTTGGAATGGATCAGGGTTCGACACCAATGGTTGTCCGCTTGCCGGGACAAGTGATTTGTCATGTCGGACAAGTGACTTTTATGAGCCTGGCACGCATTCTACAACACCCCGATTTGTTGTTTCACGCTGAGCGGCACCGTTAATCACACAGTCGGCGAGAGAAGCAGACACACTACTGGTCTCTTTAACTGACTGTATTACGTAAACATACATTGTGGTGCCAATTTGAACTTTTGAGACGCCCCATAATTCCAGAAGACATTCAGTGTGTTCTCATTGGACGCAGACCACAGCAATGTACATGACGTCACATAAAACCGAGGGTGCGTATCACAAGCCAGTTTCATGAGCCAGACGCGAGCAACAAGGTCAATCCGAGTCACAACCTTTGTGTTGATTGGTCACGAAGATTAACGAACGTGTCTAATGAATATTCGGACGCATCAGTTTTAGACCTGGTCTTGTCGTAGACTCTACGGCGAGAAGCGTAGGGGAACCCCTGGAGTCTGGGACGCAGACTAACCGCTTTCATTCACCGTTCTTTTTCGTTTATTCGAACCATTCGTCTTCTTCTTTGGCTCGAATTTATAAGACAGAAGTGTCCTCTTTCAAAGTACAACATAATGCATACAAATAGTCTATGCCTTATTCTGGATAGGGGTGTGCCACGGGACCTCAAAATGGCCAAAAGCATACCCCGTCGTACAAATATGAGGCCAAAAACCCGTCGTACAAGTCGAGAGGCCGAAAAAACATACCCCGTCGCGCGGCACATATATACTTCCTCTATACACTTAAGTGCACCCCCCCCCCCCCCCCCCCCGGAGTCAGTGCAACTAGTTGCTGATCGACAACGCATTGCCAGTAAACAACGCGACCTCTTGCTGGCGCTGCTAGCGCAAGTGACGTCACACTACAAATATGGCGGCGACTATGCAATGAGACTCGGATCAAGCATTCGACAAAAAAAGAGGAAAACTGTCCAAACGGTAGTTCTCGCCGTCTTTAAAACCAAGAAATATTTGATAAATAAGTTAAGTCTATGATATTATAATCTCGTTCAGTGGCTGGAATATCACATTGAGCGATTAGGAAATAACAAATACATTCGTTTAGTCTGAGGTAACAACCAATATTTTGGGAGCATTTCAAATGCAAATATATTTCATACAGAGCAGACAGGGACAAAAAACAGGTGATCTACGTACCTCAAGGAATCTTGCTGTTCAGTTGAAACCAGGTTCTTCGTTACCTCTCTAGTGGTTACTCTGTCGCGACTACTGCTTTTATAAGGCCGGTGAAGCACGCCGAGAGGGGATGCCACTGATGATGCACGCACAGATAGACTACGAGGGTGAAAGTAAAAGATCAATTCTCACATCTGATTGGATGAAGTCGGCATCGGCACTTGTTCATTGGCAACTGCCTCTATTTTATACTCTAGACAGGAAAACCCTTGAGCTGCACAGTCTGCTGAATTACCCATGTTGCTACTTACCACGGAACGTTCGTCCTTCAAGTTTGGTAAACCCTATGAAACGCCAAATCAAGTGAATAAGAGAGCCTTTATTGAGCGCTAACGAATATTGATACATCATGCTATTGCGCGACAAATTAACATAAAGTGTTATAATACAATGATGTCGCGTATTAATAATATGACGTAATATGGAAGGGTCGGTTTTGTCCGCTAGGGCCCAATAATTTGTTCCTCACTTAAATCGAACGGCAATTAATAGCTTTGGTTTTGTCTGATATCATGGCAAACTATAAAACAGACTTTCACTGTCCTGATGTCTGTTTGGTCCGAGTATTTACCGTCTTTTCGTTTTTGGATTAATAAAACTAAAAACGAACTACAATAGCTAAACCTATAACCGATGTTCATATGCGGCAACAAAAAGCGAATAACAATAAACAGATTCGTTTTTCGTTTGGTTTCCGATGCCAAGGTGTTTAGAAAGGCGAACGGGTTTCCTCGGCAATCATTTGCGTTTGTTACGTTTGCCGCGCTGTGCATGCAATCTTTGCACCTGTTTTCGTCCAGTCGCAGGTCAAGGCCGGGTCAATTCCCGTGCATACGAATTATTCGATGATTTTTCAACGCCCGTTCACATCATCCCGCCGAAAACTGAAAGAAAGGTATGCAAACTGTGTCAACTTCAATCAAGGTATACACCGTTAATTCGTTTTGCAATTTCACAAATGCAAATAGACAATGGGTAAGAAACCCATTTTCTGTATTAGTATTTTGTGAACACATATGAAAAATGGGTAAGCAACCCCATTTCAATTTTATTATTTTGCAAACAATCATATAGAAAATAGGTATACATTCCATTTTAGTTTCCCGATATTAGATTTCATAAACCGAAAAACCAAAATGGAAAATGGGTTTAGTTTCGTTTTCCTATTTTCGATCGGATAACTCGATTTCAGTTAAAGAAGTATCCCTGAGATCGCGCGCTTTGCGCTGATCCGAGCGGCGAAAATAATTTGAGTTTTTTATCAGTCGTTCGACTCCGCCCGAAGAAGTCTGTATTTTATTCCCGGGTGGGGGGGGGGAGTGGTATAGAGGTAGTATACATGTGCCGCGCGACGGGGTATGTTTTTTTCGGCCCTTTTGACTTGTACGACGGTTTTTTTTTTTCGGGGTATGTTTTTCAGCTGCAATCTGTACGACGGGTTTTTGTGGGCTTCGTTTTGTACGGCGGTTATGTTTTTCTCTTTCCATCTGTACAGCGGATTTGATATATATTTTCTTTCAGTATGTCAATATTTTCTCGCGGGATTTCCCACCGATTTTGGCAATGCAAATGCAATGAATGGTCCATTTGTGACGCGCCGAGAATCACACGCTCGACCGTGCAAGCGCGACAAGCTGTTACTGCATGTAATCAGAAATCAGCTGATCAGATTTCGAGATTTTCCGTCACTTTTATCCTGCCTACGACGTACGACGGGTAATACATTTGCATAATACCTTGTACGACGGGGTACGCTTTTTTGCCATTTTCACCTTGTACGACGGGTTATACATTCGCAAAACACCTTGTACGACGGGGTATGCTTTTGTCCATTTTCACCTTGTACGACGGGTACGGGTTTCCGAGGTCCCGCGGCACACCCCTATCCGAGAGAAGGCCAAGTTCCCCCCCCCACGGGATTTTATTCTTACAGCAAACGCATCACACTTGATCTGACTGACGCGACAATACGAAATATTGCCAACATTTTTCTATAAGTTGATAGATGCAATTTGTGTCCAAAGTAAGCAGCATGATATGGTATGCTGTTCTTGTTCCTAATGCGCTGCAAGTATATAATAATAAAATAATTTAAACTGTTGGCCATCTATGTACTTACAGTGCACATAATATAAAATTGAATGAAAATCATGTTAGTTGAAGCTTCATTACTATGAATACCATGCAGTTACATTCTATTTTTCCTCATGATTTCATTTGCATGAACACCTGTTGTCTCTCTCTGTGGTAGGGTTGACTCTTTCAGAGCCGAACCAACTCTGGCTTCAGCACCTTGCATGCCCTGTGATGATAGGTAGCCTGCTATCAGCAGTATTTACGGAGAGTAGCTGCGGATGAGCCCCTCTGAACTCCGAGAGAAATCAAATGCTCAGAAATCACTGAATAAGAGTGTCCATCTTGTAACATTATCACTATAACATCGCCGAATTCATCTAGCGCGGACGCTATGCTTTTTCGAGGCGCGCGCGTACTCTGTTTAAACCATCAGGGAGCGTCCCTTAATTGATGAGCTTACAAAAATCGAAAATGGGAAAACAGAAGTGAACCCATTTTTCATTTTCGTCTTTAAGATTGGGAAATTTATGACAGGGAAACATAAATGGAATGTATGCCCATTTTCTATATGTGTTGTCCAAATGTAAAAATAGAAAATGGGTCGAATACTAATTTTTCATATGCGTTTGTCAAAAACATAAATAGAAAATGAGTTTACATTTGTGAATTTGAAAAACGAATTAACGGTATATACCTTGATTAACTTCATGCCGCGTTTTCATCGGCGGGTGTTGCCCGCCTTCTATTATACATCATAATGCTAGTGTAGGGATATCATGATGTCCGAACTCGAGCGCCTGTGCTTCAGAGAGGTTAGCTCAGCGTAGCATCAAACGACCCTGCCATGGAGAGTGGGAAGCACTGGGGTCAGGGTTCCGAGCGGCTAGTTCTCTATTGGTATATCTACAATCAACAGTCTGACGTTGAGCACTGAGCGAAATATATATCCTTCTGCTATTATCAGATCACCCGACAGACTCCAAAATATCTAAGACCTATTGGGTAAGATGGCACATAACATACGAAATATCCTTCTTATGCGCCTGCTATTACTGACTGGCGAGTGTAATGAACGTCTGAAGCTCGACGGTTGTTTTGATTTGATGTTTTGTGTTCTTTGTGGTGATGACCTTGATTCACATTATATTGAACACACAGGGAGTATTGGGTATTTGGCCACCGAATCAGGTTACTTAACGCAGAAGAAATAGACACTGTGGCTTCGGAGGATTTCTTACAAAGTAACACGCTTTTGAGATGGAAGCGGATTTTAGTACAAAAGTACACCTTTGAAATCCACAGCGCTGTACCAAAAGGATAGCTTAATCACACATTTATAAACTAGCTCTTGTTTACTACATCAGACTTATCCTCTCGATCCATATGACCATGTTAAACAGCACCTTATAACATGTCATAGTCCACACTGCAGCGTTCTGTTGATACTGCTGCATGTTTTGAATAGTAAATGGATGCATTGTGATATTGGCTGGTGACACAACGTTTGTTAGATGCTGCTGTACGGTTGTATAGAGAAGCAAATCTACAAGATACACTTTGATTCATGATTGACGACAGTATGTTTATAAGTAATCGGATCATATAGTAACATCAAAAAAAATTTAAGTACGGAGACATTTACTAATGAATCCAGCCAATTGAGGGTTTAATATTAATTTAACAAGGTATCATTTGAAGATTTCAGTCGGAATATTATTAAGATCCACAGAGAAGGTGA
>CM067354.1:77155994-77288494 GCA_034190875.2 Urechis unicinctus
GCTTACAGCCTCCGAACGTATTATTCGATGATTTTTCAGCGCCCGTTCGCAGCATTCCGCCGACAAATGAAAGATAGGTATGCAAACTTGGTCAACTTCATGCCGCGTTTTCATCGGCGGGTGTTGTCCGCCTTCTATTATACATCATAATGCTAGTGTAGGGATATCATGATGTCCGAACTCGAGCGCCTGTGCTTCAGAGAGGTTAGGTTAGCGCAGCATCAAACGACCCTGCCATGGAGAGTGGGGAAGCACTGGGGTCAGGGTTCCGAGCGGCTAGTTCTCTATTGGTATCTACAATCAACAGTCTGACGTGGAGCACTGAGTGAAAAATATATCTTTCTGCTATTATCAGATGGTCCGACAGTCTCCAAAATATCTAAGACCTATTGGGGAAGATGGCACATAACGTATGAAATATCCTTCTTATGCGCCTGCTATTACTGATTGGCGAGTGTGAGGAACGTCTGACGCTCGACGGTTGTTTCGATATGATGTTTTTTGTTCTTTGTGGTGTTGACCTTGATTCACATTATATTGAACACATATGGAGTATTGGGTATTTGGCCACCGAATCAGGTTACTTGACGAAGAAGAAATAGGCACTGCGCCTTCGGAGGATTTCTTTCAAAGTAACACGCTTTTGAGATGGAAGCGAATTTTAGTACAAAAGTACACCTTTGAAATCCACAGCGCTGTACCAAAAGGATAGCTTAATCACACATTTAAGAACTTGCTCTTGATAACTACGTCAGACTTAACCTCCCGATCCATATGACCATGTTAAACAGCACCTTATAACATGTCATAGTCCACACTGCAGCGTTCTGTTGATACTGCTGCATGTTTTGAATAGTAAATGGATGCATTGTGATATTGGCTGGTGACACAACGTTTGTTAGATGCTGCTGTACGGTTGTATAGAGAAGCAAATCTACAAGATACACTTTGATTCATGATTGACGACTGTATGTTTATAAGTAATCGGATAATATAGTTACATTAGCAAAATGTTAAGTACGGAGACATTTACTAATAAATCCACCCAACTGAGAGTTTAATATTTATTTAACAAGGTATCATTTGAAGATTTCAGTCGGAATATTATTAAGGTCCATAGAGACGGCGCAAGACGTTTATTCCAAATCAACTAATTGAAAACATTCAAACAAACCTCAATAAAGTAAAATGACTATTATGACAAATTCGTCATCTGCTATGTGGTTCACTATTTTATGATGCACATAACAACTCCAAGGTGCAACCCAAAAATCAACAATGACAAAACATGCTTGACAACTGGGTGTTGATAATGGACCAAACCTCACAATTTGTATACGATGCCGTCCGTTCATTTACACCATGTGCATGCACTAACATTAAATGTGAAGATAAAGAAACGATGTGTTAACGGCAACACCAGTTAAGAAGAGATAGGAAATATTTCACAAAGTCATCCAACATCGCTCATACCCTGTGATCTATATTCATTGCGTCAGACATCGCGCGTGTGCAGTGATCTATGCAATCAACTAGCGGGCGTTTTGGAAAGGTCGTAGTTTGAATATCTTTAGCGCGCATGTCTTAAATGCGGGGAATTGTAAGATATATATAAATGGATTGATACAGCAATTTATCATTGCAAATGACATGCCAAGAATATACAAGGGGTCTTCGAAGGATAAAGCCACCCCTAAACTGTAGGCGAAGAAATAAAGCTCATTTGGAGTCCAGCAAATGACAAAACTAATTGATATGACAACCATAGTTTTGAACAGATTGACTTGAGCTTTGGAAAGTTTCGAATTGTTGTAGTTACTACTGGGTGCTGGATTCACTCTGTTTTGGAATTTTGATTGAGATTTTAAAATTACAAGCATATGAATATAAGCATATGTAAGAAATATCAGTGGCAGAAAGTAAACAATGATGGCCAGTAAAATACCGTAGGCTTTCTGAGCTTTCTCGCTATTCAGAAACAAACCATACTGACATTGCGAATCTGAATGTATGGTAGTTAGAGAATTGGGGATGTTTATAAGCAAGCTGATAAACCATGTGCTAATGCTTATACCTATTAAAATACCCAAACTGATTTTGTTTTTGTGTGCAATGGGGAATACAATCATTAACAGACGTTCAGTTGTCAGGGCCATGATGTTAAATGCTGAAGCATGCAAAGGTATATAGAGTAATGTTTCAGACCAAATAACAGTGCAATAAAATGCACCCCAAGTTCCGTGTATCGAGTCGACATTGAAAATCCCATAATAGGTGATCAGAACAAAAATCGAACTCGTCATATCGATCACAGTTTGGTTGATGATGAGGACGACGTTCAGTTTTTTCCTGAGGGTCGCCGACGAGAATATGACGATCAAGACTAGGCAGTTACTCAACAACCCGATGACGCCGACGATATATACCAATACTTCAAAGAACGTGTTCCAAGTTCCTAGATCACCGAAATTGAAATACTCATACTCGTAGTCGTTATCCGGGTATGTTCCTTCTGTTGTGTTGCTCATTATGGCGAAGGCTTGCCTTTCTGTAGAAATAAATGAAGCGTATAAGAAATGTTGTTTTATATGTAAGCAGCGAGTAATTTTCGTGACGTCACTGGTCGGCGCATACGGCGTAAGAGTGCGTATTGCGGTTTTGTTGAACCGTTGATCGGGGATGTTGATAATCTACCACACCCACTGATAACGCCGGTTCCGCCACCAGTGACATCACGGAAACTGGTTGATTTTCAATGCGCATTTATGACAAAACACAGATAATCGACTGGTGCACTTTGGCCAAAATTGCCAAAGCGTTTCATTACGCCAATAAATAAAAACACTCCTTTGATGGTGATTGCATACTTAGAATTGAGCTCATATAATAGACACTGATCGGTATTGTAAACCGGTGTAAAGAGTGTCATTCCGTTTGCAAATCTTATTAATTGTAATGTGTTGTTTATTACTAAACTAGTGAGCTTTCCTTCGTGCCTGTGTTTCGTAATCAAAGTACGTGTTAATTTCGCGAGAATTTGACAGGTGTGGTGAGCGCGATGAGTAAGGGTTGGGGCCTTATAAAAGGAAGACAGCCCCCGGTTATGAACGAAAAATCCCTTTGGTGTGTGCTGTGTAGTACCAGGAAAATGCCCACAGTGCTATGTTTGAGTAATTTCCGTTCCTCTAAAGTTGAGAGTAAAAGCAAGCTCACAAGGTGCTCTACTCAATCTGTTTCGCTGTCACTCTTGCACTCATACGTATATATATATTTATATATATATATTACCGTTAATTGTGAAACAGGTTAGAATACAACTACATACAACGTTCAAGTCAAAAAAAACCAACACCAAGCTAGACGATATTGTCTCGCGCACAGAAAATGACACAAGAGGATCATCAAACTCAAACCCCTTACTGATGGAAAAGGGCTGCGGGGTTGACAGGGATCCCTAAGAATGTCATAAAAATCTTCAACCAGTCCACTTCCTAGTTAATGTAAAGCGACCCAGTGTGTGTGTGTGTGTGTGGTGTGTGTGTGTGTGTGTGTGTGTGTGTGTGTGTGTGTGTGTGTGTGTGTGTGTGCTTTTGTGCTGGCGTGTGTGTGTGTGTGTGCGTGTGCGCGCATGCGTGTGTGTGTGTGTGTGTGTGTGTGTGTGTGTGTGTGTGTGTGTGTGTGTGTGTGTGTGTGTGTGTGTGTGTGTGTGTGTGTGTGTGTGTGTGTGTGTGTGTATGTGTGCATGTGTTTGCATGTGTGTGTGTGTGCTTGTCCGTTAGTCTTGATCCGTCATCGAGTTAAATATTTATCCTCATGATCAGCGAAAATTAAAAAGTTTGCGCATTGGCAATTCAAAAGTTTGAACTCTTCGCCGCTGGGCGCGGCCATGTTGGTGCGCACATTTTATTGACGTAGCATGCTCAAGCGCGGTGCACTCCGTGACTCTGATTATCGCATGTTTTTTCTCTTCGCACTGCGCTTGCCGAGTAAGTAACAAATTGCAGTCGTAGTTTTTCTGATTTTTGCTCAGCAGAATGGTGCATTTTATTGATTTTGGGTGCAACAACCGTAGTTAAGATTTGAAAAGAGGAATTAGTTTTTTAAGGTTGCCTAATGACGCCAAAAATTCCTCCGAATCGTGACAATGTCTGCGTTTGAAGCGACCACGGATTGTTTTGAACAAGATATTTAAGCCGCTATGGGTTTCAAGAGGAAAGTCAAGAGACAGTGGTGGACAAGTTCATTCCTTACAGTGTTTATGTTTTCCAAGCAGTAAGCTACGCGTGAAACATCCAAGCGACGTGCTGAGAACGCTAATAGGAAAATGGTCAGTATCCAGTCGAACATTTTGCGATGCATATTCTATTTCAAATCGAAATTAATCATTCCCCATATAAACTGCTTTTGAGACTATTATCACGTCATACCATTCATGCTTTCTTGATATTCACTTGTAAGCAGTTTATCGGGGTTTTTTCGATTTTGTAGAATATTGTAGAGTCAGACCTTTGTGGTTGTTGGCACATAACTTTGCTATGATGTTATCATAGTGGATGGCCGCTGGTAGGAGTAGCGCCACTAGTGGTAGTCCCTAAATATGGCCAATGTCATGTGACCATCACTACCGCCTTCTAGTCAAGGTCCCCTAGCCCCTTGGCTGCAGGCCCTGTTTACAAGTTAATGATATTCAATAGTCGCGCCAGGGTCTATGCTGGGATGCGGTCATGAACCGATGCGATCTCCTGCGCATCGGCTTCTGCGCAGGCTGGGATTTATGTTAGCAAAGCGTCAAACATGTCTGCCATGGAGAGTGGAACCGATGCGGTATCCCAGATTTGGGATGCTCCAATCAGAAGCCGTGTCTTTCGGTCACTCACAGGTACTTTTTAGTCATTGTCTCTCATTGGTCAGTGTTACATTTTCCGAAGATTCGACGCCATATTTGTTTGGGTACGCTCCGTTTTACACCTCTTTTCACCAGAACTGTTTTGTGAATGTGCCTGTTGGGGCAGGGAAACATTTTGCTATACGTTGTTATCTACTGCTCTCGATGCAATGCTTTGAATGGATCAGGGTTCGACACCAATGGTTCTACAACACCCCGATTTGTTGTTTCACGCTGAGCGGCACCGTTAATCACACAGTCGGCGAGAGAAGCAGACACACTACTGGTCTCTTTCAAAGTGCAACATAAAACCGAGGGTGCGTATCACAAGCCAGTTTCATGAGCCAGACGCGAGCAACAAGGTCAATCCGGGTCAAAACCTTTGCGTTGATTGGTCACGAAGATTAACGAACGTGTCTAATGAATATTCGGACGCACCTGTTTTAGACCTGGTCTTGTCGTAGACTCTAGGGCGAGAAGCGTAGGGGAACCCCTGGAGTCTGGGACGCGGACTAACCGCTTTCATTCGCCGTTCTTTTTCGTTTTTTCGAACCAGTCGTCTTCTTCTTTGGCTCGAATTTATAAGGCAGAAGTGTCCTCTTTCAAAGTACAACATAATGCATACAAATAGTCTATGCCTTATTCTGGATAGGGGTGTGCTGCGGTACCTCGAAAATCCGTACCCGTCGTACAAGGTCAAAATGGCCAAAAGCATACCCCGTCGTACAAGGTATTATGCAAATGTATAACCCGTCGTACAGACTGAAGCTGAAAAACATACCCTGTCGTACATGTATGAGGCCCAAAAACCCGTCGTACAAGTCGAGAGGCCGAAAAACATACCCCGTCGCGCGGCACATATATACTTCCTCTATAAACTTAAGTGCACCCCCCCCCCCACCCCCCGCAGTCTGTGCAACTAGTTGCTGATCGACAACGCATTACCAGTAAACAACGCGACCTCTTGCTGGCGCTGTTGGCGCAAGTGACGTCACACTACAAATATGGCGGCGACTATGCAATGAGACTCGGATCAAGCATTCGACAAAAAAAAAGAGGAAAACTGTCCAAACGGTAGTTCTCGCCGTCTTTAAAACCAAGAAATATTTGATAAATAGGTTAAGTCTATGATATTATAATCTCGTTCAGTGGCTGGAATATCACATTGAGCGATTAGGAAATAACAAATACATTCGTTTAGTCTGAGGTAACAACCAATATTTTGGGAGCATTTCAAATGTAAATATATTTCATACAGAGCAGACAGGGACAAATAACAGGTGATCTACGTACCTCAAGGTAATCTTGCTGTTCAGTCGAAACCAGGTTCTTCGTTGCCTCTCTAGTGGTTACTCTGTCGCGACTACTGTGTTTATAAGGCCGGTGAAGCACGCCGAGAGGGGGCGCCACTGATGATGCACGCACAGATAGACTACGAGGGTGAAAGTAAAAGATCAATTCTCACATCTGATTGGATGAAATCGGCATCGGCACTTGTTCATTGGCAACTGCCTCTATTTTATACTCTAGGCAGGAAAAGCACTTGAGCTGCACAGCCTGCTGAATTACCCGTGTTGCTACTTACCACGGAACGTTCGTCCTTCAAGTTTGGTAAACCCTATGAAACGCCAAATCAAGTGAATAAGGAGTGCCTTTATTGAGCGCTAACGAATATTGTTACATCATGCTATTGCGCGACAAATAAACATAAAGTGTTATAACACCATGATATTGCGTAATAATAATATGACGCAATATGGAACGGTCGGTTTTGTCCGCTAGGGCCCAATGATTTGTTCCTCAATTGATTCGAACGACAATTTACACCTGTAAATTAATAGCTTTGGTTTTGTCTGATATCATGACAAACAATAAAACAGACTTCCACTGTCCCGATGAGTGTTTGGTCCGAATATATACCGTCTTTTGTGGATTATCAAAACTAAAAACGAACTACAATAGCTAAACCTATAACCGATGTTCATATGCGACAACAAAAAACGAATAACAGTGAACAGATTCGTTTTTCATTTGGTTTACGATGCCAAGGTGTTTTGACAGGCGAACAGGTTTCCTCGGCAATCCATGTGGACCATTTGTGTTTGTTACGCTTGCCGCGCTCTGCATGCAATCTTTGTACCTGTTATTGTCCAGTCGCAGGTCAAGGCTGGGTCAAATCCCTTGCGCTCCGTCACATACAAGCACTCGAGTTCGGACATCATGATTTGTTATCTCCTTTGCATTATGATATAATATAATAGAAGGTGGGCAACACCCACCGATGAAAACGCGAGAGTTGCCCAGAAACCTGCTTCCCAGTGCGCTATTCGTACATAACTGCCGCACTACTCATCACCTCATAGCTCAAAAAAAGATTCATTGTCATTTCTGTGCCTTTTATAGCCTCCCTACATGTCGTGCATACGTATTATTCGATGATTTTTCAAAGCCCGTTCGCAGCATTCCGCCGACAAATGAAAGAAAGGTATGCAAACTTGGTCAACTTCATGCCGCGTTTTTATCGGCGGGTGTTGTCCGCCTTCTATTATACATCATAATGCTTGTGTAGGGAAATCATGATGTCCGAACTCGAGCGCCTGTGCTTCAGAGAGGTTAGGTTAGCGCAGCGTCAAACGACCCTGCCATGGAGAGTGGGAAGCACTGGGGTCAGGGTTCCGAGCGGCTAGCTCTCTATTGGTATCTACAATCAACAGTATTCCGATGTGCTTTTGTTTGTGTCAAGGTAGCGCCACCTTATGAATGCTATGTATTATGGTTAGGGAATCGATCACCATAGAGTCGCTCGAAGTGAGCCCTCTTAGCGTAGCTATAAACTCTTTGCTATTATTGACTGGCGAATGTAAGGAACCTCTGAAGCTCGACGGTTGTTTCGATTTGATGTTTTGTGTTCTTTGTGATGTTGACCTTGATTCACATTATATCAAACACATAGGGAGTAATGGGTATTTGGCGACCGAATCAGGTTACTAAACGCAGAAGAAATAAACACTGCGGCTTCGGAGGATTTTTTACAAAGTAACACGCTTTTGAGACGGAAGCATTTTTACTCAACTGCTTGCGGATTCGTCTCGTTCACCGCGACAGGTAGATCAAAAGAAGGTTGTGACGGTCTGTTAAGTTCTTAGCATTATTGAAAGCAATGTAAATAATGGATTCTATGGTACGCCGCTATGACTTCCTGCAAGGGTTGATATAATGGGAATAACCAAGAAGTTATAAAGTACTTAAGTGTATAGAGGTAATATATATGTGCCGCGCGACGGGGTATGTTTTTTCGGCCTTTCGACTTGTACGACGGGTTTTATTGGGCCTCATACTTGTACGATGGGGTATGTTTTTCCGCTTCGATCTGTACGACGGGTTATACATTCGCATAATATCTTGTACGACTGGTTATACATTCGCATAATACCTTGTACGACGGGTTATACATTCGCATAATACCTTGTACGACGGGTTATACATTTGCATAATACCTTGCGCGACGGGTTATACATTCGCATAATACCTTGTACGACGGGTTATACATTTGCATAATACCTTTTACGACGGGGTATGCTTTTGGCCATTTTGACCTTGTACGACGGGTACGGGTTTTCGAGGTCCCGCGGCACACCCTTATCCAGAATAAGGCCAGGTGCACCCCCCCCCCCCCACCCCCCCCGGGTCGACTTATCAGTAGACTTCATATCTTTAACGGACGCCGAGCCCCGAGACGTTGGATCAACATTCCATATGTTTTTATTCGTTTCATGGTAGCGTCAGCTGACGACGGGCGAGTGTTTCACTCTTTTCCACACCGTACAGCCAGTCAGAGCGAACCCTCTTAGCGCAGCTATTTAGTTCTGTGCATGCGACTGGTACAATGGTGGCAGCCTGAACGAGAGCAAGCGAGTGCACAGCGTGGCCGCGGCTGCGAGAAACATATCCTGAGTCTCCGTGCAGTGATTGATTATGCCAGATTATGAAATGTGAATGATACCCAAAGCAATATCACTACGTAGGCTAATAAATGTTGCAATGATAGTTATGTATACAACCAAAAAGCTGATGCTAGGACTGATGCCACCAGTCATCGGGCTGCGCCAAAGGTCCCCCTCCTTTATAATATGTCATGCATGTTTATCGCCGTATAAGCAACCCCACCAAATGTATGTACATACACGATGAAGAGGAAGACCAGCAATCATTCTACAAAATATATTTGTTCTATCATGAACAGCGATGCTTTATCGCGGATATATTTTCGCCCAATCAGGACCCGATGCAGAAGTAGTTATGCTAAAATGCGATTCAAAGCTACCTCAAGAATTGAAGATTCATTTATTCGGAGCAACGTATTTTTCCCCCGTTTTTGTCTAGTTTCTAATATATGAATCGATTATAATATTTTCAGCAAATTATTGGGAACACCAATTCATCGATAATTTATCGATACCGGCGTTTTGAAAACAACCCCCGAGCCATGCTTGCAACATTGTGCAAATGAGTGGCCACCGGGTCAAGTAACTACGCATGCGCAATTCAGTCATGTTCTGGTATTATCGCTTAAACTGGGCCCGTTTTTCAGATTCGGAGGTCTAGTAACGCCTATCACTTGCCACATTTGGTTATAATACTCGTCCTGTCATTCGGACTTAACAACAACCTAAGAAAAAACAGAGGTTACCGTTCGGACTCGATTTTACGGATATCATTTCCAAAAGCAGTAGGGAATCGGTCCATGAAAGTTTTTTCACAAAAGAATTTTCATGATTTTTGAGTAAATGCACTATGTTGCTATCAGCACTCAATGTGCGGACTACCCATTTTTGTATTGAAATATCAGTGTTATGCCTTCAATACTGTACTGGTGTTAATGGTGGCTAACAAAGGCTCAGTCAATTGGATCATTGCTTTGTATATGAGTTGAATAAAGGCTATTCTTGGGTTAAGGAAAAACCCACCTTAACACCCTAGGCCTGGTCGCTACGAAACAAAGGGTGAATGCACATAAATGGGATAGACAATGACACGAAACGATTTAAAATATGATTGAAAGAAGGAAGGGAGAAACGTGTACGATGGCCAACTATTTTTCAAAAAAATGACGTGGCAGGTGAAAAGGCCAACAATCTGTAAGTCATGGAGCATAGCGAGCACAGTAGAAAACTTTGTACAGCGAATCAGAAGTTCTAAAGACTGACTGACAAAGCCCATTAAGCCCTTTGAACCGATTTAATATTTAAAATTTTACAAGATAATTCACAATACGAAATTTAGTTAACAGGAAATAAGTTGACTACCACCTCCGTAAAGTAAATTGAAGTCGTGCATAAATATTTGCCATCATTACACTTCCTCAGATTATGTTCCCTCGTCTAGCTCCGACCTAGTATTACCCTTAGTTTCCTTAATACTTCTCTACTGATAGGCATAACTATATCTGAATACTGCGTTTTTTTTCCCGAAAAGGATTTTAAAATACATGCGTTAACAGTAATATGCGGTAGAATCAAATGGTAAATACCCTACAACATAAAATTTGTTCACTCAAGCACAGCCTATCCAATATTATGAGGCATTTTTAAAAACAGATGTTTTTGATGCAGAATAGCTAAAGCTTAAATGCATCTGCCAGGTAAGGTATACTTGCTATTTAGCTGGAAATGGGTCTTTGTGTGATAACTTACTCTAGCGGATGTTGTGTTACAGCTGTCGCGTTTATATGGCTGGTGTAACAGGTCACGAAGCCTGGTCACTGATGACATACAGACTGATGATTACAGAGGCATCAGCTCATGTGATCTTTGGTGAAAGTAAAATAAATCGGAATTACTATTTGTTAATAGGGCAATATACTAGAAATATACTATACATTGCTGTATTGTATTTTAATATATCATCGATGCGCTTATGGCTGTCAAGTGGCCTGGCTTAACATTTCGTTTGCTACCCGGGACGCCTGGTGTGTGCAGACCCCGCTTGAAAAACCATAACTCTTCATCTGCTCAAAAACAAACAAAATAAAAGCGCTGCTTCTTGACTCGCTGCTTCTTGGGTCTATTTCTGTAGCCCGCTATTCTATCAACTATTATTAGACGATAAATTGCGATACGAAATTGGATAGGTTTAAGTATGTTTCCCGTTACTAATTGTTTCGAGTTGCTGCTTTTGCTAGTGTTATACTGTGATGTCATTAAGTGCTTAAGTCGACACGCGGTCCTTCCCTTAACTGTATCAATACACCCATTTTGCTTCCCTCAAGACACTCGCTGCCTTCGTCTAGCACCGTTTCCATTCAGCATTCTCTCTGCTATGTTAAATGTTTCTTTACAGTTGAATGAACAATACGAAATTCCATTGAAAAGTAAGTAATATCTTAGCCCTACAAGACGTCTGCGTAGACGTCTTACCGTTTCTCGAAACAACGCAACTCAATTATTTTTAGATCGATTCAGGCAACTACCAAACACCAAACATACACAAGTGATGGAGTTATAGAATGCAATGATGTTTTACGGACAATTTCATCCCTTTTCGGCTGGTGATTTCATCCGTGGTAATTATTTATAGTTCGATCAATTTGGGAAGCGGTAAAAAGTCAGAAACACAGCAACATGTTTGTTTACAAGTTCAAGACCACATGCATTGCGCGGGGGGGGGGGGGGGCACTTAAGTGTAAAGATATAGTATACATGTGCCGCACGAAGGGGGTGGTTTTTTTTTCACATCTCGACTTTTACGACGGGTTAGACATTCGCATAATACCTTGTACGATGGAGTATACTTTTTCTCATTCTCAACGAGTACAACGGGTACAGGTTTTCGAGGTCCCGCGGCACACCCCTATCCGAGTTAGGATAAGTGCCCCCCACTTGGGATGCTAAGGCAATGCGGGAAATCGCGAGAATTAATTGTTTCCAAAATGGCAGACATCGTATCGCGATTTGTTAGGAAACGAACTATCGATGCCATTTATTGAAGAATAGCGTCGAGTGGTGGTAAGTTTTTTGGCGCGCAAAGTCTATTTTTTGTAAAGGCTCTTGATATATGTTATTTTCTAGGTACGCAGAGTAGTCCTTCAACCCAAACGAGAACTTACCGACTGTGTTTGACGAACTCTTCGTAAATTCATGTTACCGTTACACCGGAGCTAGTAATATCTTTGCAAAATACCTTATACGTATCGACTTCTCAGACGTATGGAGCCTAGAGAGGTGATCGGTGAGAAAAACCCTGACCAACAATGACTTACCAGTTACCACCCATCCCTGCCGCTGTACATACGGTACAGCCTCAAAGTCAAACAAAATCGTGTACTCATTGATCGACAATTATATGAACGATTCATTTTTGTTTATGACATAAAAAAATCCATCGATATACAAATCACATAACACATTCTGCACAAAAAGCAACTCTTACATACAAGGTTCCAAATAATATCCAGGCTCCTGGTAAGCAAACAACATTGGTTTGAACAGAACAGGTTATACAAAGCAAAGATTTTCCCCCTGGATTTTCATTGCACTTGGATGCAAAGAAACGTTTTGTACACGCTTGTAACAGGAAGATATGTATCAATTCAATCAATACAAATAGTCATTCTTATTATTCATAACAGTATCATTAAGATGGAATATTGTCTCTGTCATATATATCAGGACTTATAACATACAGCTTTAATTTAAGGAAAAGAAACTAGATATCGCAAATGCAAACCAACTTTTGTTCTATCCTAAGAACACAACTTCCAACACCTGGGATGTACCTATATTCCACATAAAATCCATTCTGCTTTTAATATTTAGAAAATGTGCTAAATCACCAGGCACTCATGTAGTTAATTGATACCATTCATACAACTGGACAAGGTCATATGATATCGAAGCCTCTTATATTCAAACTTCTTGATTTAATTGTGACCTTTTACACTGAATGTTTGAAAGATTAAATACATGAATGCAGTAGCTTACCCATACCATTAACAACAAAAGTCAGCTAATTTATCATATGAGTCTTGTATTAGCATTGTATCTGAAGAAAGAAAGAATGAATTATATTTAATCTTGCACTGAAATAAAGTTTTGGGAATGATTGTACATATTTACCATTTTTTCTTAACCATAAGACAGGTTTCTGGTACACCATTGAATGTGTTCAGTCAGTTATTTCTGAGCTTTAATAAAAAATATCAATTTACATCATACAGATAAAAATACATTTCTAATGGTAGCTTTATCAAGATGATGTTTTTATCATAATGATTGTTTCTCATTATGATAGTTTACAAGTAGACACTATCTGTTTTTCTCATTGCCCTGTATTTAGTGTGTCACACTGAAGTCTTGTATGCGGGAGTAAAGTCACCTTAAGACGATAACACTTTCACAGATCTGTCATTGGTATCCCTTCCTGAAATAAACATAAAAACGTTGTTTCATTGGGTAAGAGGAATATGAATTGTATATCAATCAGTTAAATGTTAATATTGTAACATAATATATATATTGCGTAATCAGCTTGTTAGCAGCAGAGGAACTTCACCTTGCTTAAGATTGAGGCAGATCCCACTTCCTGGTATGGAACTTTAGCAATACGCTGGATTTCCCTCATCAATTCATCCTCTGTCAGACTCTCAGCAAATCCAGGATTCGAATAGGACATCTCTCGATTTAATTTACCACGAGACTCTGAAATGATGAGCATATTGTTTGTGATAACTGCATGGTATGGTAAATTAATATATGCGAGTAAATTGTATGATATAAATACTTATGGCATGTACAGAATGGTATTCAAACACATCTCGGATTAAAAATGCATTTGTTAGCAATTTCACTTTCATTTTTGACATTCAGTGTGTGTGTGTGTGTGTGCGGGCGCGCGTCTTCCCCTAGACAGGGCAGATCTTTCTCTAATTGTCTACCAAGAAATAAATAAAAGGAACAGCCGGTGGGGCTACTCACCATGTATTAATTTATCCTTGTCTTGATGATGAAGGCCCTCTCCATACATGGCCACAGTAATATCGCTTTGACTAGGTGAGCGATGAATCACCGTCACTTCCAAGTCTCTATCACTATCCATAAACGATCTCTCCATATACAAAGCGTTGCTACTTCCCGATCGTAAAATTTTTCCGACTTTCTTTGAGCTGTCAGAAAATTTTGAAATTTTACCACTGTCATTGCTATTTTCTGTCCTGCTACTTTTTGACGAGCCATTCTTGTATATGACCTCTTTATCTGTATTGAGCGTGAATCCTGTGTCGTACCCAGAGCTGCGTCTATCAGTACTCATTTCTAAAGTCCGACAATTTGTGTCTAACGCCCCTGGACATGACGCACAGCTTATGGGGGTCCCTGGGTGCGAATGGGGGTCTGCGGACCCCATAGAACCATTCATCAATTGACCACTCGGTATCGACCCGTTGGACGTTGTAGATGTTTGATGTTGCATGACGTGATTGCGGCATGGTCCGTCCGTGTAAGACATGGATTTGTGAAGATACCTTGGACTCGTTGAATTTCCCGCCTGGCCATCGAGCGTGAAAGCAGCTAGCAAAATACGCATATCATAACGGACTATAGTAAATAAGTGGCGTATAACAAAGATCATAACGGTCCAGAATAAACATAATTTTGAAAACGCAATGGACAACAACCGAAACCTAGATAACTTGTGTATTTGTCTCGGAAGAGATTTACATTGCAATATTTGATTCATATTAATTTCCGACAGAAGACCTGATTAAATCCTTTAATAAAATAATAACGGCTGGAATCATTTATCAAATATTGTTGAATTATCAGAGTTTAACCAACCTGGCTCTGAAGGACTGGAGAAGTTTCTGATAGGACTAGATTTCGATTGAAGACGACGCACTTGCTCTTTCAGAAGCTCAATATCACACTATACAACAGCAGGTAGTGAACAAATTTGAGGCGGCCACAAGAAATGATATTCCCTAGTCTATTTCGATATTTACAGTTCAACCATTATCAGCAAATCAAGTAGTGCTTGCCATAGCTGAGAAAGTATGGATATGTTCTACTTTCACTGATCATATTTGTACCAATTTCTTTTAACAAATCACCACCCAAAAAAATATAATTAATGCGAATTTCAAAAACATACAACTATTATTCGGCAAGTTAAAAGGGCGTGTATGGGATATTTGCCTTCATGAATACCTTCTCGCCCCACTATCCTCCCTCCCCAAGGAGTGCCAATGTGATCACACAAAGCCTCAATTGTCAGTTGAAATAACATGACAACCCTCCAATCAGGGTCACCCAACACTTACAAAGGGGGCAGGATAATTCAGTGTTTCTGGATAATTAAAAAAGAAGGTTTGAGGAAGGAGTGAGTTCCCGAATTTACCATTTGCTGTTCTAGCTGAACTTGTTGTTTCTGGCAGATGTCATCAGCACGGCGCATGGCTTTCCTGTGTGAGATAATGATGTGTTGTGCTTTGCGTACAACTGGTTCTGTGATCTCTGATAAAGAAACAGTTCACATTTCATGCTCTTCACACTACAGTCACATCCCCAGCTTCTAGGGGGATTTTCCTCTCATTTGTCTGCCAAACGAGTCATACCTCCACACATCTATCCAATCATTCAGCTAGCCTTATATAACCATTTCATCCCCCCATCTCTCCATCCTGTCATCCATACATCCACCCTACCTTCCTTGCAACCATACCGCCCCATCCCTCCCCCCTCACCCCGTAATTATCCTTAACAGTGAATATATTAAACCGTCAACAACCTTGTACATTCCACCAAATAACAACAACGTCTCACCATAATACAGCCTGCCTATTCGCCACAGTCGTAGTGTGATAATATAGGCCACGCTGTAGGTTATCGTCCGATCACTGACGGCCCCCGTGAACGCAACGTACAATACGAACGTTATTAAAACCACGATGCAGTCAAAGATCTGGAGGTCAAAACAATGATTCAACGTTAATCGGGAGTGTTACTTTTGTCTAACATATTTACGCCTGTATTTTCCGTGCTGTATTTGTCAATGTAGAAAATGACTTGCCTGCCATTTGTCATATATAATATCGATGCCCTTCCCCACAACTCGGCCAATGATCTAAACATACAGAAGACATAACGAAACAATTATATCATAGCATATTTGAAAGCCCCACATATTAAACAAATCAAAACTCAAAGACCTTGTAATTACACAGTCTAATTATTGTACCTGGAGTTATACTCCGCACTATACGGTGGCGCGGTGTGTAGTTAGAGCGATGATTCAGGTGTTTCGGATTGGATGTTATATAAGTAATCACCATGATGATCGCCTAACTGACACACCTGGTCGCTCCGTGGTGTAGAAAGAATCAGTAAGCCATAGGGATCGGCTCACAGAATCTTATCACGTGAAAATCGTCAATGCTATCAGGCCAAAATTTAGTTTTCCAATTTTTTCCACATCTGATACTAACGATAAACAAGATTTGTTGAGGGCTTAAAAATGACTTGACCCTCCTCACTCAACCAGTCCCCACCACAACTCTCCATGGCAGACATGTTTGACGCCACGCTAACATAACGCGCTACGCTAACATAACATATAACAAGCAGCGCGTGTCAAACATTAACAAACATGAAAGCCGGACATGAGTGGGTCTTATCGGGAAAGCTCGGAAGTAAACCCTTACCGACGGAGCTTCGTGAAATACAAATAGCTGTTAACAATTTGTTTGTCGGTTGAAGTTACCAATATCTCGGTATATCGAACATTTATGGCCTTGGATAACCACCGCCCGTTACTTAGAAAAATAAAGCTGTGTTTACTGCCAACAAAGGCAGCATTTTGATGTGTATGATCATGAACGCTTCACTTTTTACGCTGCAATCATTTAGGCTATATTACCAAGGCCCTGCAGTCACAAGTTTTATTTTTTTTACATTAACTGTCAAACTTTTCTGGGTAGTGTGTAATCACTGTTGTTTCAATATTTTTTTCCTTAAAACAGTGAACTCCAATCGGGGGAGGGCAGCAATTCTGGGAGCAAATGGTATATCAGGCTCTTCCCATACCCGCTTGGTTGATTAGCAACTACGTCTTTTCCCACGAACAAACTCCAAACACTATCTTTGTTTGTCTATCGATTCCAATCCCGGCTTGTAACTCTCTATTACTTTTTACAGTTGATTTTCGATTACAAATTCATTTTCTCATCTGACTGCCGCCATTTATAGCAACGCTTGACGGCCATGATACGTCCGCGTAACTACCGATAAATACCTCATTTTGGGCCTACAGATAAGTTTTCCACAATAAAATATATAATATTCTTCTAAATAAACAAAGCAGAAAATATTTAAGAGTTGATAATTCGTATCAATATTTCCTTACGTAATAGCCCGAATTTGCCCCAAAGCGATTTACGTGGGGCATAGGTGAATCCTAGCCTGAGCAGAAGGAAATCGCCCCCAACCCCCGACCTCCCCTAGGTGTCCTCGCATGTGTCTATGAACTAATGAAGGCTCCCTGAAATGAATACGATACATACCTCTGCCATGAAGAGCGAGAGAATGATGACTTGGATGACATGGAGGGCGCTCTCAGCATCTCGTACGGCGCTCGACTGAGTCTGTTGCTGTAGCATGCCATTACCAGAGGACGTACCGGACGGAGGAGCTACACAGGCAACACAAGACAGATTGGATGAGGAGGGTCGATGGAGAGGGTTCTAGTGAATATCAAGAAGGGAGTGAGAACGAGATGGTGTAATGATGACGATGGTGTTGTATATATTGAGCCGATCATGATGATGACGACGAAGACGACGACGACGATGATGATGAAGATGAAGTCACTGTAATCAAAAGTTACACCCCTAGCTGACAAAGGGCGACTATATGTCGGCATGTCGAGCACGTTTCACGACAGTGGGGGTTGGTAGGCCTTTGGCACAGTGGTCAATGATGTGGCTACATAGCATGGCCACAAGCTTGTATTGATTCGTTGGTCTCACAAATATTCTGCTATTCGTATAGCCATATTGGATGACGATAGGGCTACTGGACGTTCGACCTAGTTGCAGGGTATCAATATCGTTAGCGTTCACGTAATTAACACTTAGCTGCCAGCCATTCCTGATGGAACGTTTCCGCGCGCGGTCGAGGTTTGATTTACAGGTATGACAATATTATTGTACACATTTTACAATCCAAGTGACTGGCGCTTGGAGATGTAGGTATATATAACTTAAATCCTTAAATATCACTACAATGTCCAAAACGTCTTCGCGCAGAAACCAGATATCGAGAACCAAGCATTTCATAGCGTCCTCACCGCTAATGATGCCTCGGACGACGAGGACCAAACACGTCGTGACCACAAGTGCCACGACCACCAATAAAATGACGATAACCGAGCCCAGGGACCTCTTGTTATTGCCGCTTAGTCTCTTTATCAACGCCACCATGTCTGCGAGATCGTGTTTCCGTAGGCTCTTATCGAGAATAGGCAAACATTGTTGTCATCGAAGGTAAATTTGTACAGCAAGTCAGATTGATATTCCGAACGAAAACATCGATGAAGTTCACGTTTAGGTCTTTCGAATTCTTTCGGCGTTGCTATGTCGGTCGTTTTCGCTCCATTCTTCTCCGAAATGTGAACTTGGATATCCTCGAACACCGCATGGATTCATTTGTCCGAGCTAAGTTCCAATTATAGTCTCCGAAAGCAAATTCCTTGAAATTCTTTTAAAAATTGGTCTACTATGCACCCAGTTACCCGATGCGAATGGACTGACGTCCCGGACCTGCCTTGTCCGCCCACTAACTCGCCAGATCAAGTGTCGAGATCGACACACCTCCAATCTGCATCCATTCGCCACACTTTACATGACGCTAGCGGACACATGAGAAGGCGCGGCTCAAGTGACGAGACTGTTACTGGATACAGGTGAGTTTGGAATACTTGCTGTCAAAATACTTGCTGTTTGCGTGTGGGAGGGCGGTACAGATGACGTCATGACTGGCGGAGTGCCTATCAGATTGTGTTCCACGAGGTTTTCGTTATTCTTAGTACCGTGGCATGCTGGAATGCTGTTTTGGGTTGCACCCATATTTTATAATTGTTAAAAATAGAATGCGTCCGTATTTGGAAGCCTATGTTTTTTCTTGCAGCCTAGGTCAGGACGAAAAGGGGAGCGGGAGCCGGGAAAGCCAAGCGTACAATGACCTCTATATTAGTAAGTAAATTACTGGCACCATTTTATACTTGATAAGAGGGACATTCGGTTACAACAATATGTCTTTCCATTCAATTCATTGATATGAACATAAACTTCGCACTTTGTAGCATATTGTAGGATGAAATAATATCCAGCTGTGTGGAGAGACAAGAAAGATGTAATGTCATAACGGAAAACATGGAAGTGACTGACACGTGTTTGGAAGAAACTCAGAACTCAACCTTTGAAGAACAATCAGGGTTTAAGACGTAAATTCGACTTACTTTGGATGATGTGTAATGATATCAGCAGAAGGAACGTTATGATGAAGAGGTCACACAACACTATGATTACGATAGTGGCATGCACCCCAACCGCGTTCAAATAGGCGTCGAATTTCTGGCGAATGCTGTAACAGAGAGATAGATTGATAGACTTGTACAACGGATGTCAAAAGAGGCACGTTGAACAATTTATCTGAACTTCAGGTAATCCAACAATGGAGTTTTCTGACCAACGATGAACCATCGAGTCAGCCCAACTATCAAGACAACCCAACTGTCAAAACAACCCAAACGTCGAGTCAACCCAACCGATAAGTCAACCCTATCTGTCAAGTCAACCCTAACTGTCAAGTCAACCCAACCGTCGAGTCAACCCAACTGTCGAGTCAACCCAACTGTCAAGTCAACCCAACCGTCGAGTCAACCCAACTGTCGAGTCAACCTAACTGTCAAGTCAACCCAACAGTCGTGTTAGCACATCAAATTATTAAGCCTAACCATCGGCACATTTCGTTAAACCAAACATTTAGTTTACACAGCCCAGTAGACAATCCAGCTATGAAGGTAGTCGACCCATTAATAGATCGAGAGGGAGAGAGCACAGAGACTCGAGTCATATTACGTCCCTTCTCTCTGGCTTCAAATTTATGCATTAGAAGCCAGATAGGAGGGGCATTTTAAGACTCGAGTGCCTGTTTTGACAAGTACCACTCTCCGTAGTGGGTTTCTGATTGGTTCTTACACTTCACAGGTACCAGCTTAACCTCGGCTCTGAGAATGGACAGATACAAACCCGAGAAATAGCACTCTAAGCTTACGCATTTGTTTGTGTTGCATTCCGTGCTTTTGGGTGGAGGAAATCGGATATGCAGATGAAAACCTTTATAATGGACCAATGTATAAATGGGGTGCTAATTCCCCACCTCAAGAAACATATGCTTAGCTAGACCTCGGTGTGCCTTGTGGAGTCGCCATATACAGTGAACACCAAATAAGAACAGTAACTGTGCACAATATCAGCTGCTTACGTGACTGGAATAGTTATATAATCAATAACAGCCCGACTTAGCTACACTGACTGGTGTAATTACTGAGAAGCCTGTTATTGGCAACCGATAGCCTGAGGCCAGGTCCCATCCTAAAAAAAACGCTTATTTCAAAAATTGACATCCAGTCCGTTTGATTTGCAGTTGGGTACAGTATAATGGCTCCATCTGATAGAGGAGCCGGCCTGTATCCCGTGGAGGTGGGGTGGGTTAGCCAGGTTGTCGCCCCCCCCCCCCCCCCCTCCCATCACAACCACCCCCCACACCACATACACCCTGAACAGGGGGCTCACAGGATTGTAATGTAATAAATATTCTAGTAGGCATGTACGCCACCTACACCCCCACCCCCACCCACCCCGGCCACCGCCAATAGCCATCTATTCAAAAAGTCTCTAAAAATTTCTATCTGGTTCGAAGTGGGGTTCAAAGTTCGAGTCAGTGAAGTTTGCAGATGAGCAGAAGGTAATAAAGCCAAATATGGAAATGATCTAGGGTGATCAATAACAGTAATATATATACGAATACTGACATTGTCTTATTGGCATTACATTGACCACTAAGACAGCCCATATAGTCAGTGCTAGTCTTGCTTGACCAGGACACAGCTCAGTGGAAGCACGTGACAATCAAGGCATAGATCGATGGAAGCTGACGACAATAGCCTCGAAGTTCAGCGGGAGAAACCCAGACTCGTGTGCTGAAGTAATATAGCACTTATGGTGAAAAAGGCAATGGAATAGAGGTCAGAGAGTGCACAACTGAACGACGAGTGATCACAAAAGGCACCAAGCGTTCACAGCCTGGAAAACGCAAGCGTCCACAGCTCATAGCACTCGAGTTTTAAAATGCCTTTCCTCTCTGGCTTCTAGGATATTTAGACTGTATATACTAGAAGTCAGGGAGGAGGGGCGTTTAAAAACTCGAGTGCCGGTGGCCTTTAGAACACGAGACAAGGCCACGGTGACTTAGACCCGACAAACCTATACAGAAATGATTATGAACATATTACGTCACTCTAAATACTGCGCCATTGTGAGGCGCGGCTTCTTGCCAAGCCACGTGTGCAATCCGGGTGCCGATGCGTGAAGACTGACCAGAAAAAGCTCACAAGCTAATCCGCCAGGGCGCGCAAGGTTAATTGATTACCTTGATCGTAACTGGAACTCGCGAGCACTCGTGGCTGGATCCGTGAGGGGTGGGTGAAGGGGTAGGTGAGTAGGGGTTGAGTGGATTACATTCACAGTGTGTTCCCGTTGCTTACGATCGATACATGCGAGGGCTCCGGTCCGTGCGTCAGCTAGCTCCATTTGCCCCTTCTCAATTCACAAATGACCAAATCTACGTGAAATGCGGTCGGATCTCCATATTGAAATTCCCAGCGTACGAATTCATCCAGTCGACATCTGTGTCTGCATTCCATTCAGTCAACGAACTGAAGAATCAGTGAAGTTTATCGCAGCTGACAGGTCAAATACTACGGAAAACAACCCTGGCAAAGTCATGACTTTTTCTTATGTCGCGAAGCAAAAATCGTAATTGATAATGAAAAAGAGTGCGGTAAACACAGGGACTCCTATTTGTCTTCTAGTCTATATATTTAACGTCTTTGTAAAGTAGAAGCCAGTGAGGAGGGGTGATTTATGACTCAAGTGCCTGTGATGTTAAATAATGATGATGATGATGATGATGACGACGATGATATGAATGATGATGATGATCATTTGGGTGTTTGTATTGCTTGAGGAACTATATGGGAAGAGGAGTTGGTGACATTGGCAGCCAATGAACGCAAGAGAGCGTTCACTTTCTTATCTGCACTATCATAAGCGAAGTTGGCAGGCTGAGGGGCAAGGTGCGACGGGGAAAATGTGGCAACTATTCTTGGTGGGAGCATGACATTTTCAAATATGGCTTTCTCCCCATAGGAGTGGGTAAATACACGACCCTCCCATTCCAAGAAACGCAATCTTACTCTGTAGAAAAAATCCAGAATGATGATGGTAGAATGATTTTCTCGCGGTTATTACAGGTCCTTTACCTGCTATGTCTGCCCCTTCGCACTGACGTCTATCCGATATTTCAAAGAAGACGCCACTTCAATGATTAAGCCAGAGAGTTAGCGAATCTAACACTCGTCAACAAGGAGACGACACACAACCAGGGCACGCACAGTAAACAAACACCCGGTCACTGCAGCGGATATGATAAAACGTACCTGCCGTACTTAACCCATATCACGTCTAGACGGACCACATTGCAGGTATAAATATTTCAACAGCTTGTTGCAATCACACGTTTGCCAAAAGAAATGCATACGTGTGTACATGACAACAAACAGAGAACCAATCATACAATCAGAAATATATGTATATATATATATATATATATATATATATATATATATATATATATATATATATATATATACATATATACATATACATATATACATATACATATATATATATATATATATATATATATATATATATATATATATATACTATATATATATATATATATATATATATATATATATATATATATATATATATATATATATATATATCGAAAACACAGCAATGTCACGAGTACATCACTGCTCTTCGTCGGATATGTTAGGCGATTAGGAGAAAGCGAGCGCTCATCAGGACCAACATAGTTTAGACGGAAGCTCAAGCATGCTGTGAGTAGCGGCTCAATGAGTAGATAAGAGCGCGTATACAACGCGCAGTCAGTTCAAATGAGTGGTGGCGCACGTGTATGAATTAGATCTGGAAATGACAAGCTGCTAAGAGAATGAATTTCTTCTCCGTACTCCTTCCAAATAATTGGCTAATGTTTCCAGTGAAATATTACGTGTGCATCATCTATTAATTATCAGGGGTATTTTTTGTGTGAAGAGGGCGGAAGTTACTTACGTGGCAGGCGGTGGATCGGTCTGTCCACGTGAATCGACTTCTTCTTCCGTTTGTGTTAGTGAATTCTCACCCCACTGCCTGTTAAAAACCACACCACCAAGTAGAACATGACAGTGAAGGGTTACCATAGCTACCACCAAGACATAAGGCTTACCAAAGCAACCGGTGTAATACTGATTAACATAGCGACCACCATCACTCGGAAAGGTTTCCATAGCTTCTACCATCAATGTTACCCAACAGATGAGAGGTTTTCATAAGGAAACAGTGGTTAGACAAAGGTGAGAATAGGGTTAAGGTTCAAATCCTCAGCGCGGGAAAAATCCTGAATAATAGAGATGCAAATGATATTGTCGCAAATTCTGAAATCCAAAGACACAAACGGTTGAATATGGTCACTGGTGTTAAATACACGCGAGGAAGAGGTCGACATGTAAATAATTAGGAGAGGTATATAAAGAGCAACTGAAAACGAGCAATTTACGGAGGCTCAAAAGCGCTCGGATCCCTAAAGAATGTTTCCGAGCACCCATCCTCGTAGTCATACTGAGCACGCTGGCGCTCGGAAACCATAGCACAAACTCAGTTTTCGATTTCAGATATTCGAGAACTATCTGTGTCGATGCCTGGTACGATGGTGTATCAACGCAAGTTGGTCAACACATCTGAATGATAGCACACATTCCATCAATCAAACACATAGACAGAATATTCCGACAGTCAACATTCGTGATTTATACGTGTAACCTCAAAGTTGTGCGTGACAATAGTGAGGTCAACATGTTTGATGTCCGCCATATATCATCGACGCTTGTCTCAATACAAGTACTTTGTGCAGGAATGCGATTTTAATAAATGTGGCATTTGGGGTTCAGGCGGGGTGTATGTGTACCTGATCGCATTCCAGGGATACATATTGAACAGTATAGTTCACAGCTTGCACCAAATAACCTAGAGGTAATGCAAACGCCACAATCATTGTGACGTCATCAAACTGTTGTGATTATCAACACATCTGCATCTGCATGCGCATCAGCCTAAAGGCGCCTGCGCAGTATCGAATTTGCCTCTTCCCGTGAGGTTCCTGCTAGGTCGATATCGAAGGCACCTTTCTGTAAACTGCATCAAAGCCTGACATACAAGTCATCACCAACAATAGGATAATTATACAAACAACTCGCTATCCATGGAACCAGGCTATGCTGGCAATCACTGATGTCCTTGCTGGTGCGATATTGTGTTCACTTCCAGAGCTTACAAACAGACAAGCCGTATTACTCCCGCCTTCAATGCCTCTAATCAGCCGGGTTTTAAACATCTACTTTCGATCCAATAATAAGCCCCCAGTTGCTTTATAACCAAGGCTTATTTCAACATGCCAAGAACCGTCAGAGCTAAGCCGTGGATAAGGAACGCTTACAAGTCAACATAATTGATGACCCGATCATGGATGATATCACAAAGTAGTAAGCATTGAGGGGGGGGGGGGGGGGGGGGGGGGGGGGGCACACACACACACACACACACACACACACACACACACGCACAAGATCTTAACCAGAGACAGAAATTTATAAGCCTTTAGCAAGAAATGCTGCCATATTCAAGGTGATTGCAGTTAAGAATCACTACGTCATATGGCGCCACATGTTCTATCCGCGTCGGTTCTGTTTAAGTACAGATATCGGACCAACGGAAGACCAATACCAGTGACGGAGCTAGTACAATGTTTGCCATAGAGTGCTATTCGGGGCTTATCAGATATATAAATTGTGGCGACAAGTTAACTCCGATATAATAGAAAAAGTATACGAGTCCATGTGAACACGAGCAGCAATACGCTATTATAGATACTCGCTCATACACGCTATTATAGATACTCGCTCATACACATGACTCAAATGTATTGTGTCCAGTCGATCATTTATACCCAGTTAATACTCCATGATTGCGTCTTCAAGTAATTAAATGGTGGGTTTGTATTGTTGTCGTGGCAAAATAGCCTCCTTCCGCCGACCGACCGCGCCATCGGCGGAGTAGTATATTTCAGTAGTTGTATATTTCAGCGCTTTGCGGCTGAGATGTGCGTGTTATTCCTATTGTCTTTCAAAGTATTACCAACGATGTTGTTATTATGATTAAGATTTTTATACAGAGGCGTGTCCCTGGTCATAAGTGCATTATGTTATTCCTAATCGCAGAGTTCAGAGCAAAATAGTTAGTTTAGGCTGGCCGCAGACGATTGTGAAAATCACCATGCGTCAACACCAACGCATTTCGCGCCACTTCAGCGTCTGTGTAATTTTCAGCGAAGCGGGGCTTCAGTGCCAGCTCAATAACACCATTATATCCTTATATCAATATATTACTTCCCGAGCGACAACAAGAGGAATTTTAAGCCAAGGTATTTGGAGGAGAAAGGTACATTGTGGTGGACAATGGATTTTGCGCAGTTACATAGAATACGCGATCATTGCCACTGTGTCACTGCCAGAAAATTGGGGAATTTTACTTAATGTAACAGGGCAAAGAATACATGAAAATAGGTTTAATGTTTTAAGTAAACGCGACCACTTTTCAACTGAAAGTGACAATGACTCTATAGTTTTGCACCGCCGCTCGAATCTCGATGTCATGCTTCCGAGCGCCTGTCGGCTTTGTCTCAAAAAGTCTTATCAGAGGTCGGAAAACTAACATCGGGATCCGAGAGCCAGTGGTAAGGATCAAGCAACACCCGGGAAACCGAGAAGCGTATTATTTAGCTCTTTTGGACCAATTTTGTGAGCTTGTGCTCCCAACAAGGTAATCGATCCGACTGTTGGTCTGTTGGGATATATAGTATCATTTAGTGGGTGACCAACATCCTTATATCAAACAAGGACTGTGACAATGGTTTATAGAACTACGGCGAAAACGGGTGCATACCATTCGTTCTACGGATCAATACCCGGGCCTATTGACTTCTCCAAATATCAATCAGTCTTTTGTAACATATGGGCGATATTGAAGGATGAACAGAACAGCATCAACAGGAGCTCAGTCGTGAATGATTCAGATGTTTCTGATGTAATGTCCCCCTGAAATGGACTGAATCCATCGACTCCTCTCCCCCACCTGTTATTTGAGAGATCTGACAATTAGAGTCTCATATGCGATTCTGTGCATATCATGATTATGGAAGCACATACATTTCTACATTCTGACATTTCCTCTTTTTTGGCTGAAAATAAACTGCATTCGCTCGGACCCCTGCGTATTATTTCAGAGATCCCTACTGGATGTTAACGAAACTGATGGGAACTCAATAGAAGACATGCTTCCGCCAAGCCGAGCAGTCATCCATTATCAAAATTATAAGCAATCCTTAACAATGATACCAGACTGTCTGTCGGGTCTTCTCAACCAGATACAATGATATTCAAGGTGACGGAAAGAACGCGCTAGGAAACTATTCACCGCGTCAGAGCGCCCAGGATGGAAAACATCGCCACAAAGCATGCGGGCCGGAACGAAGCTATGAATACGAGATGTACGCCTGTAGCTGAAAACCACATGCGATCAAATCGCTTTTCACCGATCGTTTCCGAGTGACAGTTGCCTCTCGACACAATGATATTTATTTGATTTATGAATCATCTACAACAGCTGAAAAGTCAATTGTGTTCACCAAAAGGAGACTTGAACGCAGGTGCATGCAGGTTATATGGCAACTCCTCGGTATCTTTACTACAACAACAAATAAAGATGATTAAGTTTACAGATTTAATTCTATTTTTCCATAAAAGATGTGCGGGGAAACGATGGTCCATAAGGCATTGTTCGCAATGAACATCACTGATCCGAGCGATCGTCTGTCACGATTCAGTGGAGAGGAACTGCCACCAGAGAGGCCTTCATTTCGCCCCAGATTGCAGCCTTTATATTTTATCAAAACTAGATCCTCTCTTGACAATTCTCGGTCAACCCCTGCTACCGGAGCTCGTTAAAGACCTGTGGGAACTGAGCGCTTTTAGCGAATGCACAAGGTATGCCGCCTACAGTCCAGACAGCGAACTTTCCCACCCTGTTCGCCCAGGTGTGACCGATGAAGATATGGGTGAATATCTGGAGAATAGCAGGCTTCTCCCGGGGGCAAAATTTGTTACGAATGGGGCAAAAACATCTATTAAGCAATGGTATTATTTATTACAGGAAGGTGTAGTGGATTGGTTGTTATTGTGGTAGAGAGAAGGATTGATATTTCTGCCTCACGGTGCTATATATAGATTGATTAAGCTGATATCACGTGGAAGAATCTTCTGTGAAGATATGTACGTTCAGTGCAGGACAGTGTATATTTGGAAGCACAATTACACATTGGTCAACGATTTCACACATAAGTTAAACATCAACCAAGTCAAAATAATTCACGTGCCATTTCAAATGTGATTTTTACATGTAAACCAGAAGCTGGTTAAAATTCAAACACAACTTAAGCATGTCAAATATTCATTTAAGTGTGGATATTGATCCTATGTTAATAAACGGACGAGTGGCTTATGAATCAAATGTCATCGGCTGTTGGCAGTTCATTTGTGAACTTCACATATATACATCCGAACCAGCAATTCAATTGATGTTAGTTGTGACAATTAGACCCACAAAGATATACAATTGGTTCTTGGGTTCAAATTGTTGGTTGATATTCTAAGTGATGAATAAACCTACCAATTGTCAACAATTTTCAAGGTTTAACAGACATTCTACAATAAACTTGTTCAGGGTTTTACTAGCTTTCACATCCAGGCGAATGACATTGGTTAAACGATTTCACACAATACTACATTGACAAATGTGGCGCGGATATGTTTTCAGTGACTCGTGTATTCTTACACACTCGTCACGAAGCCGCACGAAGTAGGTTTTTTCACGAAGTTAGACTTACAATAGAAATCCAGATCCAATCCTTACATTCAATTCAAGTACAACGACACAAGAGACTGTTAACTTCAAATCCAATAGAATTCTTGCTACATGTTAGGAATATTCATATTACAATTGATGTTGTTATGCCCCAGCAGGCATGCATTTGGAATCAAATACATTAGCAACACATCGCATTCTGATTCCATACGTCAAAATGAGAGTTCTGTCAACACAGCCGACGGTGCTATTTCCATATACGACAGAAATCAGAAATAATCTTAGAGTGTGTTTGGGATTTTTCCATCATGAGAGACACAAAAGCAAGGTCAAGATCAAGTTTGCATGCATATTAGATCACGAATTGTAATTCTGAATGAGGTTTACGCTTGATGATCATGCCACAGAAAAACATCCCGCCACAGACAAACCTGTTCCTGGGCACACTGTGGTTGTAAGACCAGCATTACGAATTGATTCTAAAAAGAAAAAAATGGGCGGGGTGCAATGGCGTCAGCGGGGGTCGGTGAGTTGTTTAAGAGCTGACATTTCCGCGTTACCAAATTAGCCTCATTATTTAGTCTTGTATCACAGGATATTAAGTTCGGTTGCTTTAAAGAGCGGCATCGTCAGTGCACGTGTACAAGTGTAATATTACGCACAAGCAAAACATTACCAGAATATACCATCACACAAACTTGCGGGATTGCATGCCATTTTTCAACTTATAACCCCATGATTGTAAATATAAACCAGAAAGAACCTAGTTTACAGATAAATACCAAAGGTTGATTTACACTCGGCTCCAACACCCGGACAGCACACCGAATGCTATGTTAACCCTGGCTTAGTGAGGACAGATACCCAGTGCAAATAATCACACTGGTGCTTTCTGGAACACGTGTCGTCTGCTGTTGTCGGATCATTTGCGACGACCGTTTACACATCCGCATTAGCAATTTAAAAAACCGCTGCTGAATATCTCAATATAGACATACAAATAAAATGTGATCAGATTCTATCAACAATAACTTGTTTTAACAAATAGAACAAAGAGAAGCCCCTTGATGCGTAAGTAGCTTCAGTGCCCAAGGCTCATCGTATATTGTCAGCAAATGCAAATATACCCTTTAAAAACAACTTCAAGAGTTTTTGTTTTTTACCTTTTCTCCTCAATTCATTGCCAAAGTACAAAGACCCGGTGGACAATCATAACTCAAGCTAAATATAATATCAATTCAGTTCAAAGCCATATATATTGTGTAATATCCTGATCGAGAAAGGTTATGTGTATTTCGTACCGGGGACGGCTACGCTGTTCACATCTTGTTTACCGTGGCTGACAGACAGATACTAGGACAGCCACACTCATACATACCTGACCATTGACTGGCAAAACCTCATTGATTGATTGCGGCGTATACTGCGAACCTGCCCAATCTATATCTGGCCTGAAAAAGCCAGGTGTTGTTGCCTTTATTGACGTCATTACTTATTATTTTAATTCGCAATATAGCTGAATGTGACACAGTGCACGATAGCTGCGATGTATATTGTGTTATCTGTCTTTGCAGACACCTGTGTAAGACGGATATCGTTTTTAACGGACAATTATGACCTCAGACAGAGCAGTCTTGAAACGCCTCTCCTCCTAGGTGGCTGATATATAAAGGCGGAAGTGGAGGATGGGCGTTTTAAGACTCGAGTGTCTATGAATTTTATTCATTTCAGATCTCAGTGTTTTCACAACCAACATGGAGAGGTGTTGATTTCGATAAGGACACCTAACTATAACGGACACTTTTGTCCAATCACTTCTACAAGCAATACTGTGACGAGTCTGGTGCGTTAGGTGGCAGGTGTTGCTCGGTGTTATGCGCTTTACAGTCGTGAGAATTTCACCGTCTGTATCAACATCAAAACGACCACTCTGTCCATCGAAGCCGGGGGCACTCCACCAATTAATATTTGAAAAATCATAAATTTTCACTAGAAGTTGACCTCAATAACCCATAGACAAAAGGAAGAGGATCATACTCTGTACATTCCAATGAAACTGATACGCTACACACATATACAACACATCCCTACGGAGGTCGGGAATTATCCTCGTTTGCACTGAATGCATAGTTGCCTCTGAAAACATATTTTTCATGTGCAATGTATTGCCTAGTTAAAACGTTTGGCTAGAAGAAAGAGAAAAAGCATTACTTCTTCACCCCAAAGGGGTCGCAATAATGATTGATTCCGAACACTTGGTCTGACCGTTGCTATATGCATGCATGTAATATAGCAACGGTCAGACGGAGTGCTTATCCCTGGAGATTCAAGACTAACCTTTTATAACTTACCCTGAGCGTCACTTTGCTTCGCCTGTAGTCGAGAAATGCCGCGTTCAAAGAGCATTCAAAAAAGCGAGCGCATTTCAATATTTTTCGGGCATTATTGCTTGAACCCCGCCCTTTTTGAGCTGTTGGTGTCTAGTAGTGTTTAACTTGAGCATTTATAATTCTCGTAACGTCAAAAACCAAGCAATCAGACTTAACAAAGGCCTTAAAAACAGCCGGGGCCGATGGTTAGAATCTAATTTACGCATATTAAATCCAACGGCAGGATTTTGATGGGTTTTTTTACAAGAGATTTTTATTGCATTTAAAGGTGCTGTCATGGTATACCGGTTGTATAACAGAATTACCATATGAGCCTGCCATCTAGCGTAGCCCCTTAACTCATATCACCAACACCTCTCGCTGTTTGAGAAACTGCGCGTTCCCACGCGTTCACGACCCATCAATGAGGCCACATGTTATGAAAATGTATAGTCGTGATTAAAAAAAGCTCGAACATCAAACAGCAACAGAGTGTCCGACACACCAGCCGTTGATTCCCTAAGGAGAATATGTGATCGGTGGGGAAATTAAGTTTGTGACGTAATGTATTTAGCTAGCGGCCGGAAGGAGGCATCCAATATGATCGCTGCATGTTGTTTGACAGGAAACGCCCCCTTTTAATCCGTGGGCTCAGTTTCACAAGAACTCGGCTACCTCTGGGAGCAGAGGATTGGGTTGAAGGAGATAGGATTTGTTTAGGAGACTGCCTAATATTTCATGGCGATGTTGTGAACACCGCGCATGCGTCATTGACATGGTCTTAATAATTATCACTCAGAGCAACATCGTATTCCCTTCACGACAGAGGCTCGGATCCGGAGGTTTTTTAGCGCCAGTGTAATGCATCTTACTACTTGGAGATCAGGCCTAACTAAAATCAGGATCCGAGCGCTTAAGAACCAGGTGGTTGTTTGATTAATAACCAGGGCGGATACGGAGGCGTTGATAACCCGCCTGAGGCTGATAACACACCTGAGGTTGGTTCCCACCTGAGGTGTCCTGTATGTAGACACCTGGCAGTAGAGAACCTCGAGTTCTCATCGAACGGAGGGTTACCATGCTTGCATCACGCGCTCAGCATTAATTCATAATACCAAGGGTTAATTATTTAGAGCCCTTATTGGCAACACCCCATGGTATCAGTGGGCAATGTTGACATAGCAATGATCATCCAATATCTATCAAATTAAAACCAACGTATTCCCCTCGTATTTCGTGATAACTTACCGCGTTGTTGTGTTCGCCATAACGACTCGCTCCAAGTCGCCAATAAAGAAAAAAATATCCCAAGATTTGTCCTGGAAGTTGACATCATCTCTTGTAAGATATCCGACTGCTCAACATGACCATATCCGAGATACAGGAAGAGGAGTTATTGGTTTTTCCTATCGTGACAGTCCCCTTAAAGCGGCGAGCTGTCAGCCACTTGTCAACAAAGGATTCGGAGCTCAACAAGGCGTTGCGTGAACTGTGGCTGCGGTGTGTCGGGACGTTTAATTCTCACCACACCTGGGCAGGTAGGGAGGCGTGGTAATGAGTAAGGTTGGCCAAGGGTTGCATATTGCGAAATTGTACGCAGTGCTGGACAGAGAGCGCATCGAAGAAGAAGAAGAAGAAGAAGAAGAAGAAGAAAGAAGAAGAAGAAGAAGAAGAAGAAGAAGAAGAAGAAGAAGAAGAAGAAGAAGAAGAAGAAGAAGAAGAAGAAGAAGAAGAAGAAAGAAGAAGAAGAAGAAGAAGAAGAAGAAGAAGAAGAAGAAGAAGAAGAAGAAGAAAAAGAAGAAGAAGAAGAGAAAGAAGAGAGAGAGAGAGGAAGAAAACCGACACAATACCTTCGCCAATACCGTCACCGTGCGCTAATGTAAAGCGTAAGAAGGCTATGTGGAAACGTTGGCAAATTGCAAGCATGATAAATGGTTATTTTAGTACGGAAATTGGGCGTGCTCGAAGTTCTTATTAAAATTATAGAGATATTCGTCAATCAACTAAAATTGTTGAGCTGAATATTACATAAGCATTTAATGAGGTAGAAAATGAAAGATTCAAATAGAACAAATATATCCTTACGACAAGTAGAGGTTCACAGTGTTAATGTAGGTATATACCATTCTCCAAGCTGAGAATGTTCTAGTATATACCGAGTGGGCATTCTTCGCCTACTAGGTTGAACGGAGCAATGCAACGGAGAATGCGCTTGCACGCATGACCGCAATGAGGCAATGCAACATGTTCGCTGATCTCTGTGGACGCATCCTTTTTCATTCACAAATGTATCATACAATAAAATGCATTCCACGGGAGATATCGGCTATCAATTATACTTAAATTGGGTAGGTTGGCGCTTTTACTGCAGTTCCACGAGATGGTTTTGTGCGTATGGGCGCTATCAGACATTAACAGGTACGTTATGAAACCACAGTTCGTTATGACGTAAGATCGCTCCCCACTCCGGGTCGGTCTTTTCAGCGAAATTAGTATATACAATCTCTGGTTCCAGGTCACGAAAGAGCAACCGTCAAATTCCTCTTCTTTAACCATTAAATTTCCTTGTTTAAGTCATATGATGAGTTGGCCTGATGCAGTCCTTCCGCGTTTTCCGAATTTTAAAAGCACTATGTAACAAGTTATTCACAATTATTGGGAAATATCCAAATGGTCAATGGGTTAACAAGGTCATGCTTATATCATGGAGTATGAATACTTATACAGACCTTGGGCGGTTTAATTTGAAGGGTGATGTGGTGAAGTCAGAAAACAATTCTGAATCAACACCAGTGAGGATTTGTTGAAAAATACACTTAGACTAGAGGAACAATATTTTGCCCGATTTGCAAAGCTGCATATTGCTCCATGACAAAAAAAAACTAAATTCAATAATCGTTTAGGCAGCTCGAGATTCGAATATATGAACATAATATCTGATGAAATCCCAGATAAAATACATAAATTTATTTGGCATTGGTAAATCCATCCATTAGTTATACATGTCAATTGCATTCACACTTTCATGCCACAACATGTCACAGCATAAGTATAAACAGGTGCACATAACTGAGTATAGTTCAAATAAAAGCATTTCTGTTCCTCAAGAATAAAAAGACAACTTCCGCCGAAACATTGCAAACAATGACTCTTTTGTCTGGTCTTTTCTATACTTCTGATAATTCATGGCGTATTCAGAGGCTCCCGGTTTAAGTACAGTGGCTCCACCCATACACTCCTCCCCTTTGTATATTGCACAGTGCTTTCCCGCCCCCACTCCCCAGATGGGCCGAGACGAGGAAAGAATCAAGTGGTCATTGCCCGCAATACTCGTTATTCATTCCTACTGTTAGCACACATTTGACAGTGTCCGAACGAGGAGAATTCAGTTTATATTCAGCATCCATCATCTGTTTTTCAAAGAAATCATAAGGTGTTTGGTGGTTCCAGTGAGCCAGTGAAATAAATCCAGAGCTGCAGTATAAGGCAGGGTGGTCTGCAGATTCCACCTGAAATACAAAACAGGGAGATCTTAATCAAGTTCTTTCATATCGGCACACAGCGTTTAGGAAAGCTGGGCTTACGTTCATCTAATGTTAGTAAGTTTTGAAAAAGCTCAGATTTTCAAAGGTCATGGTTGACCTACATCATTGTATAAATGCATCAGTAATCCAACATAAATTATGAAAACTCAAATATATTAGCAAAGAAACTATCTATTTTTATAATTTCTTTATGGAGACCTTTCACCAAGACCATTAATCATCCTCACCAGTATAATTTTACCACTGCTGACTTCTTTGCTGGCCACATAGAATGTTGTGTTATCTATCTGTACACCTCTCCAACTTGATGAAGATGCAGACCTGTTAATGAATGGCAGTTAGCAGAAATCTCTGGTCAAACTCAATACATGAGCTAAAATGATCACATATTTAGTTAGCAAAATAAATGAACAGTTGCTCACCTATGAATAAACTTAAATGTCATTTTATTGGTATTGTGTTAGGATGCATGTTTTATGTTTGTGGTTGAATTATTTTCCTGGCAAAGCATGATTTTCAAACTGAACGAAAATGCTGCTGCTTTAAACTAATATGGATGTATTTGTTTTATACCTTCATGCTTTCCTACTATTCTCCCAGATTCCAGCAATTGAAATTGACCGGGTATAGAGGGGAACATCTGAAAATAAAATTATCAAAATGATTTGCTAGAACACGAACTGGTCCCCGCGCTACGTTTTGATAACAAGCGTTATGATTTGGCTATAAGCCTATGCATGAAGCCTCAAGACATGCACATGAAGAACGTTATGATATCACACACGGACGTTTCATTGTGCTCAGAAAAATACTACATCTTCATAATCAAGCAAATCTTACTGATTGAACATCCTTGAGTAAAAGATCTCGGTTCACATAGGAGCCTCTGGACTGTAAAAAAATAATAATATCATAACATTGATAAACCGTTCCCCCAAAAAATTTTAATCATAATTTTCCTCAAATCAGTAAAAAACCACTCACTGTGATTTTGGCAGGCATTTTTGCATTGAGAGCTTTGAGTTCTGTTGCTTCAGCTACTTTAGCGACAATGTCATGGTTCATATCACCAAGAGGAAACAGTGTTTGTCTCAGCGTGTGTTGAACCAGCTGGGACAAGAGAAAGGTTTGATCCCACTGAAGATCCATCGCTCTTAATAAGCGGTTACCTGTGATCAAACAGGTAATATATCAGACTGAGGGTGACTGATATATCAAATGATACATGCTTTAGAGACTAAAATAGACAAGCTTATCGTCTATATATACAGATCTATTGACAAATATATGTGAAGTATGTTTGTATCAAGGGTCATGTTTAGGGATGAGAAGAGAATGGTGTACATGATTGACAAGGTAAGACTAGTACTCATTATACTGCATGTGTCAAGCTCACCAACTGACTGAGAATATTAGCAAGATAAATATAATAATTAGTGAACCCACATCATTCAAATTACCCCCAGCCATTAAGTATCACGAGTAAATTCACCTCTCAACTATTGTTGAGCATAAGTTTAATATTACTTCCTAAAGCCCAGCATATTTTTAAATGGTAATCCTCAATACCGTGGTTATGGTTGGACGGAGAGAATATTTCATCGCCTAAAGATGTCCTGGCATAGTGTCCGCTGGCAACAGCATCCATGCCCTGCACAGTGATCAGTTGCTCGAACAAGCGGCCAAACAGGATATGCTGAGAGAAAAGCAAGTCTGCATTGGGTACTTGGTTCTTCTTAAACTGGTTAGCAACTATTCTGGACACAAGCATACATCGTTAATTCTTAGGAATGAGAGATAAATTTTGTCACTCTTAGACAGCTTAATTACATCTTAAGAATTATGAGACATCATCAAAGGTCATGTTTGAGTAAAATTGGCACAACAAAATGCTGAATTGTTTACAAATTTTCTTGAAGACTCCTCAGAAAACATTTAACAGGGACTTGAAGTAGATTAGTACAGGCTTTTACAATGATTTGAATGTACTAACTGTAAGAAGTACTGCCAGTGAATATCATGAATGTCCATCGTAACAAGAGGCAGGTTGAGGTGCTGAGCTGCTAATTCTGCTCTCTCAGCTTGGCGCTGAGCCTCCGCTTGGTCTTCATATTTATTCTTAAGAAAAACACCGGTGACGTCATATCCTGCAATCAATAATGACGTTACATTACAAAAAACACCCACCAATTAGAGAGACATTTGCATGAATATCATTGTTCCTATAAGATGAAGTATGAACTATGTCCTCTGAGATATTGAAGAGCTGCATTTCATTCATAACATATAATACACATACTCATCCATGCCCAGAGGACATAATTAGTGATCTATGGCATAATGTGAACCTAGACACAGAAAGTTTTTCTCTAACAGCATACACATTGTTGACTGCTCTATATTTTCATGCCCATCATATGCCAGACATTGTACCTGGAGCCACCCATGGTGGAATACACTATACTCCGGACACTTGATCTTTCAAATGCTATGTCAGAGCTTTTGGTCACAGACATATTCATTTTTGGGCAAGGAACCTCTAAGTTTTTAATAATACCTTATAAGTGATGACATAAAAAAAGATGAGAGCATAAAATAATCAAATTCATCGCATTAACCGATTAACTAATGAAAGGGGAATGGAAACATTCACGACAGTTTGGGAAATCTGTTTCCCGTAACTATCCAATCAAAATGTCAGCTAACCCACAGCAGCTCTTAATTCGCCAGCGACTCTGGGTCAGTCACAGTGCGATATTACTAAGTGAAAACGGAATGCAAGTTGATAAAGAAATATCGCATCAGATAGAGTACGCGCTGTTTACTACTTTCGATCGCACATCTCTGTGTAGCCCTGTTCAGTGTAAATCACCGTCCGACCTGGGCTAATCTCTGCGCTGTATATATGGGACTATCTGATCTCCCATAATATGTACAGGTTAAACCTGCAAACTCGTACCTTTCGTCTTGAGCAGAAGCGCCGCGACGGCGCTGTCTGTGCTGCCGCTCATCAAGCAAGCCACTCGCCGTAAAACTGCCATATTTACAGAGCTTCACTAAATGTGTATGAATCGACAGTCGACACACCGCTCAAGTGCAAAGACCTTTTATGCAAGAGACACACGGAGTTCCAAAACGGCCTTCACCGACCGTTGTTACATAATCCGCAGTTATTGTTGTTGTGTAAGATAGCACATGGCTTTGTTTACTTCCTGTGACGTCATCGATATATGTGCTCCATATTGTACACAGACGTGTTTCTGATCTTGCAGATTTTGCACGTTGAATATTTGTCTCGCTGGAGGATATTCGGTATTTGTAAATTATCCCCTCCATTTGGCTTTAATGTCGTTTTGTTCCTAATTAACTGACAGTCATGTTCTGATTTTTGCGGGAGTTGATATTTTTATTTATTTAGTGAAGTGTTTGCCCGATACTCTGATTCTGAATCGGATAGTCTACTACCCTGCTACCATCACGTCCGATGTAAACCGTGGTAAGTGTAAGGCCCGATGCTAGTCCGATACCAGACCTTTACTATGGCCCCGGTCGGACGGTAAACGACGTCCTGCAAGGCTAACCTAACTGATGTTGTTTTGGCGTCTGTCCATCTGTTTTGTAAAGTAAACTTCTGGAAACAGATTTCCTTATTAAGCAAGCTACTATCCACAGATTACACGTGAACCCCTCTAATTTTGATGACCCCTTGCACTTCCACGAGAAATTTGAGAAAAAAAATACTATTGTAACCCCATGGAAAATAACTTTTAATGCCACATTTCCTTATGATGCATGCCAGTTGCCCCAAATTACACATGAACCCCTTTGATATTGATGGCTCCTTGCCAACTTAAAATCAGCCACACATGACCTTTGACACCTGGGTTATTAGAGAAAAATTTAGTCCATTGGAGAATTACCTTTTGATGCCACATTTCCTTATGATGCAAGCCAGTTGCCCCAAATTACGCAAGGACCCCTCTGATATTGATGGCTCTTTGCCAATCCAAATCACCCCTTTTGTGACCTTTTTCATTTGAGTTGATTTCTCATACTATGTTTACCCAATAGAGGATAATGATTGATGGTCATTTTTATCTCTGCTGTTCAGCAGCACCTATCGTATATATCTCAGCTCAGGCCTCTGTATGTCCGCCCATTACTTTAATAAACTTTTCGATAACACATTTACTAATATAGCAAGCTAGCAGCTACAAATAATACATGGATCTCTTATATTAATGCAAGCTGAAAATAAGCTCTCCATGACCTTTAACCCCTGAGACACAATTGAAAAACTTTTCTTGAACCATGTAAACCCTATGGCAAATTAAAATGGCTGTTTCTAAGCTGTCACAAGACCGATAGTTGTTTTTTTGCTCAAATTCTTATATCAGTTCATCATGTTGGAATAAGTAGTGGCTCAAGACACATTGGCATCTTGTATTATTCAAGGGTGAATAAAAAATATATTCCAGTTAAGAAATAAGAAAAAAAAAATGGTTCTTCGTTTTAGGTATGACTGTTTTCATATTTAATTCACCTGTGTATATCACTGATTGCATCCAGATTGTCTGGCATCTTTAAACCGGGTCGCAATGTTGAAGTCTGACCACGAACGTGTGAGGAATTTGATCACAGAGACAGTCACCTTGCTCTGTAAAAATGGCCTCACTTTCAACTCTAACCTTAACATAGAAGGTCTGCTGGCCATTACTATTGATGATGAAGAAATCTTTGTTGTTCCCATCAAGGAGGCAATGCACTCTGAAAAAGAGGTGCCAGAGACTGCTGATTTGACAGCAAACCTCGCTTGTAATTCTCCTTCAGATTCCCCTCGTCGAAAAAGACGTAGACACAGTCAGTCGCTGACTATACCAGTTTCTGGGGATCAAATGGCGTTCAGGAATGAGAACGCGCCGATTCTGAAACAGGAGTATGAGGACGACAAAAGCCTGGAAGCCGATCTAGTAATTGTCAAAGAAGAGAATTTTACATCTGGTGTAGAGAACCATCATCCATTGCAAATGCTGCATGCTATAAACAGTGGAAATAACGGCACAAACCAAGTAAGAAGTAGCAACCCACATGAATATAATAGTACACAGAGCCAAGACAGAGTACAAGAATTCAACAATTCACAGGTCAGTGAATTAAGGATATTTATTTGTCTATTTTGTTATAATATAATGTATCGTGAGCAGTTATCTTGACACTTTGAACGAGAAACAATGTTACAGCTTCTAACAAAAAAAAGAAGATCAAAGCTGTAAAAATCAAGATATATGATTCAGCAGTTATAACTTAAACACTATGGGAACTGGGCTTGCATTTTTTAAGCTCAAGGAAGTGTACCACAAAATCTCAGTTGTTGGTTGCATTCTCCTAACACCCCCCCCCCCCCCCCCCCCCACCCCCATCCAGCAAAAACCCAACTCTCACCCACTCTAACATTGCAGTTATCACTTACTAGGATGTGCGGCACAGATAAGATTGCGGTTTGGGGGGCAGATAGCTGGGTGCTTATGCATAGAGAAGCCATCTTGTCAGCCCTAAACAGATTTAATTTGGTTAAAGGTTTGGCTTGCACCCCTACGTCACACGCCATACCCCCCCCCCCCCCCCACCCCCCGCTGAGTAACTGTCCTTCTATATAGTTCTGTGTATGATAGGGATGGCAGGGTCATCTACCATGTCATATTCTGTGATAATAAAATTGGATTAAAGGCAAGAGGGAAAGTGCAACCTAAACCAGATTTGACAGTACCCATGATACTGTATTTCCATGCCATTGGGGTACGAGAGAGTATTGGCCTTAGTATCAGTTGGTCTGCTTTCAGATGCCCCCTGTTTCCATGCTCCTCTCCCAGACGAACATGTTCCCCTCTGCATCTCAGCCTCCACCACCTGAATTTGAGTGTTCAACATGCCACAAACACTTTTCGACCCAGTCCAATCTCAACGACCACCAGCTCCGTCACCAGGGGTACTATCGCTACCGATGTTCCGAGTGTGGGAGAGGGTTTTCAGCGACTGTGAACCTCAAGCGACACATGGAGAGTGTTCATGGGATGTCGGGGATGTACGAGTGTAGAGTGTGCGGGCAGAAAGTTGATCAGTGGAATGAGTTTTGTCGTCACCATGGAAACAACTGTAAAGACAACCGTCAAAGCTTGTCAGGTCAAGAGGAAGGTTTAAGCAAAGAGAACGTTGAAACAAGCCAAAATCCTAGTCCTCAAAAGTAACGTGGGCAAGCTGCACACAGCAATTGCATCTCAAAGCCCAGTTCCTATGGTGTTTCTACATTATAAAACTAGTCATCATGAAACAAATGTACTGATGCCTTCACTATTCAGGAGGCAGCCTTTCTTGCATCTGGTGTTTGTGAGGAAACCCTAGACAAGGATGTCAAAGTGGTCACTGAAGGTTACCAGTGCCAGATATGTAAGAAGACACTCAGATCTCACACAGGTATGAAAACCCACGTCAACATTCACCGGGGTGTTTACAAATATCACTGCCCCATCTGTTACAAAGGATTCTCTTCATCCACAAACTTACAAGGTCATCAAGTGCAGCACACCAACGTCCGTGACTTCCAATGCAAACTCTGTAAGAAGGAGTTTATATATAAACAGGACCTGCAACGTCATATTCTTGTGGCTCACCCACAGGCAGCAAATAAAAGCTTCAGCCCGTGACGTTTACTACTTATGTATAGTGTTTTCATATACAGAATTTATTTATTTGATCAGGGTTGATAAAATACCTGTAGAGTATCAATGGAAGTTGTTGATAATTTTCCATGTTTTTTTGTGCAATGACATATTTTGTTTTTATCTATTTTTAACCATGTAGAAGATACAGACAACTAACTTAAAATTACCTGTTAAGTTAAAGATTATCAGTTGCAATAATTTTAGTCATTAAAATCTCATTTGATAAAGGGATATCACTATTTTCAATAGTTTTAAATGCAATTAAATCTTAATTTATTGTCAGATGTTTTCATCTCTCTTTTTATCAACCACATCAATTGCTCTGCTCCATTTGAATAGTTCTGCTCTCCTCCAGACCTTATCATATACCTTTGTTCCGGCCGCGTCTCTTGTTGCACCTTAAAGAGACTGTTCAGCCCCATAATTGTAATTTTTTGCACAATGGAACCCACAACTTTTAAAATAGATTTTATGAAATTTAATTATGAAATCTAATATACAAGACGTAACCGTAAGCGGAAGCAGACAACTACAAACATCAATAGCAAGTTTTACGGACGATATCCCTTTTCGGCGGGGGATATCCATGGTAATTTTTTATAGTTCGACGTCCAATTTAGGAAGCGGTAAAAAGTCAGAAACACAGCAACATGTTTGATGTAATGCAGCCCGGGGGGGCACTAATATTAGTATACATGTGGGGGGTGGTTTTTTTCGACATCGGTTTTAGGGAGTTACTGTTATCGATGGAACCCGCGGCACACTCAATCTAAATAGGGTAAGTGCAGATTTCTATAGTGCGGGAAATCATCATGAATATTTATCGCGATTTGTTCGGAAAGGCATTCATCTGTATGATTTCGATCAAGTAAAGGCTCTTGATATAAGCGAAATATACAAACGATAAAAGAATAAATTCATGGAATTACACCGGAGCTTTATGTCTGCGTTAAACGTACAGCTAATATATTAATAGTGCATCATGAATATTTCCATGTTGAAAGTTTATCTGTATGATTTTCGATCAAGTAATATAAGCGGCACAAATTAAAAGAATGAGATGGAATTATTTATGTCTGCCCGTATTACAGCCCGATACAGGGCTGAACAGCCTCAGTCTGAAAATTGTACAGTTGCATACTTAACATCAGCCCCGCATGACTCCCAAGTTACTATTGAAATTTAATAATGTCAAAAGCAGCAGAGCTCCAGGGCTTATTGGCCACTTGTTATCTCTTCTGTTCAGCTGGGCTTATCATATCCCCGATTCAGGCGACCATCTGTTCGTAATCTGTGATGGCACATTTTTTTTAGAAAGCAAGCTGGCAGCTAAGTATTATACTTGGACTTAAACATATGACCCCTGGATTATCTGTAAAAGACTCATTAAAAATACTTTTGCTCAATTTTAACCTAATGGGAAATTTCTCTCTAGCAACAATATTAAGTCTTGCAGGACCGTAAATTTGAGGTCATTAATGACCTTGATCTTGTTTGTGTGAATCTTATATATTCTTTATTGCACATTTTCTTGTAAATTAGCTGTTATAAAAGTGCTTACAAATACATTCTAGTATCTGCTTCTCTTACTAGCTGACATAATTTGAGGTGTTATAAGTGTGCCGTTCGAAAACAATGTATGGTAAATATATATATAAACGTAATGATAAATTCTTGTCATAATCTTTTAGTGAAAATCTTGTCAAATGCATGAGCTTCAGGGCTATTGGCCTCTTCTATCGCCAGGATGGGATAGGCACCTACTTTGCAAATGATAGTTCCTCAAAATATTCGTGATGAAATCTCGAAACAGATGCACAATACAATCTTATAAGGACATCTAGGGTAAAAGAATTCAAAAAATATTGCAGCAATTTTACCGGTACGAGCTGAGACAGGACGTGGACCTGTGGATTTGGAGATGGGAAGAATGCGATGCAAAGGAAACTCCTAATCTAATTATATGATAAATACCAGTTGCGCAGCCTGGAGACACCATATGGTGGGTGCAACTTTAGGTCGTTTGTCCATAGACAATATAGGAGCGCTTCCACTCACCCCAAGAGGAAATAATTTAGTGCAGCTTCTGGTAGGATTTACTAGGTTTTGTACAATATGGTTTTCACTATCTTCCAGCCTGCACATAAATTTGTATAATAAATTTCTGAGTACTGCCATAAGAGAATGTACACTTATGGCAAAAAATGGAATTGAAAAGAAAAGCGCTGACTTGTGTGCATCATAAGTATTGCAGTAATAATTGGCCACATATTTTGTAATCATATTCACTATTAGGAAATCTTGTAATATTATGGTAATATATGCTACGTAATGCTCAATTATCTTGTGACCACTGTCGTGCCACCTGCGTGGACTGATGCAGAATAAAATTCATCCGGCATCCTCAATCCAGACTTGAGTTGTGTCTTCATGCGTGGCCCGTCAATCCGTCTCCATCATACGCACCAAGGTGATACTTTGAAATTAAGCATGCTACTGTTCAGTTATGTTGCTGATGAATAAATGGAGCCTCTCGCCCAGATGTATATATATATTACTAGCTTTTAAACCTTCACACAATGCAAGTGGGTCGGTTGATTTATGATGAAAAGCTTATTCACAGTTTTTGTGATTCTTGGTGCTATCTCGATATTTTAGCTATAAACTGTCGAAAAATTGTGATGTTGTATGTGGTGTGTACTCTCAGAGGGCGTTTTAAATACTACATATACACAGTTCTATGGAGCAAATATTGCTTGATCTGTTGAGATAGAACCAAATATATAATTTGTGAAGGACCCGCGGCCACAACGGTTAGGGTGAATAAATTGATTTATGAATATCGGTCATAATAGGCTCTGGGTACATCTTGCAACAATGAAATCACGCCGTTAGATAATGCATGCAATACAACTGACCTAATATAACGCCTGATTTACATGGTGATGTCAATGGGAAACCCTTCTATTTGATTACGCAGTTTCGTGGTCAAATGATTCTATATTTTGCAGGAAACAACACAATCATACTTTGTATCTTAATTATATATTGGGTCGAATTGCATTGTCGCTAAACTCGTCTTGCGTGTGACATCATCTTTGAAGAAAAATATTTCATATTCACATTTTAGTAAAGCCCAAGACTGTTCATAATTGTATATTCGGAAAGTGATCTTTACCGTTGATAGTCCTGTCGCGGAGGTGCCTTAAGACAGAATCATTTTGGCATCAATAATACAATTGTTAGTCATCATATATATTGATATCATAAAACAAGATGGCACTTTGCGATCTATGTGAAATATGAGACCGTATTGTTACTCTAAAAGGGCTCACTCTCACTGGCTATGCGGTGAGCATTTCAAGAAAGCTCATCCACAGTTAACGATACCGTAAAATCAAGAAAATCGTATGGGATTGTTAATCCAATGTCTCTAGGATTGAGGCTCTGCAATTTGTGTTGAAGGAGACCGCGCCGTCAAATAACTGACAGTGGTTTTGAAATAGATGTTATGGCAAGCAGCGGGCTACACTGAGGTGGAATGTTCACATATTTTGTCGGGAGAGAGCCCTCTTAGCGTAGCTATAAGCTTCTTGATGTAAAAAGCTGAAAAGATAAGATGAGGTGGTCGAGATCCTAAATATGGCAATGTTGTGGCTATTGTAAAATACGAACTTACACATTTGATTTAAACGTGCACTCCTTTTGTTGAAACATGAACCACAGTAATTTATTAAACTAACATCATATATGTGAAATATGTGTGGACATGATTATTGTGAATTAAAAACGAACAGAATGTGAATAATGTCTGAACCTTTATACACTAGTGTAGAATGGAAGAGTGAATTGCGACTTCTGTGTGTGTGTGTGTGTGTGTGTGTGTGTGTGTGTGTGTGTGTGTGTGTGTGTGTGTGTGTGTGTGTGTGTGTGTGTGTGTGTGTGTGTGTGTGTGTGCGTGTTCGTGCGTGCGTGCGTGCGTGTGTGTGTGTGTATGTGTGTGTGTGTGTGTGTGTGTGTGTATGTGTGTGTGTGTGTGAGAGAGAGAGAGTCATTGAGCTTCAGGTAGTATTTGGTATACCAAGGAATAAGGTCGGGCTTAAACTGGGGCCTTAACCGTTTGTATATACGATATAGCCTACAACGCACAGTGCACAAGCTTGTAAGTAGCACAGGTACTCGAGTCATAAAACGCTACTCCCTCTGTCTTCTAGGAAATAATCCTGCTCAAAAGCGCTTAATCAGGCAGTTAATTGATATAGCACTGACTAAAAAAAAATGTCTTGGGTTTGGATTTAGTACATCAAGCGTATTCGACCGACGAGCGGCGATTGGAAGTGCGTTCCACAAATTTGGCGCGGCTTTACTAAACACTCTGGCACCGTTTGAAAATACATTTGGAGATTTTGGGACTTGAAGCAGATACTTGTCCATAATTCGAAGATCCCTTGAGCAAGAAGCAAGAGAGGAGGAGTGTTTCCTGACTCGAGTGCCTGTTGTTGGTAGAATCAAAGTAGCCTAGTCAAAGAGCTCTAGAGATACATTCAGATGTGGTTAAATTTGGGCATTAACGCATTACATATTTATAGAGTTTGTGATCATGATGATGGCCGATCATAACGAACTAATAGCCCAGCTCATTAGCCCGTTGCTGAACCCTTCCTGTGTCCATTTTCGCTGTCTTAATTTCCCAGTCGAAAGAAATTAAAATCAACGGCAAATCCCTCCATTAGATATCCCTTCATTTCAATAACAACACTTAGATGGACTGATTATTGTGAGTGGTCTACTGGTTACGCTGGATGACGCGCGTTCGTTTGGAGGTGTCTGCGTTGCGGATAATTGTGTTTAATTACTGACTATGTGTCATATCGCCTACGCATAATAAATGATAACGTCTAAGAAATTGTTTTTATTTCTGCATTTCAACAAGTTCTGAAGGGTTTATTTATGGCTAATTACGTTTCACTGAACCCATTTTCTGGATTCATATGGAACGACCTATTTCACGTTTTGTTGGAGCAATGGTTGACCGTATATCTAGAGCTAAAGCCAAGCCTTATGATGCTCCGAGGAAAGTAATTTGTTGGAATGTTCTGTATCAATTCCAAATGAACGATACATTTCTTCATGTATTATGAAATATTCCGTCAAGAACCGAAGATTTTTACATAAAGCAATCATTTTAGGATGATTTTTTCCAATGAGCAAGCCTCTTTGTACGTACTTTCGTTGCTTATCTTCTGTATACATTACCTATTTTTCAAAGCCATAAGCACAAAGCTTGGTGACTGTTTCTTCTATACGAGGATTTTCATACAACCACACAAATTCCGACCACCCGCGCGGCGACCACTGTATTGCGTTGTGCGCTTGCGTGAGACCACAAAAGAAAAATGGCGGATCCCACGGAACTGAAGGTAAGCGCTCCGCTTCAATTTAGGTTATTTTTCTCTGTGTTGTTATTCCCTAGCATCGTTGTGAGTTTACACAGTGTTTTCGAAGGTGTTTCTGTTTTAAAGACACTTATTTAGTGTACCATTGTTGGCTCATAATCGAAATGAGGCGTTTGTTTCACCGAACTTTACTCGTCATTTTCTCCACTGGAGAAAACGGATTTTCTCGTCGGCGAATGCTGGCCCCGTTGTACGTGATGACCCCTCGATGGGTACTGAACGTTTGGATTCGCTTGTCTCCTTATTATGCAATGTATTGATTGTATTCATACACGTAAATAAATGACATATATATCAATTAGCGAATTGTACTCCCTTATTAGTACCCAAGAGTTATGTAAGCATGGAAGGCTATTGATTTTGGCCATTTGCCAAGTGGCGAACGTCGGCTTGAGGTCGCTTTTGCCACTAGAGAAAATGATTACGCAGGACGTGTGGTCGGATTGTGTGGGAGAAAGTGGCGCTGAGAAAATTTGCTCGGAAATTAATAACGGAGAAAATTAAAAGGTCAACAGGCTGGATAGTATTCTTTCATATGATAACGCTTTGATATTTTCAAGTCGACTCTTAAACCGATATGCATGAAACAAATGAATCATGGACTTTTAACAGTTGGCTACGGTTAGCCGTGATGTTTCTTTCCACTTCCTTAAACAGTGTACCCAGGCCCAGTTATTTCAAGACTGATGACACCATGGGGTTGCCCAAATTAAAAAACTGCAACATGTAGTGTACCAAGTCTCATAGATATCCCATCACCTCAGAATTCCAGGATAGCTAACCTTTTGTCATAACTTAATCAGCCGACCTTATTATTTCAACAATTCATGAATAAGCTATCGTTTTGCCTAACATTGGGTATATTGCAGATATAGTTAATCCTTTTTCCTAAATTCCAAACAATAAAGATAAGATTTCTGTACCTTCCATTAATTGTAATTCAATGGGAAATAATGCATTTATGTCCGATAATCTAGTTGGGATGGGGGAAAATAATGCGAAGGGGCTTGGGTGAATGCTAGGTAGAGCTAACACTTCAACTTGTTTGTGCTGATGTATGGTCGGCTACATAGTACTTGCCGATTTTAAGTAAGGCATTGCTATTATTTTTGCTTGAGATCTACAGTCCATCTGGTTAATTGTAATAATTTGTAACAATATTTTTCGTCTCCTTTCAATGCCTCTTTTTTAAGTCATGCTAGTTAAGAATTGCCAGGTTCACACAGTCTGTAACTGTGCAAGTGAGCTAAATGATGTTTTTAAAAAATCAATTTGATCAATAAAAAAATTCTAGTCACAATTCTTGAGTGAAATTAGCGTAAAGTTTGCCAAATGGATTGTTAGTAAGGACATACTCCTTTGGACGCCCATATATAATGGATGAAAATATAATCAACAAATTATTTCCCTGATAAAATATTTTGATACTGTTATCAGTAAACTCAGTTGTGCCTGTTCTGTTTTATTTGATTGAAGTTAAAATATGTGAAGTGTGTTTTGGATGGGTCACACTTGCAGCCTTACTGTCACAAATACTTAACAACCCCAACTGCTTAGGGGATGGAACTTGATTGAAAATACATGGCAAGAGTTATTTTGTAGTGTACAATTGTTGATTACTTGCTTGATGCTAGCATATTTTTGTAGCAAAGACATTATTGATGACTGCATGGATATTCCCAGTGCTTAGAAAAGACTTATTTGCAGCTGGATAAAAATTATCAAATGAGAACTAATTTTCACAGAACATGCATCTTTGATGCGACTCATCTGCATTCTTTGCTTTGTTGATTTATTTTATTTACAGTCAATATTCAATTCCGGTCATTGAGGACCATTTTCCAGCCGTTGCTAGCAACACCAATGTATCACGTCAAATAATGTTGAAAGTGACATTCAAGTTTGATGTTTCATGTGCATTCTTTTCTATTTTTGGTATCGTCACTCCTCACACTGCATGTGCTGTTGCATATTCCAGCATATGGTTATGAGCTTCCGCGTCTCGGAGCTCCAGGTTCTGCTGGGTTTCGCTGGTCGTAATAAGAGTGGCCGTAAACAAGAGTTGCTGCAGCGGGGACTGGCCCTTGTAGAAAAAGGAGCCCCCACCTCCATTCAGATAAAGATCAAAGACCTCTACAGGTAGAGTTATCAATTTTGTGAATATTCGAGGAGAATTAGTAATTTCTCATTAGTCTTTTTCCGTTAGCCTAAAAAATTCACTTCTGAGATTGAATGATTGAGGTATTAAATGTGCTCTGAATGGTTTGTGTCGTATATAACTAGGAATGACACCTCAGGAAATCGAGTTACATCGTTCTGAAATAGAAATATTAGATGTTTGAAATTGTATTCTTGAATTATTTGTAACATGTGATGTTTAATTTCTGATAACCTTGACCTAAGGTGGTCTAACCTTGACCTAAGGTGGTCGGGATCTTTGTGGAGATATTTTCTTTTTTAACTTGTGAGAGTTTATTCCATTTTCTTATTTCATCTTTGGTTCTTTCCAGAAGACGATTTCCTCCACGATCACAAATAACAATGAATGGGATGGCAATGGGTCACACAAGCCCTGTCAAACAGCAACCCAGTCTATCAACACCATCAGGTCTGTCATTACAAAATCATCCTCAATTTTGTTTTAATGCATTACATTGGCACCTGGTTATGATTTTAGCACCTTTCTAGGATGATGCCAATTATGTACATTTGGAATGCTCTATTCTTGTTACGGTTGGCATGTGTTTGGTCAGCCTTATTTCTGTAACTGAACCAAATAATGTTTTTTTCTTTGTTGAGAAAGTGTGTCACTCTGATATAAACATTTTGTTTACAGCTCCTAGAATTATTCATCATAGCATTTTCATCATCTTATTTCTATATTTTACTTGTTGTGACAATTGGCTCCTTTTCACTTACTCTTTCGTTTAACCATGCCGGGTGATTGTTATCAGCAGGTGGAGCCACCAACAATGTGGTGGACTACAGAAAAATGACCAATCCGAGGCCTCCGCTTCCTTCTCTGTCAGATCACAACCAAGTTCCCGTTCACCCTGATGTTCGTTTCAAGAAGCTGTCATTTTATGATGTCCTTGGAGAATTGCTTAAACCGTCCAGTTTAGGTGAAGTTATATTTCATTAGTTTTGTATTCAGGAGAGGTATTAAATTATTGTGAACCATGGGTTATAGATTCTGCAAAAAATATGCTATGCTATTAATTCTCAGTGGGTTGATAATTCTTTTTGAATTGTGTTATGTATTTCAGGCTTTCCATTTATTACTGCTTAAAATACCTGGAATTTTTTTACATGTGGTCTTGCTAACTATTGTTTATATATATGTGCTGTTGGCACACTTGATTTGTATTGTATTGAAATCAGTATTGTATTGAATGTGCTGGTTTGTTTTAGCTCCTTCGGGCCATACAAGATTCCAGGAAAACTTCTATGTTTTTCATCTTACCCCACAACAAGCACAGGAAATTGCCTCATCAAGGTGAATGACTGTTTCCTCACAGCAATCATCTCGCAACTTTTGTATTTCATTATTCCTGCCTGGAGGAAACACTCCACCCGACCCCCCTCCACCCCATCACCCTACTCTCTCGATTTCAACTTCCTTCACTCCACTTTCCCAACCCTTATACCCCCTCTTCCTCTGATAATACCACTAATGTTCTGTTCAGGGGTGCTGATGGACAGAGTACGGTTCAGGTGCAGCTGCGTTTCTGTCTCATGGAGACAACATGTCCTCAGGAGGATAACTTCCCTCCAAGTATCTGTGTCCGGGTGTGTGGCAAGATGGCTCCTTTACCTGTAAGTCCACTTCTCCTGACCATCTACCTTCTTCTTTGAAATTCGTTCTTTCTGTTTTTAACATCATATGACATGGATATGTAATTCTCTGGCCAGGTGGCTAATTACATGTAGTTTTTCTGGCTTAGATGACTTAATATTGATTGTTAAGGCCCTAGAATATTCAATCATGTTGATTTATCTGAAAATAGCCCTGAAACATCAACATCTGCAATCACACGATCACGCCATATTTGAAATGAGCTATCTGTTTTGGTTCATGGTAAAACGCTATATTTCTTCACTCGTACTTAAAACACAAGTTTTTGTATGACTAGCTGTTTTATTTTTGAACAGAACCCGATTCCAACCAATAAGCCGGGGGTGGAGCCTAAACGACCGAGTCGCCCGATCAACATTACAAGTCTCTGTCGTATTTCCCCTATTGTTTCCAACCAAGTGGCCATTTCGTGGGCCTCGGAGCTTGGCAGGGTGAGCAAATTGTGATTCACTTAGAAGTTCTTAAATTCTTAAGTATTTATGGTACTTTCTAATAGGTCTATTAGGTTAGCGACAACAAGCTTTTTACAGTAGTTTGTTACCCCTGTGTATTGATTACGGTATCGTTATATTAGCAAAAGTATATATATTGACTCTTATTGTATTGGAATATGATGTCCCTTTTAATGGCTCTTGATAATTGCACATCTGTATGTTCTGTTACAGAGTTACTGTGTATCCATATTTCTAGTCCGCAAACTCAACTCGGACATTCTCTTGTCCCGCCTCAAGGCAAACGGCATCAAGCATCCAGACCATACCAGGGCTCTCAGTAGGTTTTCAGACTCAATCAGAAATTTCAATGTGCTTTGGTGTAGGAATATTGTTCCATTTGAAGAGTTCTTTGAGTAAGACAGAGTTTGGTCCTGCAAAGAAAGGGTACTGGTCAAATATTTTGCTGGAGTAATTTATAAATAGGGAGGCAAATATGGTAACATAGACTGTTTTTCTTTCAGTCTCATCCAGGAATTTTTTTTGTGGGGGGGGGGGGGGTGCTCCTTTTTCTGGTTATCCATGAAAAAGTCCCCCTCGTTATCGATATTTTAATGGGGGCGAATTCCCCTGTTGCCTGTGTGTATTTTATTTGCTGGTCTCACCGCTAATTACTTGTGCAGCACTTGTATGCAATTGCTGAAATGCTTAAAGGTTTAGATTGAACTTGTAAGGGTTATGGCCTTATAGAATTCCCAAGTAGCACATTCTACGGTATGCACATCACGCAGGAAGGGAGATTCTCATGAAATGCCATTTTCTCGTCTGTCAGTAAAGAACATGGGGTTTTTGTCTCGTTGACCATGTATGGAATACAGCCCTCCCTATTCTGATAACTTAACCCCTGTGTGTGTTTCTAGTCAAAGAGAAGCTGGCTCACGACCCAGACAGTGAGATTGCCACCACCAGTCTACGAGTCTCCCTCTACTGTCCAGTAGGTTATTCTTGACTTTTATTTTTACCTTCTTCCTTCCCACTCACCGGTGGTAGAGTGCAAGTTGTTAATAAACAATAGCATTCTGGTCATGTATGAGGAAAAAATTCTTGATGGCCACTTCTGTCTCAAATATTTGAAATCCCAATCAATAAGATCATGTTCCTGATGTCAACTGGTTTTTTTAAAATTTTACATCCCTACTTTTGAAATAGGAAAATTTCACTAAACATATCTAATCTTCTTGGTGTTGGTGGAATACTGTTAACACCTGTAGTCTCATTGACCTTTCCTTCCCTGTGCCCTTTGACCTTATCATTATCACGTCATATGAACTCAAATGTTACCTTGGCCTGTGTCAGCTGGGGAAGATGAGAATGACAGTTCCTTCACGTGCCTCGACATGTAGTCATCTCCAGTGCTTTGATGCGCCTATGTTTCTCCTGATGAATGAGAAGAAACCAACTTGGACTTGTCCTGTGTGTGATAAGCCGGCCGAGTATAGCAAGCTGATAATCGAGGGGTAATGAGGAGACACAACTCCGCTCTAGTTCAAACTTTGTGGCAAGCTTGTGAATAGTGTTATTGTCTGTTAAAACTTATTGGCAAGTTGATGAATGCTGTTTGTATGGGCCAATTCAGATATCCTTCAGCCTGAGTTGATAGCCCTGTTTATATTGACCTATCAATTACGGCTGGCTTTTCTCGCATACAAAGTGACACTACCAGACTACCCATTGATTGTACCATCATAACCCTTGTCCATTTTGCAACTGTCTGAAGGCTCTTCACAGAGATTCTCAAGAAAGCACCCACAGACTGTGGTGAAATAGAGTTCACTGAGACGGGTAGCTGGCGACCCATGCGACCTAAGGAGAAGAAATCCAGGCCGCGTTCCCCGTCACTACCGTCAAGATCGGCACCCCCAGTGGAGATGATTGATGGTGAGTGTTTGTCAAGTCTTCCTGTTTGGATGCCATTGTTATATTCTGTTTTCTTATGACCCTGTGTGTTGACTCTATGTGATTAGTCTGTGATTGCTGCCTCACACTTGACCCCCCACCTGTATCTTGATAAACTACAGTGTATGGGGTATAGGTTATGATTGCATTCTGGGATTCTGTATATTGTTCAGATTATGTTTGTAAAGGACATCAGAGCAACTTGTATAATCACTGATTGTGTTACTAGATTCGCCGGCCCCCAAGAAGGCATTGGACCATCCCTCTGGCGAAGCTCCCTCCAAACCCGCCTCACAGATTATGGTTGATCTCACTGAAACGGACGATGAAGATGACGATGAAGATGACATCGCCCAAGTTCCTCTCATGTTGGCCAGCAGTAGCAGCGACACCAGTAGCGTGATGGATAACGACGATAACATGTCCTCCTTTTCCGTCATTTCAGCAACACCTCCCAGCATGGGCATGCCACACCTGTCTCCAGCAGCGAGCAGCGTGGGTGCGACTGCAGGTGGAATAGCCAGCATTTCTGGGTGTGTGAGCCCTCCCCCTGTTATCAGTATTGACACTCCTCCCCATCTGGGTCTGATGGGAGGAAGCAGTCCTCGTGACCCTGTCTCTTCCCATTGTTCCCCATATTCATCGCCTCATTCACACAGCAACTCTCCCTACAGACCCCCGGCTCACCAACAGTCCCCCCTCCCTCAGCCCCCACCTGCCCACAGTAAAGTCTCTCGCCATCTGCGCAGTTCTAGCCCCCTACCCCAAACAGTACCCCCTCCAGCCCACTCGTCACACATTGCCAACAGAAGCACTGCTCCCTCTCCTTACTCAATGCTCCCCATTTTCCAGGGAGCATTTGGTGCTGACAGTATGCTTAGTGATCCAGAGTTTGAGGATATACTCAATGTGATGACGGGTGGAAGCAGTCAGAGGTTTCCTCCCCAGCCGTACTCGGACACCCCCTTCTACCCTACGTACTCTACTGCTTTTCCCAGTCCAATTCCTCTCACTACCAATAGGCCTGATCGGTCTGAATCGGCAAACAGCTACTCTGAACAAAACCAAGCTGCAGGTCAAGCGCTCAATTCCTTGTACAGTGCCTGCACGGCCACAGGTTCACCGTTGCAGCGTCTGTCTACACCAAGTCCATCATTACCCAGAAGTCCCATGCCAGCCAGCATGTATTCACCTCATCACCCAACAGCTAGTCCCCCCATGTTTCCAGCGAGCCCCCATCACAGTGAAGCCTTGGCGAGCCACGAGAGGTCATGGTCATCCTCATCATCATCATCATCTTCATCCCGTCCTGCCTCCGCATCTTCCATCTTCTCGAGTGAGGGCTCCTCCTCCTCCTCCTCATGACGGTTATGGCATCAGTCCCCCACATGTCAAGTCGCACCATCACATCGAATCAAACAGGAGAAGTGGTGGTTCTAGGAATCATAGGACATGCAACAAACACACATTGGCAGAGGTACAGAGAGAGACAGTTTAAAGCTGAAGTATGCATTGGTGGGGTTTACCTGGTTGTGATCTCAATCAATGACAGGTGTAAAGATGCTGGTTGAAATATATCTTTCCCAATACACTCCTGCTCTTTGTTCGTTCTTCATTATTAGATTCCTATAGATTCCCTTTTTCTGTGCAGTCTTAGATGCATTTTGACACATCCAAAGTTCCAGGTCCAATGTAAATAGTACTTTTAATTTCCTGGTGTACTATTAAATGACCGATATTTAATTTTCTGCTAATATTTCAAACAATTAAGATCTTCATTGACCATGCTGGACTTTGGTTATTGTCCAAATCATTGCTACAATTATGATTTGCGTCTTTGTGATTTAACATGAAAATCAGTCGTCGAGTTCATGTTGTGATCACCAGATCTGGACATATAAAAAAAATGCCTAAAAATTCACCCAAGTTGAGACTAGCATAGACGGGTGTTATTTGCCTTAGGGTAATTATCAAAATCAAAGCTTTAACCTAGATATTGCCTCAGGTACCTCACTGTCTGCATTGAATTATTATGGTCTACATTTTCTTCCCCTGTAAGAATATATGACATCTCTTTCTCTACTTTTGGAATTGATATATTTTGATTATGCGTGGGAATGAGTGAAGGGTAAGAGGATGTATATTTGAATGGGTATTTCGAAAGGGCTTTTGGTTTATTGGAAATGCAGTTGTTTAGTGGATGGAGTCACATGGATAGACTGCCCCTGTCAAGATGCGTGATGTGCTATGATACTGACTTAACAGGGGATTGATGCAAGTGGCCATTTATTATGTTTGTGTAATCCAGTAATATTCTCATGCATTCACATTATATGTATGTACGTACACACACTCGCACACAGATCAATATATATTGCATATATATATATTATATATATATGTATATAAACGTATATTGCATGTATATATTTATATATGTATATATATGAATAAATGTATATATATATAAATATATATATATGCACCAATATTTTTGATAGCATTTTATCATCTGCAACCTTATGTAAACTAGGTATACTTAAGAGGTGACCTGTTGCTTGCATTTGGTAATCGCAGAATATACAAAATTCTTGAATGGTTTCAACTCTTATTTATTTTTAATTTGCAATTGTTTTTTTTAATGCTGGTCTCGGGTTTGCTTTGACAACGAGCTAATTTTCATAAATTTCAACAGCTTGTTGTCAAACATTTTCCTGGTTTTTTTAGCTTTTTTACACTATATATGCAGAAGTTATGTTTCTGAAATGTCCCCCCCCCCCACCAGTGACAATTTTATCATGTTAAGTCAACTTGGGCCTTATTTACTAACTGAAAATGTGTGTTTGCTTATTTTCTAGTTGATATGTAACCAACTGTGCGGCCAAGGTTTTAGAGTTATCTGTTTAATATTCTCCACCTGTTTTCACTTTGTGAAAAGTTTTTCACCTGCAACAAAGAACATGATTCAGCATGACTATATATGTTATTGATGTAAGCCATCAAATTTTACTTCTCTGATTGTATTATATTACACATGACCCAGATGTTTATTGGTTTCTTGAATACAACATTTCTGAAAGTCAAGGTTACCTCAAAAATTGCCTATCATTAGATACTCTTTTTGTTGTCATGATCTGTCCCCCCACCCCCCACCTTTTCTTATTTGGTTGTCTGTGGTTAAAATGTTTGTAATTAGTTTTCAATAATTGAACAATATTCTGTTACTTATGTAAATACACCTGTTATGTAAATTATTATATACCTCATATGTATGTCAGTCTGATCTGAAAGGTGTTTGACAGAGTAAGTGTGGCAGTGAGAGGGTGATGTCTGCAGTGGGCTTGTGGATATCAGGCCCTTGATATTTTCCCTTTGTTTCCACAAACCCATGGCTGTTAGTTTAGTTTTTCCAGGTTTAAGACCTATTTCTAATGATCTAAAATCAACTTTTGGTTTTTAGTTTGGAAAATCTTTTATTAAGGAGGAGTTCTGCATTCATGCAGACAATGTGCTGTCAATGATATGATGTCACATGAAAGAAAAATAAAAAAAACCTTTCATGGATAAATGAAAGCATATTGTGTCTTCCCACTGCTGAGCAGAATCATTGTCTATGTTCTTGATTGTATATATTGCAAAATTATGGTAATTTTTGTTAATTTGAGTGTTGTCCTTTGATATTGCCTCTTCCCATTATTTTAGAGATTTCTCTTGGCTTTAAATGGGGGAGTCCTTTCAATCTATCTAGTCAAGGCTGGTGACAACATTTGTTATTTGCTGTATATATATGACTGATCATTCTATTCAGTAAATATTGTTACCATGGTATTTGCAGACATGGCAAAAACAATGAGGAAAGAAGAAAGAGAAAGTCACATGTAGATTTATCTCCAGACAGTGGCAAAGGTTGAATTTGTCTCTTTCTCAGAATGTTTTATTTGATTGTGACATACTTGTATCATTTATTAACCTTGTGATAATTTCCCACAAACAGATTCAATGAACCATTCATCCAGTTTTTCATCTGACTCCGAGTTAGAGGTCAGTAGCAAGAGAATGTTCTTGTTTTCAGTTGAGGTCATGGTTTCTTGACCAGTTGAGTTAAGGTCATGGGGACCACCCCATTGTTAAGTGCATGTTTTATTAGCACAGGATTAACCCCCAGGTGTTCAGTTTAACAGTTATTCTTAAAAACTAATAATTATTTTAATATATAAAAATCTAATCATATTTGAAGATTATGGTAAATAATGCAATCAATGGTTGATCATCTAAGTTACTGAATAATTATTGTACCAACACAAAACATGCTCAATGAACTAAAGCAGACTATATTGCACCTATTCAGTTTTCAAGCCTACCATTCTTAGTGGCATTTATATCAAAACCAATGAAATGATGGAATCTTGACAACATTATTTGAACTGAAATTCTTAATACCAGTACCATGTACAGCTCACAACCAAATATTTATATGTCAAATCTGAAGTGGTAGAATCCCTTGATACCCTATAATTTCCAGCTGAATGCCAGTATGGGGTCCATGTGTGTTGACCCAGCGAAGAAGCGCCACTAAGAAGCGATAGCCTCAGTATTGTGAATGCATGCTATGTGAATCAAACCAGAAGTCAACTTCCTGATGACTGCCTTTGTGATCATTTCCTGATCAATTTCACGTTCACCCACAAATATCATATATCGATGTTTGCTTTAATTAGTTAATTATTTTCATTCATACATGTTCTAAAAAATAAAAGTTTTCCTCGAGACTCAAGCACTATTTATTACGTAAAATACTGAAATACGCGCAAATAAATTATTTCCATCAATATCCAACCCAAAGCTGATCAAATGCAATTTCAAAACAACCAGAAACGATGGGCTGGATCAAACGCAGACAAAGAAAGGATCATACAATCCAGAGTCAACAATGACATTTTTTGTCCAACCATTTGCAGATATTTCAACTTGATACAGTCACATAGGCCACACATCCATTATTGGAAGCAAGCTGATCATAATATGAATGACATCCTGTTACAAAGATCCAGCTGTTCCCCAAACAAACCATCATTGACCCATATTTATCATTCCAAAATCAGTAACCTTACGCAGAACACAGGTTAATTACTGCTACTGAAACCCTTGTAGAACTTAAATTATTAATTGTTATCACTGCCACTGTCGCCTCTGCTGTCTTCATTCTCACCTTCATCATTATCTTCAAACAGGCCAAATCTTGAGAATTCACCTGTGTCTGTGCTTCTGTGATCTGCATCATCAGGAATGATGTCGATCTGAACTATACCACTCAGGAAAGCATAGCCCACCATGGCTGTCAAGGCAACGACTCCGCCAACAATCATATTCCTCTTCTTGTTTGGGAAGTCAGAATCAACTGCTGCAGATTTCTCTTCCTTCTGTTTTGCTTCTTGATTTTTGATCTCCTCTAGTTCTGACAATTCCGCCCCAAAAATAATAAAAGCCACTGTCAGTCATCTATCACAACCAACTGATGAATCTATATTAGTTTGATAAAGTAATCAATGAAGACTCTACTCTTGGATGTTTCAATAGGGCCAACTGAATAAGCAAGATAAGATATATTAAATTATAATCCATTCACCTTCTTGGGAGAGAGGGAAGTATTTATCAAGTATCCCTTGTGAGTGCTGACAGAGGTTTGTACAGGCCTTGAGGTGATTTTGCAGACCTGTGCTGGGAAACGGGACCTTCAAGAGTGGTGATAAGTATCCAAACACCACGGCGTCCAATAACGAGACACTATCAACAGAAATATATTTGTATGTTCATGTGCATCCAATAAGATGAGCGGTATAGCAAAAAAAAAAACAGCCAGTCTGATCAACAGCTAAAGATCAATAGATTTTTTTAGTTACCTTGAACCGAAAAAAACCTCTCCATTGCCGAGTTTGGTTGACAGCATGTTCAAGCATTCTTTTGCATTTCTGTATATCTACAATCGGAGACATTCACAAATAAGAGTTGATAAATGTTATCTATCGACCTTGAGATTTATTCTCATCCTTAGCATTTCTGGTTATTTACTCAATATATTATTAATCGTGACAAAAACATAATACAGCCATTATGTTACCTTCCATCCTTTGCAGTTGCATTAATTGTGGATAAGAATGTAACCATCTGATCACCTGAGCTTCATGTTCAGACTCAGAGGCAGTGCCCTGTGTCAGCCTCAAACGATTGAGGCAATCGTTGTGTGTTTTGTTTGGGAGGTACATATTCAAAGGAAATGGAAGTGCTTTGCAGTACCAGGGCCGTGTCAGCTCTGAGTAGGTTTTACTGTCAACCCACCACAAGTGAAGCTGGAACATTATGATATGACATCATATGGGGTCATCAAGTACAAATAAGAATTCACAGCTTAAAAATCATTCAGGTAAAGGAGCCAATAGCAAATATTTTAATAATGTAAGATAAGGCAAGAAAGCAAAAGAATTGAAATATGACATTGATAAGATCAGCATATCAAATATTAATATGTTTGTCAGGTTATGTTATTTGGTGACAATTACACAGTTTGTTTTAGCAACACTCATCTGAAATACATATCTTATCATATAGATATCACAATTATTTAATATTATGGTGTATGGTCAAGTACATAACTTATGTCCCAAACTGAATTCATAGTTCAACCCCCATGTGCTCGGGTCAGATCATAATGACCCTAGCACCAAGATCTCGTGCAGCAGTATTTGAAAGAAGAGATGATACTTGAGAAGAAGGAGAAGGTACTTGACATGTCTGGCTGGTCAAGTTTACCAACATACATTTTGCAGCAGCATATGTTTGGCAGGTTTTGCCTGACTTATCCTCTGTATAATACATGCATACTATTTTGCTGGCAAGAATCATACTGGTCTATCCTAGCAGGTGATTCCTATCAGGGTGATAAAGTGATGTAATTTGTGTAGCTTAATATCTTAATGTAGTTAATTGCCATCAATATAGACAACTAATGTTCAGAGCATAGAAACTAATCCACAAATATCCACTGATATAGCATACCAAAGCAGGCAGTAGCTTTTCCTCCATCAAGGCTATATAGGCAACTGCATCAGCACTCTGCTTGCTGCTCAACACATGCTCGGTGCCCCATTGCTAGAACATCAACAAATTTGAATGCAATAGCTAACTCAAGCCTTGTTATAGTGTTGTCAGAGAGTCAATGTTTACATTACTTCAGTTTTCCCCTTTTTCTATTTTGGCAATGGTTTTCTTATTATTTCCACACTTATAATCATTTCCATCAATTGCTTTATATTACAACCATAATCACATTATATCTGGTGTCTCTGAAATTGACTGGCAACAAGTGAATGATTTTGATAATACTTTTAGCATAAAGTAGCATGGAGCTCACCTGTCTTCTCAGATAATCAAAGATGGCCTCATTTCTACACACCTTCTCTTCACCTCGAGATAGAACAGGGAGTAAACCTGACACAGTACCAGAAAAGGAGAATTTCAGTAAATTCACAGCATATTTTTCTACAATATTTCTAAGTTTTCATTTTATGTTTATTAACTCCAGGCAAAATATACCTGATGGACTCTTCCATGGGTTGCCTGTTTTTGTGATTTCCACAGGTACATCTGCAAATTTGCAATATGCCTGAAAGTATAAGAACATAGACTTTTAGGGAGATGACATAGCCTTGGACTGACTTGCATAGCAGAAAATAATGAATTCATTCATCATACAAAGATATACAAAACTGACCATACAATGAGTGAAAGATGACCAGAGAAATTAGACTGCTTGGTACATAGGCATCCAGCAGATAATTTATTCCACTGTTCTGAATCATAGAAAGTATTTTGATACTGTTCAGAACTTCTTTGCAATTATAGTGGCCATACTGTTTGCTTTCAATTGAAAGGTTAAATTTTTTATTTGTTTCTGTTTTTATCTAGCTTCTTAAATGACTCAATCGCAATCTCTGCAAAGTATTGGGAACACGAAATCATAGTTAATTTATTGATATCGGCACCTTGATAACAGCCTCTAAACTGTCAAAAATTAGTAATCGAACTTAACAGACTGAGAAATAGCAGGGGTCACAGATTGGACTTCCTTTTATGCATATCATTTCCAAAAATAGACTAATACAGAATTGGTCCATGAAGTATTTTCATAACAAAATTTTCAAGATTTCAAATAAAACGCACCTGTAACAGAACTATGTTAGAACAGTTTTTGGTTCATCACAGGTTTATATGCACTTATTTGATCACCATGTGCACTGCTGAACAACAAAACCTTATGACAACTTGCCAAGACTAAATTGCAATATTTATGGTTTTACACAGATGAAAGGTTACTAAGCCCTGCTTCAATAGCACATTGGCCTAGAAATTGAACCATATGAGTGTCATGATAAAGGTATGCTCAGGCGTATTTATAGCTTTCTACGAGCTTTATTGACAAATCTATCTCTTAGATGTATCAGATTCACATTCCTTAAGGATGTGACCTTGGGAGTGAGATCAAGGTTATTGAAAACCTGTCTAAACTAAGGAATCAGCATACGTAATATTTGGTTTTAAATGAATTACAATAGGTCTCCTGATTGCATAAAAAGATAAATTTCAACTCCCACTTGGGTTATATCAATTTTACAGTATAGATTTCTAATATTTGCCAGGATATATTAACAACAGTGAGGTCTTAACTGCTAGCTTGCTTTAAACCAAGTTGTGTAGGAAGTTTAATTGTCCTAATCTCGTTTTTATGACAAAAACAAATGGTAGCACACCACATTGAAAAAAGTATTTATCATTCTGAAATCGGTGTCAGGGGCCCCAATTAGAGCTGGCACCACAGGCGACCTTCACCTTATTGTTCAGGTCTGGTAGCTAACCAGTTTCTTTGGGCTGAGGAGTAGAACTCCGCCGTTACCATGATGAGTTTAACCAATCATTGAAAATGAAGCTGAGACTATAAGTACCAGAGCCCAATGCTAAGCTAAGCTTAGTTTGGCTTTGTCCCACCAGTCTTCGACTGCTGCCATCATTACAGACTGTATCATGTTAGACAAAGAAACTCCGCCTCTGACAGCACCTCCCTATTTACAACTGCTAAGGTGCTTCAGATCTAGCCGCGCACGACGGTAATATAAATATATACGTCGTGCACGGCTACTTCAGATCATCATAACACCAGGGCCGAAATCCTCGAGTTAAGTTAAGCCTAGTCTAGGCAAAGAAACTTCGCCTCTGACAGCGTCCGCTCTATTTACTACTTTAGATCTCTCATATCCGCGCTTAAGTGGCATCAGAACATCAAAACACCAGGGGCGAATGCCTTGCCTAAGCCTAGCCTAGCCTGAACCGAAGATGTTCGGCTGACATAACAGTTAACAAGTTGCCTCGCCCTTAATCAATCAGATGCCGACATCACGACAGTCTACAGAGTGGACATGGGAGGTCGAAAGTAGTAAATGTAAATAACGCGGACGCTGTCAGAGTTTCTTTACCTAGTAACAATCGAGCCCGGTCGGACTATTCTAAGACAGTAAGAGTAAGACCTGTGAGTATGAGAGACTTGGTCTAGGAGTAGGAGCGATAAAACACCATAACTCTCATTTTGCGCGCCTGTATTCGTCATTTGATGGGCATTATACTTTATAGAGCACGTGGAAGCTTACCATCGCTGCTAAGCATTGGTGATCTACCGATGGCAACCCCCAGTCTCCCTTCCATGCTAGCAATTCCATTGCTGTGGTTTTGCCACCTTCACCTATCGTCGTCTTTATGGGCTCCAATGCACTGGAAAAGGTCATTTGTCGGATATGATCTAGAATCAAAACAATGTGGATTTTCGCTTTCAGAAAGTTTCACCCGGAAGTTGGTGTGTGACAAAGTTTTGCCTTGCAAATTTACTATTTTGCAATATTTGTATAATTCGACTGCCTTGGTGATGTAATTAATTAATAAAACTATGATTATGATTGTTTTAAATTACTACGTTGTTCAGCTGTTGTTGACTGTAATGTTATCCACATGAGCTGTCATCATAACGTGATCCAAATAAAGATGGTATCTTTCAAATTGGCTTTTGGTCTGTTCGTTGGGTTTTGTGCATATATGTACTCAACTATTAACAGAAACGACAACAGATGGGAAGATCAGCATAATTCACTAGTTCTTAAGGCATGGGAGGCAAACATTTCCCCACCATCCAAGAGATTTTCGCGTGTTTCAATTGGGTGAGTAATTTTCTTGTCTTTTCGTCTTCCTCAACTGCTCAACTTCTCTATAATATTCAATAAACCCACAAAAATTTGCAACAATTCACCACAAACTGGGTAAACCAATGAATTATACAATTTTGGACGGTATATTCATGTGAAATATTGGATACAGATGTCATAGAGGAAACGGACGATAATGTGGGTATGTTCGTATCCAAATACTGAAGGATTACTTTATGGTATCACTTTTCACTAGTGTAACATCGAATGTCACAGCATGCCTACAGTTTCTATTGTCTATCTGCATTCCTCTCTGCATGACACCGTCAAACGCAACGATTTAGATTAATAAGGAAAAGAGATGACCGAATCAGAAGAGCGATTGGTATGATATTAATCTAGCTCATCTGACTTTTAATGCCTTCCCCCCTTTTAATTATCAGTACGACATACACTAGCCCGGGTCACCCTCCGCCCATATGGTGGGGGTGTGACCCTGATAAGTAGTTTTGGCTGGTACCATTCCCATTGGCCAATGACCTTATGAATCCACGCCCCATGTGGACCGTTGGGTCAAGACCTTTGTGAAATGGGCCGGCTTTACGTGAACCAATGCGGTGTCAGCTGATCAAGCGGTTAAGGGCGGAATCAAAAGCACTACACACGCTGGTTCTGGGAGAGCTATTATAAAACCAATAAGCAACTCTATTCCTGGACTCGTGTTATTTCTTTAGCTTGTCCCCACTCCAGCAACCACAAGCAGCGAGTAAAAGTAAAGCTACGAAGGAGCATCAAAACAAGAAAAGCCTAGTAAAGCTTAAGACGAGACCCAACCAGCAAGTTTATATGTGAGGCAAGGGAGAAGAACTAACCAGAAAGTGTGTGTAGTGAGGCTTGGGAGGGGATCAAAACGAGAAGTGTATGTAGTGAGGCCGGGAAGGAGACCCAAGCTTCACCAAGTCACCCAACAGAGCTTCACCAAGTCACCCAACAGAGCTTCACCAAGTCACTCAACAGAGCATCACCAAGTCACTCAACGAAAGCTTCAACAAGACGTTCAACAAAAGCTTCACCAGCTCACACTGAGGAGTTCCATCCTAAAGAACTCTATGCTTTTGTATTATTTAGGCTCTGTTGTTGGGTTCATCTCGACATGGGTAAGTTTCCATTTTCTCATGGAGGCACCTCCATAGCGTTGCAATGTTAGAGCTGTGGTGCTCTGTGAGGGACATCAAATCTGGTTGCTGCTAGATGATATTGGGACATGGTTGCAGTTATCGCAGGTCTAAATGTGCGTTTGAGGTGATATGGAAAAAAGACTTTTCTCGAGCTCTGATTGGCTGAGAGGAGGGTGCTGTGCGATAAGTGGGAAAAACATGAGGATGAAACTTCACACACAAATGATCGCCGTGTATACTAAGCTACCCTGACGGAAGGGTTCGGTTTGGGTCGCCAGGTGGGGCTGATGCTGCATTCATCTGTTGCCTCAGATCACCCCCTGTGGGACCGGGGTTAGAATAGGCCCACTGTATCCTCCTTCATGTTGTAAGAGGTGACTAATAGGGGGCAACCTGTTGGCCGTGGGTTGCGACTCGTGTCGGTGGAAGATGGGATCCTGGTGGTTGAGTGGAGCGGTCCTTGCGAGGGCTATATCTGCAACACACCACTTTGGCCCGGATTTCACCTAGACGAGAGGCTGGAATGGCCTGGTCCAGTCAATGGGCTTGTGGTGACATGCCATGGGATAATTGTTTTCATTACTTATTGCTTCTTGTCATTCCGCTTCTTGTCATCCCTTTTTATCCACATAGTTTTTTCCTTCTCTTTTCCATTTATCCTTGGCGGCTGCTTAACAGGTTAATCGAGTTGATGACTGAACAGCGCTTTGAGCTGTTTGCTATTAATTTGAGTATTGCACTGGTGTATCCCTGGAAATTTTATTATAATATCATGGCTCAAAAACAAGCACAAGACCGATTACTTAAAAGAAATAGACCCAATGATACGGATTCTGATTCTTCATGGCCAAGATTTGTAGTTATTGCAAACAGTGATCAAGATCGACCACTCACTTCACTTAGTCCATTTGCAATTAGTAAACGAATCGGGGGGGGGGTGGAGTTGGCTGGAGTCCAAAAAATAATCAGGAGTCTCCCGTCCGGCCACTTCCTTGTTGAAGTAGACCCACCCAGCCACGCGAGATGCCTGTTGAAGTCAACGCTACTAGCAGGGGTTCCAATAGGCGTCACCCCTCACAGAACCCTAAACACAAAAAAGGGCGTAATTCGCTGCTTTGACTTGAAACAATGTTCAAGTGAGGAAATCGTTGATGGACTAAGGTCTCAAAAAGTAACCGACGTCCGAAAAATCTTTGTGACTCGCAATGGGGAGAAACAGCCCACAGCAACGGTTATCTTGACTTTTGACAGCGCTGAGTTGCCCAAAGCTGTCAAAGTCGGATACCTGAATGTTGCTGTGCAGCCCTACATTCCAAACCATTTGCGATGTTTTAAAGAGGCTGTTCAGCCCCATATTTGGAACGAGGTTGCCTAGCAAGCTGCTTGGCAACCGCACCTTGGAAACCAAAAATGTTAAGTTTTCAGACTTTCAGTCGCTACGCGGCGCTGTGGTCTCAGAAAATAGTTCCTTACTTCGGTTGTCGCCATTTATGTTGTCGGACATTACCCTTCCTGCTTGTCGGTCTAATGTGGTGCGCATTGAGTGAAAAATTGATGAAATCTACATTATGTAATCAAAGCGGAAGAATACACATCGATAGCGAGGTAAATTCAGAGCGCGTTATGATTTAGAGCTAACATTCGTGTGGTTCATGGTTTTAGAGAGGCACCGTTATCGATGGAACGACATAATGGAATAAAACAGATTTCCACAGTAGATCATGAATATTTCCAGTCAAATAATAATGTCAAAATTTTCCATCATGTAAACTTTGCGGCACAAATTAGAAGATGGCATTACTTACGTCTGTGTTAAACGTAGTAATGTAATAACGAAATGATCCCTAATTACCTTATATGGGGCTGAACAGTCACTTTAAATGCCAACGCTTCCGCCACAGCAATCTAATTATAAACGAACAGCAACATGCGCCAAGTGCGGCCAGGAGGGCCATAAAGAAGACGAATGCCAGCAGTCCATCAAGTGCATCAACTGCTCAGGGGACCACCCAGCATTCTCTCGGTTGTGTCCTACATGGATCAAAGAAAAGGAAATTCAAAAGATCCGACACACCAGAGACATCTCGTTCCCTGGGCCCGCAGAATAGTGGAGGCACCAAACCCTCTTATGCTATCGCTGTCAAAAAGGCCACAGTGTCAGTCGACACCCAGACCGACTACACGTGGCCAAATGGCAGCGCCCAACCAAAGAGGGTGGCCACTGATGTGCCAAAACCTACTGTCACTAATACTACTGTCAAGAACACATCAACTCAATGTAGCCCTCCTGAGCATCTAACTTTAAATAAAACCAAATCATCTAACAACAGAAGTAAAAACAAAGACAAAACCAAATCATCTAGACCTCCCAAGGGATCTGCGGATCCTGTTCAGCTGTTTTACAAGTTTGGAGTACATGGACGTTTGACTCTTTGAGGCCGTCCTCCAAACCAAAATCTGTGCAATCCTGTCCAAGGCGGACTAGCAGACTACCACATAAACCCCCTAATGGCACATAAAATCATCCAGTGGAACTGTCGAGGATTTCGGTCAAACTATGATGAATTGAAATCACTTGTTTATGACCACCAACCTATCACTGTTTGCCTTCAGGAAACTTTCTTGAAGGAGACTGATCAAATGTCAATGAGAGGGTATACCATATATAATCAAACATCTTTATCACAAAGAGACGGAAGAGCTGTGGGAGGGGCATCTGTGCTTGTTAAACACGGTGTCCCCCATGAACCCATTCCTCTGGACACGCCTCTTCAAGCTATAGCCATTAGTATTACCCTCCACAAAACCATCACTTTGAGCTCTCTGTACCTACCACCCATCTACTAGATTTTACCGAGAGACATTGATCATTTGATCAGTCAACTTCCATCCCCACTTTTGCTGCTTGGCGATTTCAATGCCCACAGAGATTTGTGGGGATGTGAGGACACCAACGACAGTGGTAAAAAAAAATAGAAAATTTTATCATACAAAATGATCTTGCTATTTTAAATAATAAATCTAATACTTATATCCATCCAGGAACCGGATCTTTCTCTGCAATAGACCTTAGCCTCTGCTCTTTATCCCTTTTGATGGAATTTGATTGGGAAGTTGGTCAGGACCAATGTGGAAGTGACCACTTCCCAATATTTTTAAACATAAATAGGCCTATGCCCGATGAGCGGGTAACCAAATGGAAACTTCATAAGGCCAAGTTGCCGAATTTTACTTCTATGTGCAGAGAAATTATCAACAAAGATACTTTAGAAAATATTTATGAAGATCCGGTATCCTTTTTACAAAATCAATAATTAATATAGCCACACAAAATGTACCGAAATCCTCGACAGATTCTAAACCGATATATAAACCATGGTTTTCCGATGCATGCCGTGACGCTGTCAAAGAGCGCAAACGGGCAATGTACAGGTTCAAAATGCGGCCCACCGAGGCCAACAAAAACCTGTACAAAGTAGCCAGAGCCAAAGCTCGACGCGTCATCAAAACCAGCAAGCGTGAGTCTTGGCACAATTTGTATCCAAATTAAACAACAAGACTTCCACGAAGAAGGCATGTGACATGGTTCGTAGGATTAGGGAAAAGAAAAATAACAACATTCAGTCACATCTGGTAAAACCAGATGGTTCCAAAGCCTCCAATTTGAAGGACATCGTCAATACTCTAGGCGATGCCTTCCAAAAGAATTCCTCTGACAAAAATTATAGTACAAAATTTCAAAAATTTAAACATAATCGGGAACGATACATTCCTAATTTTAATTCAAATAACAATGGAAATTATAACTCTCTTTTTACGCTCAATGAGTTGGAAGATTCGATACATAAATCGAATGACACAGCTAGTGGACCCGATGATGTACACTATCAATTTTTAAAGACCCCTGTGGGTCCGGGGTTAGAATAGGCCCACTGTATCCTCCTGCATGTCGTAAGAGGCGACTAATAAGGGGCAACCTGTTGGCCGTGGGTTGCGACTCGTGTCGGTGGACAAAGGGATCCAGGTGGTTGAGTGGAGTGGTTCTTTTGAGGGCCATATCTGCAACATACCACTCTGGCCCGGATTTCGCCTAGACGAGAGGCTGGAATGGCCTGGTCCAGTCAATGGGCTTGTGGTGACTGGCCCTAGGATAATCGTTTCCATTTTTATCTTTTCCATCTCCATTTTCATTTATCCTAGAAGGCGGCTGCTTAATCAGGTCAATCTTATCTATTAACCTTTCTTGGCACCATATAACACATACGTGTTGGTGTGCCGTTTAACCCTATTCTCACTCACTCACTATCAATTTTTAAAACACCTTCCAGAGGAATCACTTCAAGCACTTTTAGACATTTTTAATGGAATCTGGGAATCTGGAACATTCCCAGATGGTTTGAGAGAGGCTATTGTTATCCCGATACCCAAGCCAGGCAAGGATAGCACCATTCCTACAAACTATCGTCCCATTGCCTTAACGAGCTGCATCTGTAAAACGATGGAGAGAATGATTAACAGCTGCCTGGTATGGTTTCTTGAGAGAAACCAACTTATTTTCAGGTACCAGTGCGGTTTCCGTCACACACGGAGTCCGACGGATCACCTGGTACGTCTTGAAAGTTTTAAACGTGACGGCTTTGTGAGGGGGGAACACGTGGTGTCTGTCTTCTTCGATATGGAGAAGCCCTTAGACACCACATGGAAACATGGAATACTATCGGATTTACGCAGCATGGGCCCTGAAGGCCGCATGCCCGTATTTATTAAAAATATTCTAGAAAACCGAACTTTTAAAGTTTGTGCTGGCACTACCCTTTCTGATAGTTGTGATCAGGAGATTGGGGTCCCGCAGGGAAGTATTTTATCAGTTACTCTTTTTAATGTCAATATAAATAGTATTGTTAATGTCGTCAAGCCACGTCAAAATAAATAGTATTGTTAATGTCGTCAAGCCATGTCAAAATAAATAGTATTGTTAATGTCGTCAAGCCATGTCAAAATAAATAGTATTGTTAATGTCGTCAAGCCAGGTGTGAATTGTTCACTCTACGTGGATGGATTTATTTTAAATCCATAAATATGAACACTAATGAGAGGCAGGCAAATAACATCAAAATTGCCTAAATAAAATTTTCATTCAAAAAATGATTGCATGCGCAGATGAAAATGGATTGATGGCAACGTTAAATTTTCGAAATAAAAAAATGATTGCATGCATTTCTGCAGCAAGAGAAATCTCAAAAAATGATCCATTTCTTTCAGCAGCAAGAGAAATCTACATCCAGACCCAGTCCTCACCCTTGATGGCAACGTTATTCCTGCGGTGGAAGTTTTGATAGAAAACTGAATTTTAAAGCACACATTCTTACCTGCGCAAGAAATGTTTTAGGGCACTTAATCTCTTGAAGATGTTGTCCAACACTGATTGGGGAGCGGACCGGAAAGTTCTTTTGAAGCTTTACCGGTCACTAGTGCGCTCCAAATTGTATTATGGCTGTTTCATCTATGGTGCTGCCCGTCGCTCATATATAAAAAAAATTGGAGACAGTCCAAAACCAGTCTCTGATGCTTTGTCTCGGGGCCTTTAGAACCTGTCCCATTCCCAGTCTACACGAGGAAACCAACGAGGCTCCACTTGGGGTGCGGAGGGAGCAGCTTGCCATACAGTATGCCCTACGCTTAAAGTCCACCCCCCCAGAATCCGGCATTTGATGTTGTTTTTAGTCCTGGAAATATAAATTTTTATGAGAGTAGGCCGAATGCTATCCCTTCGTTCGGTCTGCGTATCAGAAAATCGCTGGATGGGTCATGCTCTAATTTGAATACCGTGGCGGTGGAGACTGTGCCAAGGTCTCCCCCCATGGCAACTGAAAACCCCAACAGCTAATAAATCGCTGTCAGCCAACACGAAGGGAAATCATGAACCTGATTTTTTCCTTCACCAATTAAGAGAGATTAATATTCGGACCGTGCTGCCATTCACACACACGGTTCGAAAGAGGACAATAAAATTGGAGCTACAGCCATTATGGGCAAAACTACTTTTAACATGAGGCTACTGAAACAATAGAAGTTAGGACAGGTGAGGTGACAGTTTTATTGTACAGCAAGCCAACCAGGCTAGAGACAAAACAACTTTATGGTAAAGAGTCAGAACAGAGGCGATATTGCTACAGCTACCACGTCCACTGTCAATTTTCCATGCAGAGCTTAAAGCTCTTTCCATTGCACTGGGCCTTATTGCCCAATCAAGTAAAAGTCGTTTTGTTATATTTTCCGACTCCCTGTCTGCCTGGAGGCAATAACAGGGAGAAATTGATTTTATTTTAAATATTGTGCATTTATATTCTCAATTGACAGATCGTTGCAAGGATATTTTGTTTGTATGGGTACCGAGCCATGTTGGTATCCCTGGTAATGAGAGGGCTGACAGAGCTGCCAAGGAAGCACTCAACATCAATGTGACTGAGGTCAAAGTTACCTTTATAGACTTTAAACCTCAGGTCGTCAATTTTTTTAAACAGAAATGGCAGGACCAGTGGGATGAATCCATCCCAAACAAACTTCACGAAATTCAGCCCCAACTAGGGGAGTGGCCACACAGCTGCAGAGAGAGCCGAAGAGAGGAGGTTATTCTTGCTCGCGGTCGTATAGGACACACCTATACAACTCATGCCTTTCTACTAAGGGATGAGCCAATCCCTGAATGCATTCCTTGTCAATGTACCTACAGCGTCTAGCACATTACATTTATCTACCCACACAACGTCCATGAAAAACGACTAACCCAAGGGTTGTAGTCATTTAAGAAACCTTCTTGAATAGTTTTCTTCGGTGGTTGTGACGTTTTAATCTCACCCGACACGGGTCCTAAATAATGGTTGCTTATAGATTTAAAAAATCCACCCTTGCGTAATTTCCGTCACGGTAGCTTAATATGCGCAGCAATCATACGGTGTGAAATTGTGCTTGATTATCGCGAGGTCTTGCGGAAGATATAGGGAAATACACTCGGACGCTGTGCGTCCTTGTGGTTTTTTTTTCCATACCACCCACTGTTGGAATAGACACAGTATCCTCCTATGTCGTAGGAGGCGACTTATAGGGGGTTACCTGTTTGTCGTGGCTTGCTCCTCGTGTCGGTGGTAGAGCGGAGAGGTCCTTGTGGGGCCATATCTGCAACACACCACTTCAGCCCGGATTTCGCTTTGACGAGAGGCTGGAATGGCCTGGTCCATTCAATCGTCTTGTGGTGACATGCCCCAGGATAATCGTTCGCATTTTTGTATTTTCCACGTTGTTGATCATTTTCATCAACTTCTATTTCCTTTTTCCCCATTAATCTTAGAAGGCTGTTGCTAAATCAGATTAATCTTATCTTTTCATAATTTGGAAGCACCATATACCACAAAAATGTACCGTTAAACCCTATACTAACCTTAACTTACCCTAGTTGTATCACTGTATTAAGCTGCTTGAATTATTTCCTGCTTGAAATAGCGAACAATAATAGTCGATGTTATCAGGGCAAATTTTTGCTACGTCGTCATGTGTAAGAACCTGTGAGCCATTCATGCACTATAAATATTATTTGGTGTTTGCCCTAAATTTCACCCCCAACTGATGCCGAACGTATGTGACTATTTTCAGTACCAATGCATGTGTCGACCTCATCGTTAAGGGCGTGGACTTGTTGAACTCTCTTCAAGTTGTCCCAGGAGCTGCATCGGATCATAATATACTGAGCACTGTTACACAGCTACAAGAAGTTTATAGCTTTTTCTTCAGACAAGGCACCGCTGCTGAGCGTTACTTCGCGGATGAGGATGTCTTTAGAATGATCACATCTGCTGCCTCTAAGCTGGATGACTTACAGGTGTGTCAGGCACTTATTGATGAACCCTTGCGGATAATTGAAAAAGGCGCGAAGAAGCTGAATAACTTTTGAAATTGAGTATCATTGGAAATTAGTGACAATGCATTGCAACTGTTGTGATATCATCCAGATGTAATTGTGGGGTGTATTATGTTCAGTGGAGTGTTGGGGGTAATGCAGCTCTAATGGCACAAAACATGGCCCGCCTCTTCGCTGACGTCAAGGTAACTATGGTAACAGACACTCATCACATTTTTGTGTATTAAACGGGGAGTCTTGTCATCATTGTGTATCTATTCTACGTGTTAAAATGGGTATTTAAATGAAATCATTCACCTGTGCCCTCCAGCTGCAACTTGTAGGACCTGTCGGACCTCGTGCCAGAAGCCTCCTTCACCCTCGTATACTGTCTATGGTACCTCATGACGAAGTACATCTCATCATGGAGCATCAGGTTGGAGAAACTTGGGGGAGTTACTCCACCCCTGTTGCCAACCGATTCATCACATCAAATGCCGAATATAACGGGAAAATGAAGTTTCTGGAGAAGTTCTTCATGACGGTGGATAAATTCCACCCTGACCTCATCGTGTTTTCGGGGCTCCATATGTTGGAAGGACAAGAGGAAAGCGTGTACGAGGAGAGGGTGAGGGTCTTGCGCGAGGGACTTGATCAAGTCACACCCCTCCTGCCTGTACATCTCGAGTTAGCGAGCATGGCAAATGCTGGGTTGCTAACAACCGTTGTACAAGAGGTAAATAAACCAACGATTGTTCAATCGATAGCTACATGCATTTCTTGGTTATTATATATCTCTACAAGCATAGATTAAATTCGTCTATGTAATACATTTTGGGTGGCCATTGTGCATAATTTATGTAATTGTGTGCTCTTGTCTATTATTCGTACTTTCAGATTTTCTACCGAGTTTCAGCGATTGGTCTCAATGAGCAAGAGCTGACCTTCACCTCTCACGTCATGTCAGGACCACATAAGGACCTCTACGCGACCTCTACGCGACCTGAAATCCATCATGTTGTGGATATGATGGCCTGGATGCTGCAGGAGTTCGGATACTCAACTCACAACCAGGAATCACACTTGACTCGCATTCACTTTCACACACTCAGTTTCCACATCATCGCTATTCTTCCCGGCAGTTGGAAAAACATCCCCTCTGCCGTTGCAGCTGGTACAAGAAATGCCGGCCAGCAAGCCTGTGATACCTTTGACCTAGACCCTAGCAATATTGAATTGCTGATTCCTCAGAACTTTAAGTTATTCAAAGGGGATTCCGAGAGAAGATTCGACCCCCTTAACCCTGTAATCTCTTTCATTTATAAAGGATTCGAATTTTCTCTAAGTCCTGTTCTAGTCTGTAAAGAGCCTCTGAAAACAGTTGGCTTAGGCGATTCTATAACTTGGTTCTCTGTTAGGGTTGCAGCTCTGAAATGTGATGCTATATCGATTGTGATACCTTCACTTCATGTTCATTGATCTTCCAAATGCAATAAGTGATTAAACTTTTCTCATGCAACTTATTTTGTCAGAGTATGTTATGTGAAATTAAATGAAGCGTTGATAATTATCAATGCTCCTATGAACATCGATTGATGAGGTTAATTCACAAACATTGTGACAATCAGACAAATTCAATTCTCTCAAGCGCATAAGGGCATCACAGTCACTCCGTATGGAAATCTATCTGCTATTTTAAGTCAGTTTTTCATCACAGTGGAGCAAATTGAATGTCAAATATTACTTAACCGTATCTCGCGTGGATGATGTAGATGGCTAGGCAAGTAACCTCGCCACTGGTGTTTGTTGTTCGGATGACACGGTTGATGCTTCTGCGTGGAGATGAGAGATCAAGAGCAGTTAACAGCGAAATGACGTGGGGCGAAGTTTCTTTTGCTAGAAGTTGTCACTGATAATAAACCACCGCCTGAGAACCATGCGAATAAAAGAAATATTCAGCACGTGTTCATTATAGCACAGAACATTCCAGGACATACAGAAATAGCAGCCCTCGGAATAAATCCTGTATGGCAAGTAGATTTCTTCATGACCTTCTAAAACATAACAGAGAATGACCCTCTTGTCCGTACCTTCGTGAAACCCTGACCAACCCATATGGCATTGGACATCATGAATACTTGCATCCTAAGCTACCCAGTTTCTCGTTCCTGGTGACGATTGTTCATTGACGTATGGATCTCACTTACAGCATCATCTGTTGTCATTTGAAATCACTTGCTTTGTTTCCTAAACCAGTCTTCCAGAAGCTCTGCGGTACAAGAAGTGGGGCAAAAGAGCTGATAGCTACGCTCAAACGGCTTACTCCGATCGGCATGCCCATCGTCAAGAGGCGCTACCAATTGCTTTGAAGCTCGGCATGTTGAAGCTCTTTTTCATTCTCTTAAACCATATCTCGCTTGCGATTTTAACTTTTGACGGCAGTAGACTTCAAGCTTAATGCCATGTACCACCAGTAATCTGTGGTATCTATTTGTGGCTACCTCGGTGGTTTGGTCTACTGGAATACTATTATAAGTGTATTTTTGTACCCGGATTCTCCATCAGTTGTTATAAGTGTCTTTTTGTTCCTGGATTCTACACCAGTTGTTCTAAAAGTGATTTTGTAGTATCTTAGAAGTTGGTCGTTGTGCAAAACTCGAAGACTTTTATAATCTGGATAATTATAGTTTATTGCCTCTCGTATAGTCTTCGTCTCTCTTGGCAAGCTTCTCCCGTGCCCCCAATGCCCTTCCTTTTATACCCACCCTGGAACTCAACCACTCCCCCAACCAGACACATGGACTATCGTCATTGGTCACTTCTGGTTGGAGTGTAAGCGAGTGATTGGTTTGGGGTTGGGGAACACGGGAGGCATCTGGAGATTAGTAGTCTGCGTCCCAGACTCCAGGGGTTCCGCTACGCTTCTCGCCCTAGAGTCTACGACAAGATAAGTATGTTTACGTAATAGTCAGTTAAAAGAACCAGTTGTGTGTCTGCTTCTCTCGCCGACTGTGTGATTAACGGTGCCACTAAGCGTGAAACAACAAATCGGAGTGTTGTAGAATGTGTGCCCGGCTCATAAAAATCACTCGTCCGGTTGGACAAGTTCTTCAGAACGTGTAGAACTGACCAATGAGAGACAACGACTCAAAAGTACCCGAGAGTGACCGAGAGACACGGCTTGTGATTGGAGCATCCCATCTAGGGTGTCCGTCCATTTCAAGACATTAAGCTTGCCTAGACTGAAGGCGAGACTATTGAATATCAGTAACATGTCAACAGCGCCCGCAGCCATCAGGCTAGGGGACCTTGACTAGGAGATTAGCAAGCTGAGACTGATCCAACCAGGTCCATTGTAATTAGATAGTAGTGACCGGTATTAGTGTCAATTCGAATAATGGTGGGGATTGCTTTAGATCAAAGGGATTAAAAATGTTGTTGTTACAATCAAATAGATAAAAGGGATAGAGTTTGTAAAGAATTTATACCATCAAAAGGGGTCAAGGGTCTGAATAATTTACGTGTGGAATAAGGGCCTTGATATGGCAATTTTGAAAATACCGTCATAAAAATACGTCGTTGGTGGATATACATTTGGACATTCGTCAGGCGGATGTATCATTTTGTCATGATAATACCTGTCAAAACTAAGGCCTTAGTGTAAACACCAGTTCCCCTCCTGAGATGTTCACTGCTGTCAACGCAAGTCTTATAACTATATTTGCTCCTTATATAGCTATTCTCTTGTTATACTTATATTTCTGCGCGCTCCTTCGTATATAGGAATATTGTAGCTGCTTGTAGTTGCTTGAGTGGGGACACTAGCCAGAGAAAACACACGAGTCCAGGAGTTGAGTTCTTGTTGATTTATTCGAGTTTGGCTTATTAGCTTTCTCTGGAATCTCGGGTCAGAATCTTGTTCAGATACTTCGTCTCTTCGCTAGGTATATCTCCCTGTACTTCGGCGATGCCAGCTATTTTATCGGGGTTCCGGTATTGGATCACGCTCGGAACCACACCCTCAGCTGGCCTCCCATTGGTCCAAGTACAGCCGGTCCCCCTCCACAAAGGTCAACCCCAACAGCTCACATGGGGCGTGTGCTCGAAGGGTCATTGGCCAATGGGAAAAGGTACCAGCCAGGTCTACTTATCAGGGTCACACCCCCGTCTTAAGGGCGGAGGTATCCCCGGGCTAGTGAAACATGTCGTGCTGACAATGGAAAAGAGGGGGAGCGTTTCAAAAGTCAAAAGAGCTAGATTAATATCATAACATCCTCCCCAACCATAGTTAAGTTGAACTTCCACTGTTCAATCAATTTTGATTTACCTTTGCATTTCGAAAATAGACTAAATTAAAGGAAATTTGGAATATGAGTTAAAGGGTAAAGGGACAGCATGACATTAGCCCAATATTATTTGATTTTGAATTTGGAATGATTCCAGAGTAGCTTAGACATGCGCCAATATTAATTTACATTAGCACATGTCCATAACAAAGATATTTAGCATAGATTGATTATTGATGATGAGATTATAATAATTTTACAAAAAGTGTTTCTCTAAATTCGTAAGCTATATATATATGAATTGTGTAATAGTTATATAATATGGTTATTAACGGTGACATACTGAAATTTAACTTTTAACATTAATCACATTCCACAGTATTACCAAAGAACTTCAATACCAAGAAGGGAAGGCGGGAACTTTTTGTGAAACCGGCGACCGCAGCGCCATCGCGCGGCGTGGGTTAATACGAGCCTGGCCCGGCTTGGCATTTTTCTGTCAACAATGGAGTTATCGGAGCGTGCGAGTCAAAGTTCAAGTTGGAAATCGGGTCGAGGTACTATCTGTGCAGCGTGGAATTGCAATAATTATAAAGGAACAAGGCCTGATATATCCTGGTATTGAAGTTCTTTGGTAATACTGTGGAATGTGATTAATGTTAAAAGTTAAATTTCAGTATGTCACCGTTAATAACCATATTATATAACTATTACACAATTCATATATATATAGCTTACGAATTTAGAGAAACACTTTTTGTAAAATTATTATAATCTCATCATCAATAATCAATCTATGCTAAATATCTTTGTTATGGACATGTGCCTGGACAGACGCATCCAAACTGACCTCATTAACCCTTGCCACCAGGAGGCAGCACTCCGTGGCGAGTTACCACTGCAGAGGCGGCGCTTTCCCTTCTTGGTATCTAAGTTCTTTGGTATTACTCCGCACTAAAACCCAGTGGGGAAAAAAGCGATGAGCCTATACTAGACAATGGTGGAATGGTGAAAATAAATTATTTAGCTAATTGAAATTAGGAAGAATTTAACTAATGTTACAGAAATTATTCTTTACAATAACACTGGTCCAATGCCAGGAAAATGATTTAAGTTGATGAGTATGGCTGTTTCGTGGAGATGAGATCTCTGAAGGGCTGCCGTATTGGGTTCGCCAGGTGTCGCTTGAGGTGAGGGGAGATATGCGTTATGACCCTTGGTTGAGCCGTTGGACGTCTTCTGTATCCATGGTCAGGAAGACGTATGCTGTGGCTTGCAAGGCGTTGGCACGTCGGGTGAAGGCGCTATCTCCCTCTTGTATGGCGTAAATATACCTGGGAACAAATGAACTTACGGCAGCGATCAGTGTGCCTTGATAATGTGTAACATCAATTATACAAAAAGGAGAAGGATAATGAGTGCTCGGTGTGGTTAATGTGCGTGAGCAACTAGGGTGTATATGTAGAGAACCATTTGCCGATCTGTCCCATCTGCAGATGGGTCTGAACCGTTTACCGATCGACAGATGGGCGACCCATCTGCCGATCCCCGTGACGGAATGAGAGCGACCCATCTGCAGATGGTTCTGACCCAATTGCGGATCAGGGTTGCATCGTCTTATACTAATGTATTTTCCCAACCGCGAAAAAAGTATCATATCATGATTATTTTTATCGACATTTATTAATTTTCTTGTGCCACAAAACCAACAAAAATTATGTGCAAACCACATTCGGCGAAAGAAGCAATTGTGTCAAATACAAACACAACATAGTATGTGAAAAGAAAATCATCATCAAAAGTAATCGAAATTAACATCAATACAAATCCAACAGATATCGTCATTGAAACAGTGGAAGCAGGGGCCATCTTAAAGTGACATTAGAATGTTCGGTGTCCGCATCACTATGCTAGATGGGAATGGAGGCAAGTCACCAGCTGGCAGTGAATCCGCAAGGTGTTGTCTGGGGTAGATATAACTTTGGATGCATGGATCGTGGGCTGTTAGCAGGGTCTTGACAAACGCGATGGCAAATACCCCACAATCGCTGCCGTTGGTCTGACGGTGTACATTCATCACAGCAATTGTTAAATCTTCTGTACTGACGTTCACGTACTTGGCAATCAATGCCACGGTACAGTTAGAGGGCTTCCTACACACAGAGTCATACACACCAACAGTATTCTGAGAGTGACCAATGTTTGAGATGGTGAGCCAGTGGTTTCTATCTACATGCAAAATTTGGACAAATTCGCCTGATGGAACATCCCAGGAGTTGTTCTGTTGGAGTACAGTGTCCTGCAGACCAAACACGCCAGGGTGATCCTTAAGCAAAATCGTATTGGCAGCATCCATGTGTACGTCCGTTAACCAACCATTTGGACGTTTCAGACATCGGGTCTCTCTTTCTGACAGCTTGATGGCTGGGCGCGAAGAATCGTTGTTAGCTATGTCTTTATTTGTACATGCATGTTGCGGATGACAGTGAGTTGAACAAGCGATTCCATTCTGTCGGCAACTACATTTTTTAGCTGATTGGCATGGTCCAGTACAACAACATGAGCTCTTGACAAATCTATTGCCAGAGTTTTCTTTCCGGGCTGCGTTCCGCAAGGAAATGGATTTTGATAGGTCAGGCATCAAACTCCCTGAAAACTCCATCAGATCACCTGCTCTATATTTACTGTTCAGAATTCCGTGTCTGCAGGCTAATTTGTAAGACTTGACCTTCTGACCATGAACATCGGTCACAACACAAGACAGGCGGGGAAAATCTGTAGATGCTCGATCAATCTTCGGTATCGCTACTGACACAGTGTCTCCCAAACTAAACTCCCGTGCCGTAGTACGTTTCTTTCGGTTGTAGTGGTCAGCCATTTTGCTGACAGACTTGTACGTACGATCACGTGCCTTGTCTCTGAAACTCTCATGCTTCATTTGTTTGGCTGCTGATGAGTCTGAATCGTCAACTGTAGGTCGCTTTTGGCTTGCTGATTTTGTTGGTTTATGATCTTGATTCATCATCTTCAGAAATGTCATCATCTGATGTTTCTGTGGAAATGTTCTGAACACTGTCTGGGCTTACAGTTTGCTTTGGATTCTCCAATTCCTCCTCATCAACAACGTGGATCTTTACCCCAGGAACCATGGCATACTTCGGTTCCTGGCCAAACACTAGCTTATATGGGAGGTCACCGGTTGTATCAGAGGGCTGGGCGTTCATATGGTACTTGATACGAGGTAACCACGTGGACCATGGACATGATGTGTCACATTCTGATTCATTGCAGCGATGCGTTGCTCAATGACACGGTTGCCACGCTCCACAACACCCTGTGATTGAGAGTGTCGAGGTCGACCTCTAACAAGTGTGACATCATCACCCCAAATCTCAAAGAGGGAATGCAAAAGTTGATTCACAAATTCGCGGCCATTGTCAGAGTGAAAAATCCGCGGTGGACCTAGATATGCCAGTACACGTTGTTCGATCATTTCAGCAACTTCGTGGGCTGTTTTCCTCTTTAAAGGAAAGAGTATATGAAACTTCGTGAAGTGACCCACAAAATGGCCAATGTAATTGAATTCCTGGTCGGGCATGTGCCGCATATCAATAAAATCAATTTGCACTCGTTCTAAGAAATTGTTGCAAATGATGGGTTTCAATGGTGGTCGGACGGTTTGTGACTGAGTCAACTGGCATTTCGGGCAGTGTTTGCAAAACTCTTGTATGTAGCTTCGTGTGATTCCGTAGTAGTGATTGTACACCTGACGACAGAAACATCAGCAACATGTATTTAGCGGGAAAAGAATTACAAAAGTACCAGGAACTTTATGGATAATTATCAAGGTATCAAGATAATAACCGTTAAATGCAGCAGCAAATAGAATACTTGCATAATAAGAGCATTTCTTGTACCCAGCATGGTCCATTTCGGTCTCGTGTACAGTTTTGACCACATCGAAGATGGTGTCAGTGGAAACAACCCTCAAGAATTTCTGGTGCTCACCAGTAGCCGCTTTTTTAACAGGAACAACCAGTGCATCTCTTACGCCTAAGGCTGGCAAATCCATTAAGTCAAATTGCTTGGATTTAACGTAATGTCGAAAATGTGGATTGACTTCTTCAGCAGGGTTTTGAAGATGATGCACAATGTCTTTATATTTCTCGCCAGTTATCAATGGTGCTCTTTTACTCTCAACCAGCTTCTGAACGTGTTCATTCAAGATGGCACGCCGGCGTTCTCTGTCAGCCATTTTTTTCTTTTTGCGTTCTCTGTGGTCAGTTTGAAAGTGAAAAATAATTTTTATTGACAGCGCTTATATTCAGAAACTCCTAGCCAGCAGGAGCACGGGAGCGTCCGTGACGTGGAGCGTCCGTGACGTGGAGCGTCCGCGACGTATGATTGCGTCTCCCAGACGCCTGGTCCGTCGTTAAATTGCACTTGTCCCTTCCGACAAAAACCCATTCCCGATACGACATTGTCGCCAAGCGAGCTGACGCCAGGTGGTAACGATGACAAGTATATCTGTGATACCATCTACCAATAACAACACCGTGTCATCGGATATACGAAACGGAGTCAATGTCATGATTAAGTGCGTGCAGGTTAAAACCTGGCTATTCACGCAAAACAATTCATGTGGCATTCTGCAAGCTTTGATAGGAACATATGAGAAAATATAATTTGCTAAAACTCACAAAAATTGATTCACCGTCAGACCAACGGCAGCGATTGTGGGGTATTTGCCATCCGTTTGCCAAGACCCTGCTAAGAGCACACGATCCCTGCATCCAAAGCTATATCTACCCCAGACAACACCTTGCGGATTCACTGCCAGCTGGTGACTAGCATAGTGATGCGGACACCTGACATTCTTATGTCACGTTAAGATGGTTTTTGCTTCCACAGATGATATCTGTTGGATTTGATGTTGATTTCTATTACTTTTTATGATGATTTTCTTTTCACATACTATGGGTCTTATCCATCCTCAGAAATGGTCAGAAGCATCTGCAGATGGGTCTGACACATCAGCAGATGCGGATGATTTTTGGATGATTTTCTTTACATCGTATGTTTACAAAGTAACGCATGGGATTTGGCAAAATGACTATGCCACTGTGTTTTTCGTTTGTTCGTATTGTAGCCAAAAGCAGGAATAACTTAAAATACATAAGTATAAGACGATGCAACCCTGATCCGCAATTGGGTCAGAACCATCTGCAGATGGGTCGCTCTCATTCCGTCACGGGGATCGGCAGATGGGTCGCCCATCTGCAGATGGGCGACCCATCTGTCGATCGGTAAACGGGTCAGACCCATCTGCAGATGGGTCAGATCGGCAGATGGGTTGTAACATATATAATATCATGACATCAATGTGTTCAGTGGAGATAAATTTTAAAATGATTTATTGTTAATTTGTGTAGGGAGATTGAATGCGTGGCAAAGAGTTAATAAGTGGCTCGAGATGGAGGGTGTTGTTTGTCGAGCGTGGTGGCGAATCTAAGCGACGTGGGGGTTGGCGAGATTTTGGCGTGGATAATTGCGAATTTACGTACGGAGGCGGTTGTGTGGGTTGTGGTACTAGAACTGTATTAGTGAAAATTACGCGTCGATGGTCGATATCTGTGCATCTAACGATTAATTTCGCGATTTAGTAGAATTGTTACCTTTCGAACGTCGTCCACCGCGGTCATATTAAAGAGTCCTCTGGACAGTTTCCTTACGGATCCCAGTAGAGCCCTCATGGGCCTGGCTCGGTCGTTGGTGGGAAGGGGGCGTCCAGAAGAGCATTTATGGTGTGCTTCTCGGAGTGGTAGATGTTGAGAATAATTTGCACCTGAAATAATGTATGGACACATATCGCACACGATTACTGTATAACATGTAAGTACGGAAGAACAACGGTGTGACACTTTAATTGTATTTGTTGTACGTGCCGGAGGAAATAAATATAAACATCTCACATATGCGTTGAGAATTAAATGATGCAAAATACTTCTCCGTTAATTGTTTTGATGAATATGCACGTCTTCTCTTAAGCTGCAGATTCCTTCATGAAATGATACCCCGCATATACTTGAATAGCATAAGATTGCGTTATGGGTAATGTGTATCACGAAGGTTCACTAATTTTACGGTGTCCACATGATATGAAAGACGGTGCGATAATAGTGTAGTCGACGTTACTTATAGAAAGATTTTGTCTTATAATCTGCAAGCTTAGAGGTAAAAAAATTGTTGAACATAATTGATAATATCATAGTGTCTAATTTGCGCTGTTCTGAAGAAGACAATGTAAAAGGCTTCTAATAACTTACCCCTATACTTACAGTTGATTTCGTGCGATAGCGTAGGATCGAGACAAGCGTCCGTTGAGATAAGTGCCGTTGTAGCGGTGATGTGTTTAATTACTAGGCCCGCATTGATATTGAGGAAGCCTTGATGTAATTGCATAGAGCCTGTGATTGTTGATAAGTGGACCATCTGATCAATGAGCTTACATATGAATGGATGTCAGAGGCGATGTGTCAGATGGTAATTTAAGCGGCTTAGTAAACTTTGATAGCCCAGTGTTTGTATACAGGGCCGTAATTAGATGTCTAGAGACGATCTTTAATTGGAGTGGTTGAACTGGAGTCCAAATAAGCCGTTTTAAAGCGTATGTAGACTTAATTGGCGAGGGATTGTTATCCTAACATTTAAGTTGTCTGTGTCAGTGTCTTGAATGCAATTAAAGTTATCTACGGTTCGTCGCAGACGGTTTAAAATGCGGGTGAAACAAACAAAGTGTCAATAGCATGGGTTAATGGTAGGTAAATGTTGTCTTATTGGAATAATAGACGATATATATATATATGGTGTGTGAAATAACGGTACAAAAAGGAACATACTTACAATACGAATGTAGACGTCCTGTTTTGGGGTAAATAGTACATAGGTAATACAAATAATATCATGACATAAATGGGAATAATTTCTGAAAAGGAAAAACACTGAAAAATGAATAAATGAATAGTTAAACATAAATTGGTAGAAGAATAATCTGAAAATGAAAAAATGAGGATAGTTAAATATTAAAATGGTAGATGGTGTATATATTGGTAAATGGTGTCACAAATCGTTAAATGTTGTCATAAATTGGTAATGTTGTCATAAATCGGTCAGTGCATCTTTCGCGCCAGAGACATGGTGGCGCTGTTAAGTTTGTCCTCAAAAATCCACTCAGATTGTCCGCCGGCAAACTTGATGTTATACTTTACTTTATTTGAAAATCGAGGAACCTTTGATCCAATCAATTTTACTACATCATGTGTCTTCCCATCCTTACGTACAGCTTGTGGCTTGTGGGAAGTTTTGATTAAGGCGGTTGGTGGTGGGATATTTTGTTGGGAGGGAGCATTTGCACGTGTTGTTTCGAATGATTGTTTGCATGTTCGCCGTTGGGGCAGAAGGCTTGGTGTATCAGCCGTGGAGGGTGTTGAAGGGGTCGCGTGGACAACGCTGGGGGTAGCGAATCTGTCAGCAGTCCGATCGACTCTAGGGCGTAACCCTGCTCTGCGGGGCGCATCGTCAGGCACGTCCGAGTCCGAATCGTCATTATCTGTTGCAGCTTGGTTAATGCTGTCGCTGGGAAGATCCTCTTCCGATAGATCCCCGAGATCTTCAACATTCAAAGGGTCCCATTTGTTGGTCTTTGCCCTTATGTATCCCTTCTTCAAACGCATAACATTGACTGTCATGTCCAAGTGCTTCCCGTCTGATAGGCGTTTTAATTTAACCGTGGTGGGGGTTGCATATCCGACAACGAAGGCCCATGAAAATTTTTCTGCAATTTCTTTTTCGTTTTTCTTACTCGAATTTTTGGTTGGTACACGTTTACTGCGTCACCGGCTTCGATTGGGTTGTTTTTGGTGGTTTTATCATACTGATCCTTCATTTTCATTTGTTGTTCGACTAGGTGCTGTTCGGCAAATTTGGAAATTTCCGCTTGTGTTTGTAGCATTTTGACAATGTGGTCCTTGTATGTGTTGGGGGATTTGAGGGGGTCTGGAAGATCCATCTCCGCTGGTAACACGGGCATTCTGCCGAACATTAACATATAGCTTGAATTGCCAAGTGGTTGATTTTCAGAAGTGTTCAGCGCAAATACTAATGGCATTAGGTGCTGGTCCCAGTCTGTTTGCTTAGGACTGACATAATTCCTTAGAAGATTTAGTATGGAGCGCTGACAACGTTCCGTTTGACCTTGACTTTGAGCATAGTACTCCGAACTGAAACTTTGCTTGATTTTGAAAAGGGAGCATAATTCCTGGAATAGGGAGCTAATGAAAGCGGATCCATTATCGGAGAGAAGTCGCTTGGGTGCACCATAGACACAGATGACTCTCTCGTAAAAACCCTTAGCAATTGATTTGGCTGTAATGTCACGAGTCGGCCATGCGATGACATAGCGACTGTATTGGTCCGTGACACACACCATGTGCTCGTTACCGAAGCGCGTTTTCGGTAATGGACAGACTGTGTCGATTGTCATAGTGTGGAACGGTCCTAGGGCAGGCTCACGGATGATAAGTGGGGGCCGAATAGAGACATTGGAACTTTTGGATGCATTGCAGGACTTACATGTGTGAACATATTTGTTTATGTCCCTGATCATCCCGATCCAAGTATAACGCGGCCGCATGACTGAAATCATTCGCGAACCGCCCAGATGTCAGCCTAGAGGTGCATCGTGATGCATTTTGAGGAAATGTTCCTTGAGATTTTGAGAGATGACTAACTGTGCCATTGCTTTATTTGGTTTCGGTCCCTGTGATGTTAATATGTGATACAGGAGATCGTCAGCAATAAACTAGTTTTGCTCGCGTTTGAGCAGCACGTCTGCCTCTTGTTTATTGGTGGGAACGGTGCCATACTTGAGGAGTCGTAAAACTATACTGCATTGGGGATCAAGCCTTTGCTGATGCCTTATCTGTTCTCGGCTTAAGGTGATTGAGTCCCAATTATTTTTTCGCTTGGTTTGTAAGCCGATGTCGGAGCTCAGCGCGTTGAGTCCGTTTATCAGTTACTGCACATAGGGCTTCTGTTTCATAATTGTCCTCTGAATCCAACGATAGCGAGGCAAGTTTATCGTGATCGTGAGGGAAGGCAGATAACTTGCCCGCTGCAGTGGCGGGAATGGTGCATATTGACTGATGCACGAATTCCTCATCCGATTCAACTGGTTGAGATTTAAGCGATGGGATCACTTGAAGTTTTGCCGTTAACCGCGTTGTCGGCTTGCTAATTACTTCGGGATGGTGAATCGCTGTTAACAAGTCGGGCTTGTCCGGTCGCAATTGAGGGGAGCAAAACGGTGGCGTTGTTGTAAGGGGAAGCAGATTAACAGGGGTGACCGTGTCAAGATCGGGAAAACGATCGATGACGTCATCAGCATCGGTACGGGTGATATCATAGGGACATCACTTAATGCACCCGGGACAATGTTGTCCTTCCCTTTAACATGACTCACTTCAAATTGAAATTGCTGTACGAATGTGACCCATCTTGCTAGTCTACCCTGAGGCTGCTTTAACCCTAATATCCATTTGAGGGCTGAGTGATCAGTATGTAACTGGAATTTCTGTCCCTCAAGATACACTCTGAAGTGTTGAATTCCCCATACTACTGCAAGAAGTTCCTGTTCTGCAGTGGAATAATATGCTTCAGATTTAGTGAGACCTCTCCCTGCAAACCCTATCGGTCGCAGGTTGCCGTCAATTTCCTGGCTAAGACATGCGCCTAATCCTAGCTTACTAGCATCAGTCGACAATAGGAATGGTTTGCTGAAATCGGGAAAGGCTAAAACCTGTGAACTTACCAGCGCCTTTTTCAAGGCGTCAAATGCGGTTTGGCATTCTGGCGACCACGTGAATGATTGATTCTTCTTGGTCAAAGCATATAGAGGGCGCGCAATAATTGCGTAACCACTGATGAACCTTCTGAAAAAGCCCGTTAATCCCATGAAAGCACGTACGTCTTTAAGTTTTGTGGGGGTAGGGTAAGATTCTATTGTTTCCAATTTGTCAGGATTGGGTAATATGCCTTCTGGCTGCAATACATGGCCCAGATACTTTACCTTTTTCACGGCAAACGAACATTTTCTGGGGTGTAGCTTCAGGTTGGCATTGCGTAACCGTACAAATATTTCCCGGAGATGTTTAAGATGCAAGTCAAATGTGGGCGAAAAACAACAGATATCATCGACCATTTCCTGTCTGCCCTGGGGAGCCATTCTATAGGGATACTTATGAACAGGAGTAGAGCCCGGGAGAATCTCAATTTTGCACGAAGTTTTATCGGTAAACCCTAACTCCTTGGTTATTGGATTGACAAAACAGTCGGCGAATTCCGCTACCAGGTCTTTAAGCTGTTGGCGCTCAATTTCACTTACCTGAGACTGGCTCCAGTCTACATTTGGTGCATGGCTAGTATTTTGTGAGGGCAAATGACATGCATTCAATTTAACATACTCACCTTCACCCGCATTCACATTGTCATCAGTTTTGTACTGGAAGGTTTCTACATCATTGTCCCAGCGATCAAATGTGGCAATTCTCTCACCCTTGGTAATTAACTTTGCAACGGGGGTAGTGTTAAACAATCTTACTGGCACGCAGTTGTCATTGACGGTTACTGCTGCGCGGGCTAACAAAATACCTTTGGAATTCAAATGCGGGAAAACTGAACATTCCCCTGTTGTTTTGTTTTCAGTTTTACGGAAAAGATTTCCTGCACATATAATTTCAGAAAAGGGATCAATAGTAATATTCTGTGCAGAGTGTACAGGAATATTGGTTGTGAATGAAATGGTACCAGTTCCGAAATTCATTACTGCTGAATGTTTCTTTAGAAATGGAATGCCTAAGTACATTGGGGAGTGAGAGTCGCTCAATACCACAAAATCAGCTGATAGCCTTTGGTTATGTACATAGAATGGTAAGGTAATGTTACCTAGAGTAGTTACCTGAGTGTTGTTGGCACACACACATTTGCTAATTTTAGACTTAAATCTGTTCCGTAATCTGGTAATGTTGGTGGCAATTTGGCCAATACGTCTACAGATAAGAAATTCAGATCAGCTCCTGAGTCGACTTTAGCTTTGTATAGCTTATTTGATAGCGTTATAGTCAACTCATTGTTGTCTAAAATGTGAGTGCCGTACTTACCAGTGGCCGTTGTAGTTCCAATGTTGTCGTCTTGAAGGTCTGGCCCGTTACTCACAGAGTAAGCAATGGGCAATGCTAGTTTCCCTGGAAGCGACAGGTAGAACTAGCATGCCCTAGCTTTCTGCATATGGAGCAGGAAAGGTTGATGTTAGCGCGGCATTGCTCTTTGTGGTGTCCGACATTATAGCACCTGCGGCAGATTTGCTGCCGGCAGTTCCTCTCGGAGTGCCCTCTTCGGCTGCAGACGGAGCATTGAGTGGCAATCGGTCGGTTTTCGCGGGAATATTGTCGGCCGCTGCCGTTGCGATTGTGGGAGTTATCCCGGACATAATTTCGGCCTCCGGACGGATGCCTGTGGTTGTCGCGGCGGTACGAGGTGTTTACGTAATCACGACGGCTTTCGTGACTTCGATCGTCCGCGCGTCTGCTGCCTCGCTCATCCCATCGGTCATAAGCTGGATAGGTGTCACGTGAGGGGCTTCGCCGATATCTCGGTCTGTTGAAGGGGAACGTCCTCTATCATCAAAACTTACCTGTTTCGGAGCCATGGAAAGCTGTAGGAGACGCATTTGCTCTTTGAGGTCGTTTATATCTCGTTCCTGTGGAGAAGGTGGTGGGGGAAGAGATGAGCCTCGCATGATGGTCTCTAATCGCGTAAGCGTGTCCGATTCCGACGGGGTCGATGACTCGAAGCGGCGAGCCACTTGTTCTGCCTCGACGAAGGTTTTGGGGTCAAATCGGTGTACCCATGTACCGATTTCTTTGCGGAGACCCTACGTGAAAAGCTGCACTCGCACAGCCTCATCCATAATGGTGCGCGATAAGATATCCGTGAGGTCCCTCGCGTAGTCCTCAACGGATTCTCGTTTACCTTGTTCGCGGTCGAACAATCGAGAGAGATGGTTTCGCTGCTCCTCCTTGACGAAATGTGAGCGCATTGCGGTGGTCAGTCGGCTCACATCTTCCGCGACGTCGGTGGACAACGAACGGTACCAGTTGTACGCCCTTCTCGTGAGTCCGGTGCTGAGGGCAATACCCTGAAGCTCGCGAGGTACCTTATTTAGCTTCATATAAGTCATGGATCTATGGAGAAAATCCTCCACGTTTTCCGTTGGCTTTCCCTCGTAGGTTATCCGGTCAGGCAGGGAGGGGCTCTTTTCGGATGACTGGAGCTGGTGCAGAGTTGCTTCGTGTGCCGATACATGGTTGTCGGCAAGGAGGTGGAAGGCTCCGGTAATGACGGCTGCCATGTCTGTAACAGCCGTCGCATCGGGGTTTACCTGTCTCTCCTCTGCGTTTGTTGTCTCGTGGTGTCCGCTATCGCTGCAGCTGCTCTGCGACATGTTTGGATTCATGCGAATTCTCGGCGTAGCAATTGTCAGCTTTTTAAGAATGTATGAGCCAGAATAGTATTATAACAGGTTGGGCGGAATCGATTGTCGCTTTCTGTTGTAGTTTTCACTGAATTAAGTCATAATACTGATTTTCGAGATAAATAGAGTACTATCAATAAGAAGTAGCGCTGATGGTGATCAATGCAGTCAGTTCAATTACCTTCGTATGCAAATTAGTATCCAAATAAGGTCACAGCGCTTCTCATCGCGGTACCTGCAGTGCATGGATCGATACTCCCCATTATAAAAATTATGTCCAATGAAGGAAACATCGTTCAGTCATATAAACGCAGACCGTGACGAGAGTAAATTACCGGAACATATTATCGAGTTGATCTACACGCCTAGTCCACATGCATTTAGTGATGCGCGTTACGTCAACTGGTCAAGGTTTGATCAGCAGAGATTTCTTCACACATTAATTGTTATGAAAAATGTCCCTTTTTATTCCTCCGAGATTCGGTGCACTAATTTTAATTTTCAACGAGCTCACGGGATATAAGGCAGCATGTTACGCAGCCCAACGACCAACAACAGATTGTTAGTGTGTTCTGTTCTGGCAGATGTGGAACGAGTATGAATATATTAGAGTCTAGGACGGGGGTAAATGCCCACTATAATTAACTTATTTAGCCGATAAATTTGATCCACTTTTTTAATACGAAAGTATTATTACCTATGTGTTTTGATGTTCAAGGGAATAAAATTATAGGCCTATCCGCCTAGCCCTTCCCCCACTCGTACGTAAAAATGGACACACAGGATAGTTCCCTAAATTTAAAAACATCCACTTTTCACAAATTTTATTAGTGATTTAACCCTATTGTTAGCATGAAAACACACAATGGTCTTCAATACTACCCCTTTTTGGGGATTTCAAGAATTTTTGCGATAAAGAACCCCTTACTTAAACTTAAAACAACTTAATTATGTTTTTAATTCACCAAAAAGATAATTTGTTGCCATTTTAACTATAAAATGTGAGTTCCTTTCTTAAATAACTAATTAAACAACATATCTTAGCTGAGAGCCACATTATATAAAGCAATAAACAACTGTTCACTGAAAATGTTTTATTGCTAGTCACAACTTCCCAAAGCAACCTTTTTTATGCAAATTCAAAAATTCCACTCCCTTCAGCTTGATAAATTACACCTTTTTTCGTAAAATTTGGAACGATAGTGAGGCCGATTGGTGACATTGAGTGGTGGTGGGGCCGAACAGTAGCCTTTTAAAAGTTATTCATTTTTGACAATAACTATATGCACAGAGCCTTCTGCCAAATATCGGCGAAACCCCAAAATTAGTTTGCATAAATGCGGGGTTAATTATGCACAATTCAGTTCGTGTATAATTAAGCGGCCCGTCGGAGTATGGGACGGCACAGTGAGGAATTCCTCACAATACACGGGCCGTCGTTCTAAAATGGGTTGTGACACCCTCAACCTGTCTTCTATTCTCCTGGAGACGGTACTCTTAATTCCCGTTAGGGTGATAGTAGTGATAATGGTGTATACCTTGCATGCTTCCGTTGAGGAGGCATGAACTGCCCCCAGTTCCTCCTATTCTCTTCTCGGTTGGCAAGGGTGGATCCGGTCTCTGAGGCAGCTTCTTTTTCGGAAGCAGGAGGCGAGGGTGGGTCAGGTTTCGGAGGCAGATACTACTTCGGAAGCAGATGAGGCAATTGGGTGGGCCACGATGAGCTAGTTCCAATCTGCTGGCTAAGTTGCTGTTTACAATTTATGCGGTGTCTGGCGACAAAGGCCATGTACGGCAATCCCGCTTAGGCTATACGTGCAGATCATTGTTTTGACCCTCATCACCTCTTATCACGTGATGTAATGACGTCGAGATCAGTCCGATGGGGTATTCTATGTCATGGGTAGCTCAAATACAAGAACACTCAATATGTATGCTACTAACGGCGTCGTACCTGACCGTCCAGCGGAATCCCCTGGGACGATGTGGAGTTTCTAGCTGCTCTCCTAGTTGTCATCGGGAGGTATTAGGTTGGGGTTTCCCATTCACTTCTGGGATGCTTTATTCAGCGGCCCTCAAGCAGTACACCTATTGCATAACAGTCCAACCTTCAATGCACATTCGAGGGATTACTCTTAACATCAGTCGGGGTGAGGTTACACATAAAAACCCTGCAGTAGGTGTGATTCTCTGTGTTGTTGAATGAGTGTGATATTTATTGAGTGTGGGTTATTCAGAGGAAGAAAGTGGGTTTTTTTAAGAGTGGATGAATGAGTGTGTGATTGTGTAATTTTTAAGTTGAGAAAATGGGCGAGTGAATATTATAAGCGTGTATCTCATGACGTGGTTGACTTTCGGAGTGAATATGCGATTGAATGATTGAGTGGCTCTGTTAAAGTAACTGGTGAATGAGTATGTGATTGAATGATTGAATTTGCTAGTGGTGGTATGGTTGTGTATATGGAGTCATGGGTTAATAAGTTGGTGAGTGAATGTGTAACTAAGTGAGTTAGCGAGATCATGGACTATATTTTAGTAAGTATGTGATTTAGAGAAAGTAATTGAGTGAATGAGTAAATGAATCTTTAGTTATATAGGTCAATTAGAGGGTTATTGAGAGTATGTGATTGTGAGAGAGGGTGAGTAGCGAAGAGAAGAGTGAGTAATCATTGAATTTGGGAGATAGTGGATAACTACATTTGTTATTACTCGAGTAAATGTCTTCGTGAAAATAATCTAGGTGAATTGAACAGATCTGCGGGAAATCCTAATACCTTTACTTTAATTAGGATAAGATATTTTTTTGAAAAATATCCATAGCAATTTAACAGATAAAGATATATATTTGTCCATGCAATATTCCTAACTACTTGTCTATGAGTATGTGAATGTTATAATCTCTTCGGTGACTATAGGTCTTTTGAACCATGTTGGGAGCTTGTGCTCTCTCTTGAACAAGATATTCGATCCGACAATCGGTCTGTTCGGCCAGTAATGACTGTCGGATAATACTTTATGAGGTGATCTTAGTCGGTTATCCTCTGAGCCCAAGCAGACGACAGTTAAGTTCCCTTCAAGTAAGATGATATTGATATTGTTGAAGTTGATTTTTGTACTTGTTTTTAGTTAAATCCATCCAAGTTTGGGACAATATATTAATCAACCTCGGACTGGCTGACTATATTCAAGTTAAATTCTCATACTTCGCGGTTTGTCCAATTCCTGTTTTTCATTTCTTCCATTATTCATTTTTGATTGTCCATTGAACCCGGGCCATTTAATATCTGAATTACTTGTCAATGACGCATTGTTTGAAACCTATTTGGGTATATCTGAATGAATTGAAGATAATGCCAGGCAAAAGTGCCAGTTACCACAACACATTGGTGACCGGTGTCTTAAATATAATTTTGTAACATTACTAATGTTACAAATTAACTAATGTCATTAGTTAATTTGTCATTTTTGTGGCAGCGCGTGGTCAACATTATGATACTTGTAAGACACATTATGACCTCAATCTGAAAAACCCTTTCTTGAGATTGCAAGTAGCAGTGATAACATGTTTTATATATTGTATATATGAATCGTAATAGACTTCTGCTGTTATTCCATGGAGAAAATATTGTTGTTTCGTAGAGCTCTATTTTATAAATAAAGTGGATAATTTGAGGTGTGATGATGAGAACTGGTTAGATGAAATGGATTGATAATGAACCTTGCTGGTGATTAACACAGGACACTATCTGTAAGATGGCAAGAAGTCAAGCTGAATTATTCTTGGAGCAGCTCATGCAACAAGAAATGTCTTCAATGTTTTCTTCAGGTATATATATAAATGAATTTCTAATGTTCGCTTAAATATGCATTATTTTACATACCAGGAGAATCAGCATCAATGCTGTAAGCCTTAAAATTACGATTTTTGTGATTTCTTGTGTACTGGTTTCTTTAACCTTTTTCCAGAATTTCATGGCGTGAAGGAAAAAGCAATATTGCCTTTCTTGAGAGTTTTACGCCTAATAGAGAAACGATACGCCACAACTAAACCTGAAGTTTACAAAACGCTCATCGCTGTTCTACACAACTATAACCCGTTTAATGGGGATTCAGCCAGAAAAACAGTAAGCTGAACACTGCTTTTCTTAATTAAGGTTAATGGTGTTTGGTGTCAAAAGAATGTATATAAATGTCAGTTCAATTTGCAGCTGCATGTATAAGAACCGTATGAAAGATTTTTATCAGAAGTTGGATGTATTTTTCAGACAATAATGTACATAGAAAACCTGCTGGATGGAGATTCACCTGAACTAGCTGATTATTTGATATCCATCCTCCCAGCTGCAAATGATATTATGTCATTCAATCAGCCAATAAGGGCTAGAATCACCGAAGGCCAACAACCCCCAAGCATAGATTATAGCACAAGGCAAGTATTACAATGAAGGTGGCAGGTGCTACAATGAAGCATAATAACTACTGTATCTTGATCCCTTTGACCAAGATGCAGGGTAAGGAAATGGTATGAGAGGAAAATATATTTATATTAAATACAAGTACTAATATAATGTATGAATCCATATGGAATTGAAAGACATGCAGCTGAAATGACACCAGTCATAAGTGAATATTAACACCATGCTAGTTTTAATGACTATCAGCTAAATGACAATCTATTTTGTGGGGTTAGGTATGTAAGTTTTTCATATGCATCAATACAGCAACACCAATCAAAATGTGTTCTTAAATATTATTGGTGATGTCAAACCACAGTGCTTTATATCATTTCAGGAGCACAATGGAGATTCTTGTAGATCCTACAGAGCTTCAGCTTCAGAAGACAAATACAAGTGATTCACCAGTGAAGTGCTACAATTACACAGCACCGTCCGTTAGTTCGTATGTAGCCTCTCAAGGTATACCTCCTCGAGTTCTCACTAAGCTCAGCCATGATATAACAACTAGCAAAGCCCAATTTATACAACTGGTTGGAGAGTCGTCAAACTACATTGGTGCAGCATCTAATGCTAAATCCTCCCAATCAAATGTTCTTTCTGCCTCAAGCAACGTAAGTGAAAACTCGGGGCCTATAAAAATAACTGAAGGAAGATCAGTGGTGACTTCGGATAAGAACGAGGTTGGTGACCTGCAGATGAATACATCATCAAACCAAATGCCCATTACAATCCTTTCATTGAAACAAAACCAGACATATGGCACTCAAGATGTATTTCCCCAGTTTGGGGTACCCCTCACTGTAGAAATTCCGACTTTACCAACCACTCTAGAAGAAGGCCAGAAGTGTTGCATACTTATACAGCAAAAGCCAAGAGTGTCAGATGAAGCACATGGAACGTCTGAATCCAATCAAATCCTGAAGAATACATATTCACAACCTCAAGTAGAGACAGTATTCAGAGATGGCTTGTCACACGAAAATCAAGATTTCCCTTCTTCGCATACAGGGACACAAAAAAACAAAGTACCTTATAGCGATGATCCTTGTGGAAACAAAAAAAGATGCACAGAAGAGGCTTCAATCAAACAAAATAGGTCACTTCATGCTGATGATGTTTTTCTGCCTATGAAAACGACACAAACTGAGGTTCAGCGGAACAGTGCAGTATTTCCCTACAAACAACAATTTGTAGTGGTTGGAGGAAGTAAGTTCAGTACATCTACAACCCAACATGGAAGAATAGCAAAAGATACCATGCCTTCCACAAACACAGACAGACACAAATTGAAAGAAAAAACAAGTAATTTGTTGGAAGAGACACCACTCAGCTGTTTGGAGAAGATGGTGACTTTGGCAACAGGCATTCAATTGGACCCTTTGTATGATCAGACATGTGATGTTCAGACCGTTGACAACCCTAGCAGGCAAACCACAGCACCATGTAATACACTAGAGGAGGTGTCCGATCCTCTCGTGTGTGAAATTCCGCAAACGGATCCACAAGCTACATGTAGTTACGGAAGAGCCCACAAAACAAAAAACGCAAGCATGGTGAGTAGCCAGGGAAGCACAAGCAGCAGTGATGACATGTTTGATATGAACCAATGTGGAGGCAAATCTGACAACAACCAAAATCAGCTGTATCATGCTAATTCTGCTGATACACCTGTAGTCTGGTCTGATGATACAGACTCCACGTTTGATGTGGATGTGGTCAACATGGATCCATCAGAACACAAACTAAGTCATGGATCAGATACATCTCATTATCTTGAGACCAATATAAGTCCGAACCAGAGTTCAACTGACACCAGGAAGGAGGAAGGATCGGATGACAGCACTAGCCCATGTATGATTTGGGCTCCTTCCAAGCATTTAATTCCATGGAAAATTGCCAGAGCTAAGAACAGACTCAAGCTCGGGCCAAGAAGAAAACGAAAGCCAGAATGATAAATTGTAAGTGGAATTCTTCACAAGACTCCTGTAAATATCTCTGAAAGGTTTTTGATTATTGTTGCAGTAAATTATATCACTGTGTGCTTGTTTCATTTTTACAAGAAGTATTACCATAGCACTTTACTGCATGAGAAACACTAGAGATGTATGCATAAGGATGTAGTGAATATTTGATATCTATAGATAACTCATTGATGAGAATGTAGCTGAGCACACAAAAATGGAATTGAGCATTTTGGAAAAAATATTTATTTTGTTTTGATCTTCAACTAAATTTTGTCCAATGTTTAGATAATGTTGTAACTGTTTGAAACAATTCACATTAATTAGTAATTCAATTACTGTCAAATTTAAATGAAATATTTACAGTTTATTTGAGAACAGACATGGTAGGGTGGAGAAAGGGTAAAGCTCTTTTTGAAGATAGAAGATAAAAGCAATATCAGAAACGATTTCACCTTGTTCCCATCAACACATTGCTCAAATCTATCCAAGAGATTTGCTCTTCAGCACAGTTTCTGAAATATAGTGATTTAATATAACATGGTAATGTAAATGAGATGCTTCCCATCCCAAACTACCTCTGTTATGCATGCTTAAAACATGCTTAATGCAGATCTGTAATTTACAAATAAATACGTGTGTACTAATCCTGTAGCAACCAATACACAATATTCAGTGGTTAAACGACTGGTTTATATTCAATCATCAATTGAATAAGTTCAACATTTAGATGCCATAATAAATATTCTACCACTACTTTGCCTGGGGCAATAACACATACATCTAGTTTAGTGTCCCAGATAACTGCCCACCCACACTCGTCCCGTAGTAGGTACATGGAATCAACAGTATTTGGAACCCCACTATATGTGATTCTATCATGGACAATTAAGCAAGGATCAACAAGAAACTGTAATATGTGCTCCGAGTGACATCGTATGGTTAAATTTTGATCATCGTGAACGGTCCATAACAGATTCACATGTAGTAACCCATCTTATCTTAAAGTTCATTTCACAGCAAATGTAAATGTGTAAGCAGTATTGTTAAATGTTGATATTTTGAGTGACAGAAACCAGCATTTACTTTTACAATTCACATCCTTACAATTCATAAGCACATACATTCCATTACATTTGTTCTACATCTACTTTGCTGCATCACATGGAAACATGACTATATTGACTCATAAACTCATATAGCATTGATAAATGTGGCAGTATGTTCATAATTTAATGATTTGAAGTCTTTTGTCATTTCATAAACTTGATCCAGACTAACACCAAGTCCAGATATATGTTGGAAATAAGTTTCTTTTTCAAGTTGTACTGTGAGATTATTGATTCCAATTTCTTTGAACAAGGCTGTCACCTGTAATGGAACAACATTCAAGTTTTCATTTATGCAGCGATGGAAAATAGCTATTGATTCAACAGTCAGCCAACAGGAAATCTTCCCATAAGTTCAACATGAATCATTGTGATGGGTCACTGAAGGATAACTCGCCTGAGGAACTATTTTCTGCTCACTGATGTTTGGTTGGACCTGTATATGTATTGTTCCACAAACAACTCTAGAAGAATGTCGCCAAAAATGCTCTTCCCGGTAGCTTATTACACCAGTGATGGCCAGCAGCTGGTACCCACAAAACAACATTGAAATAACACTCACAAGAATGACATTGCAAAATCAAAATGTAACATCAACCACATAGTCAATACAGTAAGCAATGACAACCAGAGAAGGCCATCAAGATGAGACAAAAATGTCATACGTTCATGACAATTTACACACAATAGAAAGAAAGATTAAACAGAAAGATTTGATAAATATTAATGTTCCTCAGTAAGAGATCAATATTCAACCTTTTTCAAAGCAGTCGCGATATCTCCTTGAGTTTCTTCTGGTGTTCGTAACAGTAAGACCAGTGCAGTTTCTTTGACGAGTGGAATGACGCTAATAAATATGAGTGTAGCAATGAAGAGAGAGCATACTGGGTCCGCCACTTTGAGATCCAAGTACTCTATTAGTAATGTTGAGATTATGACACCAACTGAACCAAGTGTGTCCGCCAGTACATGGAGAAAAACACCTTCAAACACAAACAATAATTCCAAGGTCAAGTGAGTGTGCTGCACTAAGAATTGTACCTAGCTTACAATATCACTTAAGGTGGAACAAGCATTTATCTTGGCCTGGGAAAGTAACTGATTTTGTAATAATTTGTACCGACCAACTTCACTTACATACCCTACTTATCTTGCATGTAGCGCAAAATAGACTCAGCAGTCCAAAAGATATTGCCTGGACATACATACCTTCCATGTTAGTATTATGAGTAGCTGGCGATGGACTGCTGTTGTGACTGTGACCATGACCTTTATGTGAATGACCATGACCTCCACCTCCATGGGAATGACCATGAGTGTGCGCATGGCGGAAGGCTACAATGCCAACAAGATTAACGAGGAACCCAGCAACAGATACTGCCTGGGCACACACATATTACAACAAAGAATACATGGTGTGCCTATTTAGCAGGACATGTAACATTATTATTCAGTTATTTTATGGATACACTTAACTTTACAACACAATTTCAAGACGAAAAAGAACACATCAAATTAACCATATTTAAATTTACCTACTAAATGGACATCCTGTGCTTATTTGCATACATTAAAGGTATGATAAGAATAATAAAAACCAATGCCACCTACTAGCAGTTTTTCGGTATGGATATCTGGTGGATCAATAATCCGTCCTAGTGCAGCTATGAAGACAAAACATGCTATGACCATCAGGAAAAGGCCATTCACAAAGCCTGATAAAATCTCCACTCGATCAAACCTGTCAAAAAAAACCAACCCTCACATATATCCATTTTCTACACAAGTTTCATCCACATGCACATGCATTACGTTTACAAAGGCGTCCATTTTATTTAGGTGTCCACTTAGCCAGATTATATAGTAAAATGATCCCATGTAATTTGTTCGATGTCCAGTGTTAAAAACTCAACATACCCGTAAGAAAATATCCTAGTTGCTTTCCATCTTGCCATGATTGAAGCATAGAGGCCCATAACAAGCGCTGAGCAATCAAACAGCATGTGGAAACCATCAGATATTAGACCCAGGCTGTTTGTCCAAGCTCCCCAGATCAGTTCCACAAATGTAAATGCCTGAAAAGAATGACATGACAGATAACAAATTAGACATTTATAGCACCAAGAATTCCACCATTAATCTTTATCAGGATTTCATCAAAGCTGGAGAAAAATTTCAAGTCCATAACAAAGAAACATTTCAAGTCCACCACAAAGTCTACCACCAAATGCACCTCGCAGCATAAAAACTTGAAAATAAAATCACATTCACCAGATTAATACAGAGAAAGTAGAATATTTTTCTTGAGTCTGACTCTTCCAGAATTTGCCGGAGTCCATTTTTGGCAACAGTATAAACTGACTGTGACGTTCTGTGGAGGGCATCACCAGCAAAATTGTACAGCGGCAATCCCGCATTGGAAAAGCCAATCAGATTGCCTTTACTACCCTTCACTGGACTTGTAAGAATGTGCGTGGCTGCGGAGAAAAAACAATTACATCAGCAATTATATAGGAGATGAAAACAATTCATGCACAATGAGAGAATTGGTTTAAAAGGAGAAAACAGCCACAAGCATCTCAATAGACCATTTTGGGATCATATTTAACACATAAAAATATGGTTTATACAAAATCCTTACCCTGATTGGGCCCTTTAATAGTATTTATATGGAGAATGGTTTATTTGAATGGATGTACTCACAGAACATGAAGAGGACAAAACTAAACATGACCCCTCCAGAAAGTACATGATCCACAGATATGATATCCTTAAGTCGACTCATAGTGGTGATGGAAGTGACAAATGGGTGGTCCCAGAAAACACTGAGGCAGAATCCACTGACAAAGACAGCCATTGAACCAAAGCAACATGTCTTAGATGCTTCTAGTTTCTGCGTGCAGACTGCTTCTATGTAGAAATCGCCCACAAAGATGAGGATGACGAGTAACACTGGGAATACAGTGAACAGCCACGACTCCACTGGGCTCTGAAAAGGCAGGTAGTTGTTTACTTGTTAAGTGTGATATGAGTCAATGACACCACATTTTATTATTTGTGTATTTCTGAAATCTGTAATGGAATCAATTTGCAGTGTGAGACTGAAACGTCATATATATCAGTCAACAATAACATGTTTCAAAACTTTTCGCAGAGTGAAAAAATACCTCTTGAGTGAGAGTAATGAAGAAAGCCCATGGGGCGAGAAGTAGTGAAGTAGCCAGGGTGGAGAGTGTGTGAAGACGCTTAGCTCCACCAACATCTACGGAGAGTTTCTTGGCAGCTGTGTTGTACCCAACATTGGCACAAAGTGCCAGCACAAGCAGCATAACTCCACCCTGACCAGGGAAATATTCAAACAGTGATATCAAACAGTTGCTTATCAAATGACGCTTAAATCAAGCGTAAATTTGGCATGTTATGTGGTAATTATTGGCAAGCAGTGGAAAAAAGCATTATTACCACAACAAAATAAAGATACTGTGATTATTGTGTCCAACATTGTGATGATCATAAAAATGGTACCTTGTGGTCTGATAGCCCGGTCAAATTTGTGAGGTGATCAAACAAATGTGTGATGATGCTTTCATGTCGATTGACATCATGTGATCTGATGTTAAGGTCAACATCACAATTAAGCTGATCAAATAGTATCCTACATTAGTTGGAGTAGTAACTAATTCACTTGATATTATCATGTTCTGAGTGGATGGGGGATGCAAAACCACCTAATTGTTCCTTATGACACTATTTTCAATGAACATTTATGACTAAATCATAACGTTTATGGTTCTACATTGCATTCATCGGCAGATCCCTCACCTATCATTGTAATAGAATCGCATGAGACAGAAATGCTTTAATGTGTTGGTAAAAGCAAGCTACACAGACAAAACATGACACCAAAATTTGAGAGGCCACTTGAGGTCAAAGTTGAGGTCACTGAGGTCCCACAGACTTTATATTTGGTCTGAAAGAAATTACAAAAGGTCTTTGATGGCTAATTAATCCATGATTAAATGGACAATTATAAGACAGGGGTCAAAGGTTATGCAGACCTGATTTAGTGTGCACATGGACCTCTCTTATGTTAAAGTCTCCTTGTCTGCCAGCTGGCATGAAAATGTGTCTTCGAAAGTTCACAAATGGACAGAGGAGAAAGTTATTTGATATTCTCTGCTGAACAGCAGCCCTCAAATTAGGAAAAGGATATGATGCTGGACAGCGTGGTGGGCTGCCACGTCGTCATGGTCGAAGAAAAGTATTCCAATGACTGCCAGAAGCATAAACACTGCTCCACGCATCTACACACACAGCCGCCATTCACTCATAAACTCATGTGTAATTCAACACAAAGAATGAATCATACATGGCTCATTTTTTACCAGCAGCACACACAATCAATTCTCATCACTAATATTTGACTTCAAAAATTGTGATCTAATAATTCACTGCTTGCCATATTCTTCACAGAAGGTAGAACCACAGCGAAATTGTTAGGTCAAAAGACACTGCTAGAGAGAAATGTTAAACCAATCATAGCCACTTCTGCTCTAACATCACAAGTACTGTCGTTTTCTGTGGTATAATGCATTTAAAGCATACAACATAAGAGCAATAACGAGCTTAGGTCACCTTAGCTGGGGTTGCACCACTTGTGAACATGGCAGTTACAGCCGCAATGACCACCATATCACTGTGTTCATACAGCAGTAAGGATCTACACATAACAAACCACACCCAGTGTTTTAACAGAGAAATATAAATTACTTCCAAAAGACAAAGATCAAATTGCAATACAGTTGATCTTGGCCTCAGTTCTTAAATCAAATTAGTAAACAATCCATCCAACCTATCTATCTATATGCATATAAATGCTCCATAAAACACACGCAAAACAACACTACTGAATCATCACAAGTTGCGTCATGAAATGGAAAATTGAATGAAAACAGAGGTTTCACTTAGTTTTCAACACCACATAGATATTGTAATTGCATCATATTTGCAATGCTAGATTGTAAAATATGATGAAATATGGCGGTTAAGGCTAACATACGCACCTGAATGGACCGCATAAGGTGAGTCCAAACAACCATAGTAAATGGATGGATCCTCCAATGAACGCATGACGAAATATCCTGAACCACTGGAGAAGACAACCATGATTAATTATAAAATAGGTAACTTGCATTTCCAAGTAACATTTGCTTTCACTTTATTCCTATTAAATCAGACTAAAATATTAACAAATGTAACCTGATTTTTCGTCAGCCTTCTTCCTGATGAAAATGGCTTTTGCAGAAACAACAGAATTAATGTGGACCTGGAAAACAAATGATCTGCATTGTAGTTTTCATCAAATATCAAAAGGAACAGAATAAGCAAATATATAGTTTCATCAAAAAAGAAACTCACCCTGCTTTGATGAAGAACAAGAACTGAACAACATGGAATAATTTGAGGAGGTCATAGGACAAGTAAATTCCAAAAGACCGAAATGACTTGATTCCCAAGAGAATGGCAACATGGGCTAAAAACCTACAGACAAACAAAATAATATCCAAATAAGAATTATAGCAAATGATGAAACATAAATAGTTTGGTAGCCCCAATTGTCAGTAAAAAAAAGAGTCTACAACAACAAATAGGATTCATTACCTGTAGTTGCTAAAGGGGCCACTCACCATGGCAGGGTCATTTGACGCCACGCTGGCAAGGGATGCAAATTTAGGTAGTTTTTTGTTTGTTGTTTGGGGTTATTTATTCGACACTGGGTGACATTTGACGTAGATGGGACAACATTTCAAATGCTACATGAACGCTGATAACCCTGTAGGATATAATTTTATCAGTGTTTCAATAATTGATCCTTCCTGAGAAAACCCCTGCTATAACACTTGCAATGTGTGCTTGATATCAGTCAGGCTCCTCCATAGTCTAGCTATATTCAAGCTGCGCTGCTCGGTGAGGGACTTCCTTAAATCAATAAGAAAGCTGGGTGATATTGAGTCATAGACTCCGGATAACTGGCAATATGAGAAAGAGACCAAACTTTTCCTCAAGCTCTGATTGGCTGAGAGGAGGGTGACGTGCAATGAGAACGGTCACAGCGGGCAAACGCAGACAAGGTTCTTCAGAAGCCAGCAATTGCTAGCCAAATTTTATTACATAAGTACGTGTAATTTTGTCAATGGTTATTATTTGGCAATACCTGCCTTACATGGGGAATATGTATTTAACAATATTGCCTTGACAATAAAACATTTCTGGATACCCACAGCCACTAGGCAAATGAAATTGAAACTGCGCATAGAGACGTCATGTTTTTAAGATGAAGGTTGGCATGAATGAAAGTTGTGATTCCCAAAGTTTATGTAACACATGCTACATAATCAAGAGACAGTGGATCACAAAAATGGTGCCAATCAAGAGATATTCATCCTGATTCTCGATCCATATAGATACATATCTGAATATCATCAATATGTACACAATGTGAAGTGCTGACCTCTCGAATTCAATTTTTGCCATGGCGTTGGCCATGATCAATGCATGACGATATATATGTACATCACCGTCCGACCGGGCTAGAACGCCCAGAAAGAAACAAAGCAAGCAACAAAACCATAGAAAGTACCCAATATCGCCCACCTTGTTGAGTGCGCTTCCCTTCTCTGCATTTTACTTCCACCGTACTGTTCATTCATGTTTAGACTATAAGAATGTTCTTATCACAGAAAAAAAGTCACACTGGAACGGGAACGCGGCAGAATTATCTGATGATGGTGGAATCATCCCTCCCTCGAACAGCCTGCTAGCGATTAGATGAACTTGTTAAAGCGCGTTCGAACTTCATTGATAATTTTAAAGACAACGGCAAACCCTTAGTGTTATACTCGTTTCCTGTCCTTATCAACAAGATCTTGCATCGAATTTGATCAATAATTAATGTATATTTGATTGTTGACAGCGTGGAAGTATTGTCGATGCACAAACCGGAAGTATATAAAAATAAACTTTTGGTGGCTGACAAGCGGAATTGGCATGGGACTTCATTACCATATTACTGCATATTCATAAGAAAACTCCTGCCTACACAGGACTAAAGAAGCGGTGATTATTTGCACCAACTCATCAAAGGACAAGACTATATATTGATAGGTCCTGGTGACTGGTTGGATTTCCGCCCACCATCTGACAGTCAGCTGCCAGTCACACCGTGTCATTTCACTCTGCCAGGTATCCCAGACCCGGTTGTTGAGGTCGCCTTGGTCGGTCGCAAGTCTGCGAGTCAGACGTTTACAGTCAGCCTTGCTATCTTGCGTGAACTTGCCGAAGATGCTACAGCCCTGGTCACGGTCCGGTGAAAGCCATACCTCATACCTGCTCGGCGAAGTGCTTGTCAAACCAGGCGGGGATGACGACCCAGATAACACAACGCCAGCGGCCCGCTGGTGGCTACCGTCGGCAGTTCCCAGCTGACGGTCCAGCAACGGTGGCTCGTCGTCGGCTTTAGCCGATGACCAGCCACCGTTGGGCCGTCGGCAGTTCCCAGTTGACGGTCCACTAACTGCCCAACGGTGGCTCGTTGTCGGCTCTAGCCGATGACCAGCCACTCTTGGGCCGCCGGCAGTTCCCAGTTGACGGTCCACCGCCGGCCCAACGGTGGCTCGTCTTCGGCATACGGTGGTTGCGCTTGGGTAGGGTAGCGTCGGGTGGGTAGTGGCCAGAGTCGGTGGGCAAGCGTTGGTTTGCAGTAAATCGTTAAAAATCTTTTTTCATCACTTCTACTGTGTTAGGTGAGTTGCAGAAGAGTAGCGGTGGGCAGCGTTGGGTAGCATCGGGCCGGTTGGATCGGTAGGGGTCAGCGTAGGGTCGGGTCGGATAGGGTAGCGTCGGTAGCGATGGGCAGCGTCGGGTCGGGTAGGGTAGGGTAGCCTCGGGTTTGGGAAGGGCAGCGTAGGGTTGGGAGGGAGGGGCCGGGTAAGAGGGGAGCGGAGGTGGGTTTATATAGGGTATATATATATATGGGCATATATATAGGGTATATATATATATATATAGGTATATATATATATATATATATATATATATATATATATATATATATATATATATATATATATATATATATATATATATATATATAAAAAAATTATTGTTAATAAAAATCTTCATGTCTACTTGATTTCAGAAAAAGAACTGAATGAAGAGCTACAGATGACAAGGCTCGCTGCACTTATTGATTATAACGATTTGTCTTCTGGGGAAGAAATTTAGTTTTCTTAATAAACTAATTAAAATATGGTGTTGCTGTTCTTCTTTGTACATTAGTTTGAGGCCACTGTCGGCCCGACGGCTTGCCACTATGAGCGGCTTGCCGACGGCTATCCCGACGGCGCAGCCGCCGATGGCCCGCCGGTGGCCCACCAGCGTTGTGCTATCTGGGTTGTTTATCGTTATATTTTTACCACGTCTTTATAATTGTAATCTGTTGAAGGACTTACTCAATGTTATGAACCTTGGATGTATGCATTGTATTTAAATATTCATATTAACATAGTTGTCACTTCTGTTGTTATACAGTTGCATGTATGGACGGAATGGGTGGTTCTGTTGGTGGTTGGGAGGCCGCATGTAATTAGCATACATATATAATTAATATGATTAGTTTATTCAGATAGCAGTTGGATGTCTTTTACTTGTTTTCTTCTGAAACCGCATTATTTTTCAGACAATGAATAATGTATGATTTGAATGGTATATAATGACCCCAAACAATTAATCATGGTTGAGCTTTATATTTGTTCCTTGCACCACCTATAACAATGTTTTATTCACTGAGTGTAATGGTATAGTCGATTCAGTTTTGTTAAGCATCTTTTGGGGACGGTCCATTGGTAATTTGTTATACAAGAATTGTTTGGGAATTAACCGTCTGCAAAGGACATTATTCTCACAGAAGATGAGGTCTTAGACTTGGTCTTTGCATTTAAACGTTCTAATCTGCTCCACACCGCTTCCCCCTGGTTCCTGGCTAGATTTAGCGGTCTATCTGAAGTGTCTGTCGCCCTTAGGTCATTTCGTGATTGTCGTCATGTGACTATTTTATTCAGTTTTGGAGGCCACTACAGTGATTTTCTTGGGTGAGCCAAGAGTTGTCGGGAAATTATCAATCAACATGTATCATACAAACTGCAATGGACAAGTTTTTATTCCTCGCGCATGAAGGACACTTGGGAATCGTGAATACAAAACTACGCCTTCGGTTAAAAGTGTTGTGGATCGGCATTGATAAGGCGATGATAAGTACACTGATTACGAATGCAAATCTTGCTTTAGGTATCAACTTGTGTCTCGGAAAAAATTAGCCTGAACCAATCTGCTCCACACCGCTTCCCCCTGGTTCCTGGCTAGATTTAGCGGTCTATCTGAAGTGTCTGTCGCCCTTAGGTCATTTCGTGATTGTCGTCATTGACTATTTTAGTAGATTTTATGAAGTGGACATTCTAATGTCAACAACTGTGAACAAAATCACTGGTATCCTAGGAAAATATTTGCCAGACATGGACTACCGATAACGTTCAAGAGAGTTTGTTGTCACTGCTGTTTTTTTCAGTTTGCCCTGCTGTTCAGTGGGTCTGGGGGTGGGGGAGAGGGGGCATAGGCCCATGTGTATATATATATATATATATATATATATATATATATATATATCCTTCTTTTTTCCTCTTATTCTAGAAGGAGCCTTTCAATCTAATAGACTGTTCAGACGACTAGCAATAGGGGGAAACCAAAAATGTTACATTTTCAGACTTTCAACCTGATCTTGCAGTGGGTTGCTGTTGTTGTGAGCATTTTATCTCTTTTCGTCAGCACGACTGTTGTTGTTGTGAGCAAGGGGCAACTGCTGTGCAGTGGGTTGCTTGCAGCACTTTACCCCCACTGGCCATCCCTCCAATATCACCGAAACGGGTAAATGGGTTGTGGAAGTGGAACTTGGGGTCTCATCTCTCACGTGTATATAGACTATATATATATACAATATATATATATTTATATATAAATATATCCATTTATATATATATGATATATCATATATATTTATAAACTTCTTTTTTCCTCTTATTCTAGAAGGAGGCATTTCAATCAGGTCAATCTAATCACTTAATATTCATCCCACCTTTCGAGGGCCTATCGTTATCGATGGGACTGACACAGCTAAATGAAATAGCCTTATAACACATCAGTGAAATGACATGCAAACCAAATGCGGGGATTTTCCAAAAAAAAATATGTTTAAAAATTACCAGAATAAACAATTTCGTAACCGCATCGAGCGTAGTATGTATTTACCAAATGATCCCTGATCGCCTTATATGAGGCTGAACAGCCTCTTTAATATTCATCCCACCTTTCGAGGGGCCTTATAACACATCAATGACGGTGTGCCATTTAAACCTAAACGGGATTGGGAGACTCCACAAATGTCTTTACGAACGTTGATTTCCTGAAATATTAGACCACCGACGGCAATTCTACTATCACTTGACTATCACGGTACCAGAGACCGATCTGAAACGTTTTGTTAATTTGTTTGTGTTCTCCTGATGAACCAGCGTTTTCTCACCTGACACGCCTCGCCATTTGTCCGCATTGATCTTGAATTTTCCTTCAAGAGCCACCTTTACAGGAACACCTACCTTCAAACGCGCCCCCAAACCTTTCCAGCTCCACATGACTTTTGGCCCCTGATTGTTATTCTGGCTATACAATGTCCCTGTAACGTACTGTTATTAAACCCTTCATCAACTTTCTCTCTAAGAAAGATAATGGTGTAATGCCTGATACGATTTATTGGCAGTGTACGTTCCGAAACAATCAGACGAAATTTGCAAACTCCTAACATACAGTAAAACAATCAAAAACATGATGAACAAAAGGTTGAAACTGGCGGTAATACGACCTTAAATTTGGGAGTGACAGAGAATATTCTCACAGCTCTTGGGATGCTTCTCTTAACCCTACCTAATCACCACGTACACAATGTCCCTGTAACGTACTGTTATTAACCCCTCCATCAACTTTCTCTCTAAGAAAGATAATGGTGTACTGCCTGATACGATTTATTGGAAGTGTACGTTCCGAAACAATCAGACGAAATTTGCAAACTCCTAACATACAGTAAAACAATCAAAAACATGATGAACAAAGGTTGAAACTGGCGGTAATACGACCTTAAATTTGGGAGTGACAGAATATTCTCACAGCTCTTGGGCTACTCCTCTTAACCCTACCTAATCACCACAGATACCACAATTTTCCCTCCCTACACCTTTACTTCAATGTCACTGTCGGTCCAAACCATAAAACTTCCCATCCTCAACCAGTACAGTCATTTGAGCCCTCCTAGGAGTCGTAACAAATCGCCGCTTCGCAAACAATTTCCGACCCCAACAGCAACAATGCTAGAAGTAAAGCCAGTTCGGGAAATGCGGGCTTCCTCACAATTTATTATATCCTTATGACATAAAGTCAATTAATTTTGCTATTCTCAAATCTGCTTCTCAAGTGCTTACCTCTCCATAAGTGGCCTTTCTGAAACCTTCAGACTAATATACCCAGGCACCCATCTCTCATCGAACAGGGGTGTTTTTCTGGCTTATTTACTTAATCACACCGTTATTGTTGTATTTCTACCACATGTCATTAAACCCGTTTTACGCCGTACATCGCAATCCAACAAGCGTTAATTTTGAATACCACTGGATATTCACTTTTACGCTAACAAGCTATTATAAAATTTTCGTATAGACCCATGTAAACACTTATGACTTAATTGTTCCTTGACTCACTCCTAGGATGATTATATATTAAACTTCAAAAATCAATTTAGTTAATGAAATAATACAAGTTTTAATTTTAGTTTCAGTTTTACTTCTTCATTATTTATAATCTATTCGTATATTCCCCTACCTTTGCTGGCACCATACAACTGTAAAGCTAAAATTTCTAAGCTTTTCTTGCTTATGCACGCTCTTCGTTATAGTACTGTTACTCACTGCCTGTAGTTGCTGGAGTGGGGACTAATCAGAGGAAATCAGCGCGAGTCCTGGAGTAGAGTTGCTTATTTGGTTTATTTAATTTCAACAATGAAGCTCCCTGGAATCTCGCGGTCCAAATCGTTTCTCTGACTAGATGAATCTCTCTGACTAACCCATCTGGACCTTATAAAGGGTCCCGCGGGTCAGGCTAAAACAATCCCCGCATGACAGGACGAGTCCATTTGGAGGGTGGACCCGCCTGCAAGGGGAGGGGTGTAATGTAACCCGGGCTCTCGTGCTGATAATTAAAGGGGGAGGCTTTTTAAGAACGTATGAGCCAAAATAGTATTATAACACAACACTGTTGATGTGCCATTATACTTATCTGACTTACCCTGGAGCCATTTCGGTTGTCCGTCACCCGATCATTAAGCATCCTCCACCAACTTGCCCAAGCCTCCCAAATAGATCGATATTGAACATTCCATCATTCATAACAGAATAGACTTGGATAACGCCCTGAATTGAGCTGCTCTATATGTAAGCCTTAGCAGTTATTTTTATGGCATTTGCAAGGCACTTCCCTTCGTTATTTTAAATATATGCACATCGTGTGCAAGTAGGAAATTTCGTGAAAACAGATCGTCAGAAGAAGACACTACAATCATTTACGAACGCGAATTCAATAGCCTAAACATAACAAGGAATACGAAGTATCGTTTAATATGTTGTAAATTCGCCAAGTTGTACCTGAACAAAATATTAATTTGCTGCGGATGTCGAATATCGTTGGTTTGAGAGATTCCCGAAAGAGGGCAGAGTTGTCAGTGAATTTACGGTTCTTTTGTTGTAATTATGTGCTTGTCAAAGACTTTACTTTCAAGTCCATGAATTCGCACTCAATAGCATATTAAATCAGATATATATCTTCTACCCAGTACGTATTGAGAGGTAATGAAATGACACGCAGTAATATATCTATGTATTCATCGAACACTTGTCGACGTGTGTTGCGCGAGTCGTGACAGCTTGTGAAGTTGTGGCATCTGGGCGCCAAGTCCCATGGCGAATGCGAATACACGAGCGTAACATTGTCTCAGTGTAGTCTACCACGCATTAATAATTCTATGACATAACGAAATTTTCATTATCCCAAATGTAATAGCTTCTTTCTGTGTGGAAGCATTGCATTTTATCATCATCAACTCGTCTGTACAGTTGTTTACATACTACCCCGAAGCCTCCAGTTTGTATGTTCCACTTAAAGTTTCATACAGTCCTATGCCCCAAAAAGTGAAATAAATCGAATTTTGACCCTAATGCAATCATGTCTGTTTGACTGTCTCATTAGATTCCTCTCACCAAAATTATGTGAAATCTTGTTTGCAACTAAGCGTAACTACATTTATGGATTTATCCCTATTTTCATCACTGAGTCGATGATTTCTATGTCGTGGCGGAAATGGACAAGACAGCGTTCACTTTGAGAGGCGTTCTGTTGGTATGAATTGGGATAGTGAACTTGAGCAATGACGAACATAATCTTTGAATGAACAATGAGTTTCAGAGATGTAAAACATTAATCTGTTAATGTTCTTTTGCTAGAATAGATTGTTATCTCGTGCGCGAGATTGTTATCTTGTTAACTAAACCAGAAGCAGTTGAACTTTATAATGGAGATAGCAATTAAAAATAAGTATCCATTCTTGCTACTGCGGCTTGTGGACTGGATAAAACTAAGGTATGTTACTGTTGAACCCGGTGGTACTTTTTACATATGAGCTATGCAGCCTTTAATCTCGCCACTTGGAAATGGTATACAGTTTGCATGCTATATTTTAGAACCGTAAACAAAGCTTCAATTGGTAGAATAATAAAACCCCTTGTTTTTCCGTGTTAATGGTGTGAACTATATCCCCCAGAGCATCATTTGTTTTTTGTTTTCACGTCCGGCTTTAATAACAATGCAGTAAATACACAAAACGATAACCAATAATGAAATTTAGAAGGTGGTTTGAAAGAGCTTCACTTTTCTAGGAAAGTACAGAGATTGGTGAAAAATAACTACACAAATAAGGTTTTCTGTTGGATATGCTCAGGGAATTGTGAGACCATTTTATTTATTTTTTTTTGATTTTCTTCATTTCATCGGAATACATCAGCAACTGACACAAGGCTCATGCAGAAAATCACAGGGTGGTTTTATACAACTTGTATAATAATGGCAAGGTCTTCAAACAGAGGCCGACATGAGATATGATAGCAAAAATCAGAAGTGGGTACTCCTCAATGTTTTTGAGAAATCCTTGTCTGGCTTTGAGTTGAATTTTTGTATCAGCAGGATCCTATTTGGAACAGAAGACATTATGTAGGAAGGAAACATCAGTCTTGTTTTTCACTTGGAAACAGACTTGGAAGTTCACTTTATAGTGCAAGTAAACAATCAAGGCAATGAGATTTGTGGCTTGATTCATAGCAGGTTAGAGATTTTTCAAACTTGTATTTCACCTAACTTTAATCAAAGTGATTGTTAAGTCTTTAATCAAAGTGATTGTTAATTCTTTAATCAAAGATTCATTGTTATGTCTGAACAATAAAACCAGTCTGCTTTCTGAGTTGAAGTCTATTTTTACTCTGTTACTCAAATATAAATATTCCCATTTATAAATAATTGAATCAGAAATTATAGGATTATTAATTTTCATTAATAATTGATAACGTTCTGTACGTTGAAAAAATCTTCATTGGAAATAACTGTTTAATGGGTGATTATTTTGTTGCAGGCTGCTTACATACGCTATGGATGAAGCAAGTGTGCTTGAGCTGCTATCACAGCTGTGTCATCACAGCCTCAAGAAACAGCCCACTACCAGCCTCCTCAAACCATCCATACCTCATTCAGTCAACCACAGGCGGATAAAACTCCATGCCTACAATGCCCTTTTTGCTACCCTCAAAGGACCCCATTCAGCAGCCCATTCACGGGCTGATGGACAGAGAGAGTCACTGTGTTCCCTCAGTGTGATAGACCAGTTGTACAGTGCTGTGTTTAATTTGAGGCAATCCAAGCAATATGATAATGCCAACAAACTGGAGTATCTGGTGGACGTGCTGGCCAAAGTGGAAAACACAGAGGCCAGGAATGCCATTTGCAAGCTGTTTCTTTGTTTGAAAGGAAGTGGAACTAAAGATGGAGACCTGTTGGTTGGTGGTGGATTTGGGAAAGTGCCCATAGTGTATCCTGATAAGAACCTGGCCAATTTGCTGCCTCATGACACTCTTTGTTACGGCGACACTCGCCTCTATACCGCTAACATACACAGTTGGTTCTTGTATTACCCAGCTGGCACCTTCAACATGACTCCCATGCAGCATGATATCCCTAGCTCTGACACTGCCCTACCCAAGTCCATCTTCAGCATGCCCCCAGGGTCTGGCCTACAGGCTGCCAACCTCTTTACTGTGGATGACAAACGAAATTCCATCCAAAAGCCCGCTATAAACACACTGTTTGGCAGTCTGTTACAGAGTCGGGACCATGATGTCAATGTCTCCTTAGATATACCTGAGTTAACAGAGGGTCTCATGCCTCATATTCACGTGCCGAAAGTCAAAGGTCATCATGAGGAGGAAGATGAGGGTTTTGCCGAGAAGCTTTCTCATACAGGGTCTGTTGAGGAGGTCAGCAGTCCGTGTGACAGTGGTGTCTGGGCCGCTGATGATGCTGACCAATACAAGGAGGATGTTTGGGACAAAGCACTCAAGCTAGTACCATCCAAGCACTACGTGTGGGAGAATGTTGGATGTGTTCCCCGGGTGTCAGAGAATCCTTATGCCACTGAGGCCGGAGCCCTGGTGTTTGACCAAATACTCAAAGCGTTCACTCACACGCTGGCAATTTTACAACCCGATCATGCAATTCCTCTGCGACAGGAAATCTCAATGATCCAATTGATGGAAGATGTGAGGAATTTGCTTCTTGCTTTGCCTTCTCAAACATTCATTTACGATTCTGATGCGGAGAAATTTGTTTTTGTCCCAGGAACTTGCATCTCAGGTATGAGTTCTGAAGGACTTGGGAATGCTGTAGCGGACTTGGTGGACTGCGGTAATTGTTATAGATTGCTGAGACTCTTCGCTAAACCTCCCATCATGGATTACAGATACAAAGCTGGCCTGGTCTTTCAGGCTTTCGCTGGTGCGCTGGGAGATTACCTGCAGCTTTATCATGCAGCTGTTCTTTCTCTTCCACTCCAAAAAAACCTATCTCACATTCGCTATCTCATGCACGAAATCTTGGATCAGATCCAATTCATCGCTGATTTATGTAAATGCAAAGAAAGATGTCCCAACTTACCGGCACCTAACGCAACCGTTCTGCGTGCGGATGATTTCCCGACGGGAATCAAGTTGCTGACTTACCTGTACGAGGTCACCATGGAAGCAGCCTCTTCACGTTTCTGTCCCATCCTCTTGGGCTTCCTTAAAGCCAGCAGCAAGCCCTACCTGACGTGCGTGTGTGAGTGGGTCTTCATGGGAACCTGTAAGGACGTCTACGGTGAATTTATGATCCAGACTGACCAGTTATACCTCAACTACAGGGACCAGCGCTATTGGACACAAGGTTATTCCTTAGCTGCGCCAGAGGAGCAAAGTTCCACACCAGTGTTCATGGAGAAACTGGCCAATGATATTTTTGTCTGCGGCAAAACCATCAACCTTCTCCGCTTGTGCCAGGACCGTCATTTTTTGTTCACGACCGATCAGGACCTGCCATCAGTAGAGATCACCTTCTCGAGTCGGGAACTGGTTTCCAAAGAAACACAGGCCAGCATCTATCTGAGTCGGATGCTGGCCGTATCTCGTCAGCATCAGCGCACACAAATACTGCAGGCGGAGAGAGAGAGAAAAGCCAAGGAGGAGTTGGTGATGCAGGCCCGCAGACTGGCGCAGGAGGAGGCAGAGAGATACGAGGAGAAGGTGAGGCAGGCGAGATTGCTTCAGGAGGAGAAGAAACGTAAACTGCTCGACAGTCTCCGAGATCAGATGAATAAGGACCTCCGACGTCGCGCTGCAGAACGGGAGAATGAAGTGGAGGAGGATGCGGAGAGGCTGAGGACTGCTATGAGGATTGAGGCAGTGGGCTCTGTAGTGGATGAGCGGCTGGAACGCATGGCCAGGGAAGAGTTGGTGGCTTATTACGAACAGCTGTCGGCTCAGGCAGCACTGAGAGAAGAGAAGGCTCTGTGGCGCGTCCGCCGTCTTCGCTTGAATGCCAAACGTGCAGAATTCTTTCAATCAGATGAAGCTCTACTGAGATATCAGCTCAAACGAATGGGCTTTTGGTGGAATGCCAGGTAGAAGCCATTCTGAGGCCACTTCTTATACTGACTCGACCTATCTGAAGCATCACCTACCTTACAAGAGGAAGCCCCTGCAGAACCTGATGGGAAAACAATCGGTGTTTCTAGCATAAAATCAGATCCACATTTAGATCTACCAATGACCTCCGGAATAACAGAGGCACCTGATGATGAAAAACCCCGATCTAAATGGGATCTTATGCCTTCAAACCTTCCTAAAGATATGCCTTCTTGGGCAAGGCCTGATCCATCACTCAAAAGAAAGGTGACTTTATGTGACCCTCTCAGTATGACTGGCAGTAGTGGTTTGGTTGACCACCACACAGTTAGTTCGGCAATTACCCAGGTAGCTGCTAACTCGGAGAACACTGCAGCTCCGGAAAGTGGCAATGATATGAAGATTGACAGAAAGAGCCTAATTGCTGATCTGAGTGAAGAGCAATTGAAGGTGCAATCCATTCTCCTCAAGAGGGGTGTCAACATAGGCCCTGAGCTAGATCTACTCCAAAACCAGCCCCCTGTCAAAAGCAGTGTTAAACTGGTCCAAGGCCAACACACTGGAATGGAGTCAACAAATGGGGATGACTCTTACAAATCAACAGTCAGGATACAGGAGGCAATGCAAGCTGGTACGGAGTCTGGCAGCACTGATGAAGTCATTCACATAAAGATGATAGCTGACCACCACGCTAGCGAGGAGACAACTCAGGAAGATTTACCCAGGCAGCACATTCAATTAGTACCTCACAGGAGCGCCACTCAACAATCTGACGAGGTCCCTCACGAAGCTAGGGTGATACAGATGATCCAGGGTAAACACGTATCGGAGAGATCCAGCCAAGATGATCTGACAGTAAACCGCACCTCAAGTTTCTGCTGGGTCAATATGCCAACAAAGAATCGAAGCCTGCCGAGATGAGGGTAGCAAGAGCCAACGTTCATGGTCATGTATCAGAAGTATCTGCACAAAACAACGGCTTTGCTGCCCCTAAGCAAGGCAGAAGCACCTCTATGCATGCCACAAAAGAAAGTACAGTGTATGATATGGATTACTATGGATTCCAGGTGAAGCCCTCTCGGAGGCGTAAAGTTCAAGGTCAAGAGGTTAACCAGCAATCAGAGGAGGTTGTGTCCAAGCCGGGGATTAAGATGCAGAGGACGCATGTTTCGATGGAAACGGAACAAGTGGATGTAGATCAGGCGAGGTTACAAAAGTTCAAGTTACAAAATGCGGTTGGACATTCCTCTGATTCCAGCGTGGAGAAGCTGCTGTATGGAGGCCGGTTTGGTGTTATGGGTGCCATTACTGAGGAGGAGGGGGAGGAGGTAATTGCTCAGATAAAGATCGACCTAGTCTCCAATATATCCCTCGAGTCGTACCAGGATTCATGGCAGTTTTCTGACGTCCCAGCCCCCTTTAAACTCCTGGTGACAGATGCTGATGCCTGTGAGATAGTGTCTCCGTGTGATGTGTACAGAAAGAGACTGGGCGGGGACTGTGAGTTGTTACAGTACGTCTCCCTACCAGCCATGTTGAGGAGATGCGTGGCCGCTCCTCTAGAAGCTCAGATCCACTTGGTCAACGAATGCATCATCAATTACTTCATGGTGGACCTGAAGCTGAAGCAGCACTTTGAGTCTCTGAGACACTACCTATTTATGGAGGACGGGGAATTTGCTCATTCTCTCAGCTCACATCTGTTTGAGAAGTTGGCCAGTTGTCGATCTACGGCCGCTGTTTTTAACCCCATGTTCCTCAACAGTGCCCTCGGTAAAGCCGTGCAGGCTTCGCTATACTCACAATCGGCAAACGCTGACCATCTCAGCTTCATCCTCAAGTTTCAACCCCGCACGATGAACCAGAATCTGGATGCCCTCGACTGCTTGCTTCTCACTTACCACGTGGATTGGCCTCTGAACACCATCATTACAGAGGAGTGTCTGCTGAAGTATGCTGCTGTCTTCTCCTTCCTCTTACAATTGAAGCGGAACAGCATGGACGCTACAGGATGTCTGGCAACGCATGAAGCGCGATGCAGTCGTCAACAATGCCCGCTGTAGCCAACAGCTGCGGAGTCTGCATCTCTTTCGACACGAGATGCAGCATCTGGTACAAGTGATGCAGAGCTATATCACCAACCAGGTCATCCAGGGCACCTGGCATCACTTCATGGCCAGTCTGGAGAAAGAGGCGTGTAGCATTGACACACTTCGACTCTGCCACGCTCGTTACCTCGACGACTGTATGGCCCGATCGCTCGTCGACAAGCGAGCAGAACCCGTCCTCAAAATCATCCGCAATATCTTCAGCCTCTCTCTGAAATTCCGCACGCAGTTGATGTCGCACTCGTGGAGTCACGACGCAGCGACTGGTGAACTCACCCACCCCATGTACGAGCAGATGTGTGACACTTACAAGTCTTTCAATGAGTACTCCCGCTTCCTCTACAAGCTGGTCAGCAAACTGGTGAAGAAGCGCTATCAGTCCCACCTCGACGAGCTGCTGCTTCGACTCAAGTTCAACTGAGCTAGAACTCGCGTGGACCAGTGAATAGTGCAGCGTACTGATCCTTCCTGAACTCGTGTCCGCGTGCATCTGTGTAGTGCTAAGGATGATAGTGTGCTGTGATTTCATGTTGTCTTGAGCACAATGTGTACCAGCATCTTCAGACAAATTCAACTTTCCACACTCGCAGCTCATCAACTATTGTCACAATGTAGCATTTGATCTGAACTCTTTGTTTCCATGTTTCATAAAGTAGCTAGAGCTAACAATGCAGACATATCATATAAGTGTTTGTTAGAATGTTAATTTGAAAAATATAATGGGTGGATTCACTTGAAGCTCGTTCATTGTGATTGATATTTTCGATTGTGATATATTTGATCTAAACATGCACGGTTTTGTTATGTATTTTTACAAATAAAAATTGTTATTAAATGTGATATTTGTCGTCATCCTGGTTGACATGATGTACTGTGCCAACTACTAGACTTAATATATCTATGGCTCTGTCTTTTAAGCCAGGAAGAGCTGATATGAATGAGCATTATATGATATAGTGGCTGGCAGGACCTCACTGTTATCTTTGCTCCGGATGACTCACATAGTATGGCAAGAGATTTGTCACCATTAATGTACTGGCAAGACGCCCTTTGATGGGTTCTGGGATGTGATCTGAGCTTTTCTCGTTCTGCCTCAGGTCTTGATAAGGACAGTACAGAGTTTGATGCTGATACATGTAACATTATGGATATGTTATGAGGCTATATTTCAAAGAAGATTCTGTTTTCAGATGATCATGGCTCTAACAGCTGCCCAGGAGAAAGTGCGCACATTGCTGGCTGACACAATCAGCTTGCTGTGTAAAAACAGTTTGCAGTACGATGCAGAATTCTCTGTGGAGGGTCTGATTGGCATCACTGTGGATCGTAAGAACGTGTTTCTTGTCAGCTTGAAAGAGACAGTCAAGCACGCTGCCTGTCCTCCCGACAGCAGGTCAGAGGTCGATAACTATGACAACATGGTGCAGTCTCCGCCCCCTCCTTCTCATTGGCCGAGGAGATGGGGAAAGAAACGAAGACATTCAGATGTGAGTGACAGCGAGGAGGAAGGAGAGATCACCTCCGGTCGACATGGGGAGCTGGCTGATTTGAACCTCCCTGAAAGTGAAGACATTTCCGAAGAATCTTGCTCCCAGAATTTCTCCAACATGCCGACCTTGACCTCCACTCTGGACCCTCCCCACACGGCCACCACATCAGAAGCAAAACCAGAACTGGACAAACTCACAGGAATGAAGCAGGAAATGGATCTGTCAGCATTCGGAGGTCAAGGTCAATCAGAGGAGTCGACCATCTCCGAAGCTCAAGTGCTTGGTTCATTGATGGCGGGTGGGGGACTAGGTGTTTCCAGTAAACTTGTGTCCTCTTCTCCCTCTTCATCAACACTAGCTGGCCCTGTCGCTGGATTACCTGCTGCGCCTGATCAACAGGTGAGTCATCTTATTAGATGTTGTACATGGTATATTCTGATTGCATGGCTGCTCCACATTGACGGTTCAGTTTATATTCTGCTGTAAATTTGCATGTTAGTGTGTTATTCTTTCTTGTGCCGACCCCACCCCCATCACACACACTGCACTTGGAACCACTCCCCGCTCTCCATCAACACAAAAGCTGAAATGTAGATACTATGTGTCGGACATTGAATAAGTTTGAATTACATCCAGGCGTTGCTCCTACTATCTCTCTCACCATCCCCCTCCCCCTAGCCTGTACGTGGCTGCAGTATTCTTTTTAATCTATTGCTAGGTATATATTACGTTTGTTGAGGGCTTTCTCTAAGTTCATGTTCAAGAATCACTGAGTGATTATCATCCTGTGTGTACAAATGAGAGTTATTTTAGTAGAGTGATTCATTTATTCCAAGTGAGCATTCAAAATCACTGGGGTTGAAGATTGTGTCAGGGCTAAGTGAATTGTCCTACTACGAGATTAAAGTGCTAAGTTGGAATATTATTATCTGGTTGTACTAGAATCACTGGCTTGAGGAGGGCAATGTCATGGCAGGGTTAGGTTTGCCATAAAGGGGGATGTAATTCTCATGTCTGTGTTTTCCAGATGGAAATGCTAGAGAGCCAGACTCTGAATGGACTTGGTGCGCTGGCCCAAGCCATGTACAGTGGTATATGGAGGCCGCATGTAGGGACGGCTGCCGTAGAGAGCACGTTAGGCCAGACGATGTCATACAACACTGAGCCTCGAAGCGGCCCGGTCGAGTGTCCCATCTGCAAGAAAGTCTTCAGAACCCGTGAATCTCTCAGTGTACACAAGAATATTCACAGTACAGCATTTCAATGCCGGCAATGTGGTAAAGGCTTTGCGTGCAATTCTAAGCTACAAGCCCATTTAAGCACCCATGACGAATCGCTGAAGCTGACCTGTTCATTTTGTGGTCGACGCTTTGGTGGTCGGGGAGAACTTAACCGTCACATGTACACAAGGCATGGGACAAAGGATAGCGGACTCACATAGCTTATTTGAACTCAAACGCAACTGTATCAACATTGATCTCACATTGTATTTCACAGTGTTAGTCTCTTGGCATTGTTAAGTACGTCTGGTGATGTCGATCCATCATAATTTGTTTATGTTAGAATAGATGTAGTTTATGGTGCAGAGTCCACATGTTCTTGAACCTTTTCTCTTATATGTTTATTGGTGTTCAGTTTTGATTTGAGCAGAATTAACCAAAATGAAAGTTATGATAGATGTGTGAAAAAAAAGTGTATTGCATGTAATACACTCCAAGTGCAAGAAATAATCTGAAAACATGTGTATTTCCATCTTCTGTAGAAGTTCAATAGTATCATTATTTATTTTCTATGGTTACTGTAAAAACTAAGGTGTTAGGTAACCTGAGTCTAAATATATTTACATAAGGTGCGTTGGTAAATGGTATATCTGTTTGTATAAATACTGGGCTCCAGGACACGATTCTCTTATTTCAATGTATGTTGCGCGCCAGAATGTCTGTTGTATCATGTCAAACGCATTGTTATACTCACTGGAAATAATTTTTTGTGTTGATAACATTGTGCGAAGATCAAATATAACAGATCAGTTGAATAGAAATAAACTTATTCAATGAATAAGCAATTAAATTATACTACAACTGTGTTTTTAGTAACCCTGAAGTCCACCACACTTTTAACCAACTCCCTCCCCCGTCACTGCCTTATTTGTGAAGTGTGTTCAATTAAAAAGTTAGCATCTAGTCTGATATTCATTTTTTCTCACCTTACTGCGCCATTTTCTCTGATGTCATTTGTTCATTTTACATATTTATCACCCATGTTACAATTCAGTTGATTCTTTTCAAAGACCATATCTTAGATTTTATGTTGTTTGATTCTGCATGTTGTTTATTTCATGTGTGTTTTTATCTAGCCATACCTGCTTGCCTCTGTTGTTCGGTCTTGTGTATAGATCTAAGGCATGTGAAAGTTGTCAAGGCAATATAAATGTGGATTTTTCTGTGGACATTATTGTTTTCAATATACTGGTAATTGAGACAAGTGTTTGACCAAAGTCTGATCATAAGTGATCAGGCTGAGATATAGTGATCCTACCCAGCATATTCTTCTATGATCACACAAGAACCGTCTTTAAAGATAAACTAAGCAAAATTTATGTGGTCACATTAAGTTCAAGATAACTTATGATGTATGGCTGAATTAAGCTTAGGATTAAAGGCTCCGTGTTGAAGGAGAAAAACTATAATCTATGTTTGACTTTCAGAGCTTGTGTAGTGACATCAAGACTGAGATGGGCACAGATAACCCTGTCTGGCCTCAATCCTGCTCTCTCTGTGGTGAATCTTGCTTCCAGAGTCCTAACCATCTAAAAGGTCATATGGCCATATACCATGGCAACACCTTCCGATTCCAGTGCAGATTTTGTGGTAAGGGTTTTGATCAGAAGCGAAATCATGATGGTCACTTGACTACACATATGCCGGATTTGAAGAAATTTAAATGCCCCATGTGTTCAAGAGCTTATGGGTATAAAAGTAAACTGAGAAATCATATTGAAAAACTTCATAATCTGCATGATGTGGAGCTTAATACATGCTTACTAAAGGCCACCTCAGGGTTGAATTGAAACCAACCTTGTTGTAGGCATTGAAAGTTAGATAGACACTTGGAAAGTCGTGCTGATGTTATATATATATATATATATATATATATATATATATATATATATATATATATATATATATATATGAATCAATAAATTATTTATATATATATCATTTATATGTATGTATGTTGCATCATTTCATTGCACATAAGATGATGAGCCATTAATTTTCCCTGATGACTCCGGTTTCTAGAACTTATATTGATAATAGCATACATTTCATTTATGTGTGCAAATACAAGCCGATCTTTTAACCTCCAGCGTAGGTATGCTCAAATTGCATTTTCCCTATTCTTCAATGGATAAAAAACCTATATGTATTGCCTTGATAAATGGAAAGTGCTTTCATTATTTTAATATTTGATTGTAATGTTATGTGCTTTCGAAAATGAGCATTGAATGATTTTTAGAATAAACAATATTCTCATCTGTTAAGCACTTTTGAAAATGAGCATTGAATGATTTTTAGAATAAACAATATTCTCATCTGTTAAGCACTTTTGAAAATGAGCATTGAATGATTTTAATGATTTTAATGATAGGATCTAATCCTATATCTCTAACCACTCTGGATAAAGTGTGGGCAGCGTCAGGTACATGATTGAGAACAAAGAAGCTGTGCTTGAATTACCCTCTCTCATGAGCTTTGTAATGAAGATGATATCTGTCCAATTATTCCAAATGGAACCTTTCTATTATGTTGAATAAAACATAACTTTGTTTATCATCATAGGTAGCCTCCAGTCTGCCTATTTGCTATAAAAGCACCTGTAACAACCGTTTGACATAAATTCTGAAGCAAATCCGACAGGCTGCCCTCTTGATGCCACAAAGTTCCCACGAAATGCAGCTATGGCAGCCGAGTATAATATATGGAAATTTTTGCGACTGCAATATATAGTAAGTCAAGCACCAACTCCCTCAAATCCGTTAGAGAATGGGATTCGCATTTCAATTGTTTACCTTACCAACTTCGTAGCCTTGAACCTAGGCTGCTAGGGAGAATAATATACCATCGATTTTGGCGCAAGCATGACCTTGCTGTTATACAGCTCTGAAAAATGCCGCTAATAGAAAATCTACAACTGGGAGTTGCTGTATGTCGAATCGGTATTTACACTGTAAGTATCCAAATGCTTTCTTCTATGAGCGATAATACAAACTACGTTGTAATACAAGCGACATGTCGGACCACGTCCAACATTCGAACCGTCACATATGATATGGTGAACCTGGCTGTTGGTTTTTAATGTTTAGTTTAGAATATACATCTTTTCATCAATCGATGAACTACAATGAAGGTAGATTTCGCGTAAGGAATATCTTAGGCTTAGGCAAGTTACCTCGCCCCAATGACAAGCGCTATGACTATGTTGCGTGTGCAAGCAATGTAGTCGGTAGGCAAGGCAACTCGCCCCTGGTGTTTTGATGATCTGATGACACCTTAGGGGCGAGGGTCCGTATGGCAGAATCTGAGCGTTATAAGCAAATTTGCTCCTTCTCGCAATGCAGACAAGGGACAGTTTAAAAAACATAGATTTTCATATCCATAAATGTCTTGCCATCAATCATGCCTAGAATGCAACAACAGTCATACTCCTTAATCCACAGAAACGACGAAATCCAACACAATTTAAAATTGTTGTACAACATGGCTACCGCGCGAATCGAAAACATGAGCAATATCATAGTGTATTAACGAGTATTAACTCCATTATGTTGCATTGTGGGAGTCGGCCATGTTGAGTTTTTGAACAAAGTTTCATGATGTGCCGTATTTTAGTGCTCAAACAAAACAATTAGACAAAACTGTAGTAATAGAAACAGTCCTCGTGTCATTTTGTCATATAATCTTTCATTCTGTCACAAATTTTTTGGCATGGAGGTCTTTTGTAAGTTTTTAGCGAGTTCCGAAGTCATTTTGACTTCGGAACCTCGAAAATCTCACAGGCGGATCTTCGCCTCTACAGCTCGGATGTGAGTGATCGAAAGTAGTAAACAGTGCGGAGCTGTCAGAGGCGGAGTTTCAAGTAGAGTGGTCCATACCAGGGCCATATCTGCAACATACCCCTGGAGCTTAGATTTTGCTTAGATAAGAGTCTATTTCCCTATTTTTCCCATTTATCCTAAAAGGGGGCTGTTTAAACAGGACAATCTTATCTATTCACCTTTGTAAGCAGCATATAACACATTAGTGTAGGTGTGCCATAAAACCCTAACCTCACTTACTATTTACAGCTGTGGAGAAGACTGTGTTGTAAGAAGCCCCCAGCTCCCCGCCCTGAATTTGAACCAGTATGTATAGGTTTGGACGATGCAGGAAAAACAACACTTCTCTCACTGTTAGCTGGGGAACCTGTCAGTGATATTCAACCAACAACAGGTATGTGAAGAAAAACCAAATTGTCAATGAGCTTAAATATTTTCTTTTGACATTATTGATTTGGATCATGTAATAATGTTTGGGTTATTGAATGCTTGACATGATTATTGTTCAATCTAATTTCTTTGATCTATAGATTATCATGAAGTTTCCTCTCTGTTGTGATGCAGGTTTCATTATCAAGGCAATACAACTGAAGAAATGTATATTACATGTTAAAGAAATTGGAGGTAAATAATTCCATTGATAACTGTTAAATAACTTGAATTTAATTTACCATATTTACTCAGGTAAGGTTACAAAATTTTGGACAAATTTTGAATCTAAAAGATGTGGGAATGGCGTCTACACGGTTGTGACCTACACAATTCATTTTCAGTATTGTTACACTTAGCATGTTCTGTTTACTGATGGACAAACCTACTCCTGCCATATGAAGATCTATAATGTTAAATGTTATGTAAACACTGCTCTGCCAATGTGGTTTCGCAGGAAGTGAGAAAGTGCGTAAGTTCTGGCAGCACTACTACCGCGGAGCGGAGGCAGTCATCTTCGTGTTGGATAGTGCAGGGGACGTAGACTTAGCTGGCGACACACTCCACAAGGCAGTCAGTGACCCCGCATTACAAGGACTCCCTCTTTTGATTCTTGCCAATGGACAAGATAAGAAAAATGCAATGACAGAAACTGAGGTAAGCTATATGTGAAATGTAACTCATCAAAGTTGATATGAAGATAGTTATAGATGTGATGCTTGGACAGCTACCTTCCAGGTAGCAAGATGTTGATAGTATAGTTACCCTCAAACCTATCCAAAGCTATTGTACACAGTGAGTTGCATTTCCCACATATGTTATCCCCAGGTTTGGAAGATAACATATCATAGACCCTAGGTTGTTTAATGGAAAAATCAGCCTCCTTGGACACCCAATTTTGATAGGTATCCTTCCATTCAGGAAGCTTTCCAAGTATTTAGGTCAATAAGTGCCGCTGTCACAAACGATCACCAGCCACTAAAACACACCGGTCTCTTGAGTGTCTGGTAAAGACAAGTGTTATTGTGGCATTGGCTTGAAATATTTAATAATCAGTGTTATATATCATTTGAGTTATTTTTCCCATCCATTTTTCATTTGTATGATTTTATCCACACCTGGTCAAATAAACAACAACAACATTAGATATTGCAATAGGATATCAATAGTTTTTTCCCAAAATTTTCTGGGGCTCCTTTATTCATTTTCATCGTTACCGGGGCGAATTCGTCAGCTGCCCCCGTGTATTTTACTCGCTGGTGCATGTTCATGTATTCTCCCATCTCCATTCTACGTATCAGTTGCCTTGCGTCTGTTCTAGTTGTACGCTGAGTTGGAGCTGGGTGCCCTGGCCGAGGAGAGAGAGTTTCAGATGATTCTCTGTAGCAAAGAAGACATTGGAGCTTTGAGGGTCAAAATCGAGGATTTCTGTGCTCGCTTCTTGCTACGCACTGCAACAAATACAGATAAAGCTGATGAAAGGGAAGAGGAACCTGCTGCCAATCAACTGTAAAGAGGGTGCCTACAGGTGTGTAATGAGGGTGCCTACAGGTGTGTAATGAGGGTGCCTACTGGCGCATAAAGAGGGTGCCTACAGGTGTGCTTAGCAGTCTACTTTTAGGGCCATGTGGAAGGACTTCACAGATGCTCAAGTCTCTGATGTCAGGCTTCTGAACCGTAAGCAGTTAGATAACCGTTATATTGTAAAACTTAGGTTAATCTCAACAGAGATAACAAGTCAGGCTTTGGAGACAAGTGGCTGAGTAAGGCACCACACTGATATTAGATACAGCAATTATATAACATGTGGCATATATTTCTGCAGCTCTGCAGATGTTGGTATTCCAGTGTTGTCTGTTTGTTGATGGTAATAAGATATCTGACAAGTGACCACGCCTACATTACTGAAAGGATGGTTTATTATTTCTAGAAGCATTTGTCCACAAAAGTTGATTGAAGATAAGCATATGCATCTATTTATCTTTGGTGTTCTTGTACTGCTAGTTTTGTTTTGTGTTACTTGGATTGGTAAAATATCAGTGTCTTGTTTAGCCTGATCACAGGGACTAGAGTGGACACATGTTGCCTTCTTGTTTTTGTCTAGTGCTTTGCTAACAGCCTTTTATTGAAGAAATTAGAAAATAATGGGAAATATTTCTATAATTTTTGTAAGTTTGGGACAAATTCATAGTGAATCTCAAATTGTCTACTTGGAATGATTGTAAACTCTTTGTGGGTTATCACTTTGTTAAACAAGAATTATCTTATATGTGATTGATTATAGAATTATATCAATTATAAGTGAAGCGTATGTACAATATAATCTATGGACAAATGTTATGCTTGTGTTAGTAGACATGCTTTGAGTGAGTTCTGGTTTATTTATGAGATACTACGTTTTTTTAGCATTAGAAGAATGGTGCCAAGGTGTGTCATCCTGACGATCAAAAGTCACTGACAATGTTTTTTTTATTAAGATAGATGAATTAAAAATAATCTTTACATTTGAATGACTGGAGATTAATGACATGCATTCACTGTGAGTGGGTGATTTGTGTAGTTTTAACACTTTTAACTGGGTTACATCCTGGCTTTTATATACAAATCATCAAGCTTAAGAATTATAATGGGTTATTGATGATAAAATGAAAAGTCAAAATGTTTTGATTGTTTTGTTGTTGTTGTCATCCGCCACTATGTCTCCAGGAGGCAAGGCACTCGCCCCTGGTGTTTTAATGATCTGATGCCACCTTAGGCGCGGATGTGAGAGATCAAAAGCAGTAAATAGCGCGGAGCTGTCAGAGGCGGAGTTTCTTTGCCTATGTCTCCAGTAACTAAACTGATAACAGAGAGGCAAGAGTAGGCAGGTCTGGTGCCAATGCTGCAAGTCTTGTGGTTTAAACTGAATTTTTATAAGATGATTGCTTCAAAAGGGGAGATTTATATTGAAATCTTGCACTCACTTGATCCCATAAAAACAATAACATTGATACCACATTTAAACGTACACGCAATTTTGAGTATAAAATTGCAACTGGCTTGAGAGTGGGTTTTATCGTGTGTATAAAATCGATGTCAAAGGGTTAGGGGTAGGCAAGGCACTCGCCCCTGGTGTTTTGATGATCTAATGTCTACAGTGCGGATGTGAGACAGAGATCGAAAGTAGTAAATACCGCGGCGCTGTCAGAGGCGGAGTTTCTTTGGCCAGGTTAGGGGTGGGGTGGGTGTGAGTGATGTTGACTCGTTTTCTATATTTGTTTTATGAGTGTTTGGTTGGAAAATCGGTCCAAATGTGAATATGACAAAGAACGATCGACTGGGATATCTGCGTGTTAAACATAGCGTTATGATTACTTAAATGCCCCTCTGCACAATACATGTGATCATAGAGTACGTCCTCACCTGTTGTTAGCGTCGCACATTCATCAGATCAAGTAAGCATACTGAAGAGAAAGACTGGTGCACAATACATTATAGACACACCTTGACAAACCAACCATAATTATCATTTCTCAACGTTATCGGATAAGTGAGTGGGGGGGGGGAGATTTTTTATAATATTAGCCAATAACCAATTAACATAACATATATGTAAAAACGTGATACTGATCGGAAAGGGAGTAAAGTTTCACTACACTTAAAACTGCCTCCGTAGGTGGTGGACGGTGGACATCTGGAAGGGGTTAAGAGTTGACCTCTGAGGTGGTCAACAGTGGACCTCTGTCGGAGGTCAACAGTGGCTCTCTGGATGGTCAACAGTGGACCTCTGTGGGAAGTCAACAGTGGCCCTCTGGGTGGTCAAAAGTGGGCCTCTGGGGGTGGACCTCTAGTGGTGTTCAACTGTGGACCTCTGGGAGGTCAACAGTGGACCTCCGGAGATGGTAAACATCCGGAGGAGGTCAATAGTGGACGTCTGGGTTCTGTGCACCCCAAGTGACATGCGTTTCCTGACTAAATTTATATCAGGATATATACCAATCTTCCACTGCTGTACCTACCAGGATCTTGTTGCTGTTGTAGCGCTGATTAGTGACATCCTTCCAGTGAGTAGTAAGGACGCGTCAATATGCACGGGTATCACTTGCTTTGGATTAGTTAAATGATGATAGCGTCCAGACCTCTCACAAAATATAAACTAGATTCGGCAGGCCCGCCATCGGCAAGTCTTCCAATGGCAAGCAATCGGGTCTGTGATTGCGCCTTGTTAAGAAACCCTATGCGCAGCACACGTTTACGATAGATGTCAGCGAGGGGAGTTGGTAACGCGCACTATTTTTCGATAGATGTCATAAGCTGCAGCCCCTTAGATGTTTTGATATGACCCCTTAGCCGATGTTTTGACATGACCCCTTAACCAAGTCAATACAAAGCCGAGGGAATGGCACTAAGCCGGTCTCAGTGGCTCGGTGGTTTACTGCTTTACCTTATGATCCACAGGCTGTGGGTTCGACTCCAAGGTGTGACAACCTGACTCGTGACTCGGATGATCACGTACAAATGGTGGTCACATCTTTGAAAAAGGATGTAAAAGATCCTTTGAGGACGACGTGCTCCGTAGCAGTGACCAGTTTAGAGTAATTTACTCAATTGTAGTCGTACATAGCTTAGTTGCTAAATACGAAAATGTTTCGATGCACACAAACACACACACACCCACGTAACTGGTCGATTACGTAAGGTTTGGACTTCTTTGAGTTGGCACAAGCGCCAACGGCATGTCTTCCAACGGCAAGCCTGGACGACCAGCAATACGGTACCAACAATACAACACAAACAATTTTATCTCTAAACAAAATATAATGTATATATATATATATATATATATATATATATGTATGTATATATATATATGTATATATAATATTCTATATTGTATATATATGTATATATATATATATAGGTGTATATAGTATATATATATCTCTATATATATATATATATATATAAATATATGAATATATATATATATATATGTATATATATATATATATGTATATAAAACATATACTCCTTAGAGTTGGCACATAACGGCATGTCTTCCATGGACGACCAGCAATATACCACAAACAATATATATCTAAAAAAATATATATATGAAATATATATATATATATATATATATATATATATATATATATATATATATATATATATATATGTATATATCTGTATTTATATACATATATTTATTTTTGTATTTATATATATGTGTATATGTATATTTATATATATATGTATGTATGTATGTCTATGTCTATAAATATGTATATATACATGTATATATATATATATATATGTTTATATATATTTATTTATATATCTGATATATGTATATTTATATATATGTATATATATCTCTGTATGTATATATATATCTATATATATATATATATAGATGTATATATACATATATGTGTATATATATATATATGTGCATATATATAAATATATATATATAGATATATATCTATGACAGATATGTCTATATATGTATATATATCTGTATCTATCTATTTATATCTATATATCTATCTCTATATATCTCTATATCTTTATATATATATATAGCACACACCATACTTATAAATATTCACATATATATGCTATTTATAGATAGCTGCTCGGCGCTCGGAAGCTTGGCATCGGAAACCGTGTGTATACATATATATATATATATGTGTGCGTGTATGCGTGTTTGTGTATATATACCCGCTTTGATTGCACCGGGACATCCAGTGCCCACTGTCGCTGAGACATAAGACAGTATATACACGGACCGAGAATAGTTGGTAACGCGCACAATTATAAGATCACAAGCTGCTGCCGCTTAGATGTTTTGACATGACCCCTACACCAAGTCAATACACGGCGAAAGCGATGAATGCCGCTGATTGATTACGTAAGGTTTGGCCTGTTTTGACATGACCCCCAACCCAAGTCAATGCAAACCCAGCCAAGGCTCTGGTCGATTACGTAAGGTTTTGGCCTACTTAAACACGAACTGCTGTTAGCCTGCCGCTAAGCTGCTGCAGTAGAAAACCTTGAAACTAATCGTCCTTTTTACTGTTTTTTGTTACTGTGAATGCTGAAAATACTGTTACAATCATTATCACGAGGCCAAGTTCTAAATACTGACAAAATTTCATGTCCGTAAATACAGCCGTTTCAGAGATATCAGCGAGGAGAGAACTCGTAGCAAAAATCGCGATAGGTACTCTAAAATATATGTCATTATACAAAGTACAAAAGGTAAAAACAAGTATTTTTTTCGCCTATTCCATGCTACGATAATTGCTTGTTACAACCATATAACTCATATGTTCGTAACTGCAGTAGTTATGGAGGAGATAGTTACAGAAAATGGGGGAAAAAATCGACGAAAAATCGATCCCATAAGCCTCCAACACTGCGCATGCGCGTCAAATTGGATCGCCAGTTGTGTCTCAACTTGATCTATCATTCCCCAAAATTTCATGTTGATATGTTTAACCGTTCCGGAGAATAGCCCGAAAAACCTTGACTGGAGAAAAAAAAAAAAAAAAAAAAAAAAAAAAAAAATACTGGCTAAACCAATATGTCTTCCAACTATCGTTGGAAGACATAATAATAAGACTTATGTATCTGCTCAGGTCTCAAAAGTGTGGTCAGAACTGGCCATGCTATGATGGGAGCACTACAATGTATTAAAGGCCTCCACACACCCCCCCACCCCCCACCCCACCACCACCCCCTCTCTCCTTGATTGGTAGCAACATTGGTGACGTCCATCTTGATCCAGAAAATATTCTGTTCCTGTAACTAACATTTGCGAATCTCAAGGAGTAATTTTTGATCTCATTCTATTTTCACACAAGCAAAAACTATAAACACAGCATCTGATTGTTTTCATTCGTGGACCGAATCATTATCAGCTGTCACTTTTATGTCTATAGCAAGAAGAAAGCAATTCCAGGTTCATCTGTGGTGATTGTCCTTTCACTCTTTGTATCATTGTCAAGGAGATTTAATTTAACCACAGGAAAATTACCAACAATAATACCCCCTGTAGTTAAACAGGCAGCAAATGTTCACATGAAATGTTGCCCCTCGGATTCAAGAAAATCGTACATTACGTAATGATGACTAATACTCAAGTCAAAAAAATATCCTCAGCCATCTGAACTGGTGTCGGCCATCAATCAAAGTGACTGGTGGCCATGTGTACGGCCGTACCCATCGTCTGCGCCACTGCAAACGTGTGTAGGCTGCAACAGCCTGTCTGGATTTAGACATATTTTCATGACAGCTACAGCGCTGAAAGTGCTTATTACTCAGTGTTTGAATCAATGCAGACTTGCAACTGTACACTAAACTCGTTGGAGACGTCCTTCATCAATTTGGAATCTTGGCTAGCGCACTTTTCCCCAGCGCAAGGTGTGCGACAGTGTAACAGAACTGCGGTTTGACATACAACTGGATCTTTTTTAGTTGAATGTCAGGAATAGTACGAACTAAACACACGTGTTTTTGTCACAAGGTTGGCAAGAGGAAAGGCAGATTGACATATGTTACATGGATAATAAGACCGTTAACGGATCATGACTGACACTAAGTATGGTTTTATAGAAAGCTGGATGCCAACCCGTTGCCTCTCTGTGGTTCTGCATACATATACAATATCAAAGTAAAGGAGCTCTGTAAATTTCCACTTGACATACATATGACACAATCCCCAGTTTATACGACGATTGTCGACTGATGTAAAACGCTAGAACTCCCGCCAATAAATTCATCGTAAATGACGCAATCGATTTCAGCTATACCTTGATTATATTCAGTTCGCGTGATCACTCTCGGTTTGTGACCAAATTGTGATGACCACCAGAAAAATATGAACGATTTTATAAGCTATCAAATTTACAACAATCGCAACTATTCGAACCGGGCGTTTGAGAAAGTATTTCTCCTACAGACGTATTTTTAACAGATTGTTACCGCATTAAAATCTACCTGAAAATGTAACAGCTTTAAAAATCGGATTTGTTGATTGAGATGTTCGTGACGAATAAAGACAAAATGGAATTAATCGCTTGATTCGCCCATCTACCCGGTAATAAGTTGTTCTCGTTCGAAGAGATCATGAAATTCTTCCGCATTTCAAGCCCGCCATCAACAAATCGATACTACTCCGCTCTGTTCGAGGATTAATCCACAGATCACGTAATTAGCTGAGATTCACTTAAATGGCATGTTCCAAAGTGAATTCGAAAGGCGAAGCGGTTAACCATTAGGCCGCAGGGACCGACCTTACCTTCTTGGCTAGACCTTGCAACTAGCCCAACAGACCAACAGTCGATCGGGTACTTGGTTCAAAAGAGCTACTTGCAATGGACGTGATAAACACTATGAAACGTCCAAATATGAAAAATTGGCGTATATGACGCGATATTACCAGAATATGATTGATTTACACATGCGTCATCAATCAACCATGCATTCGCTTCTCCTTTTTGTAAAAAAGTTCAAATGCTGATATCGATGAGCTATAAATTCTTGATCCATAGACCAGGAGGCATTACGATCGAGTCTCTTCAGAGGTTAGACAAACATGAAACGTACAAAGAAATTACATACTTCAACTTCACGATTCATTGCCAAGTAAAGGTCATTATGATTGTACATCATATACTATAATAATGGCGAAGTTGATGTGCGATCATAATGACCTGCACCACGAGCGCCATCGATCTCCTTGCGCATCGGCTTCTGCGCAGGCTAGGATGTTATGTTTGCATAGCGTCAAACATGTCTGCCATGGAGAGTGATGTCTGCCATGGAGACGATCTCCTGCGCATCGGCTTCTGCGCAGGCTGGGATTCGCCTCTGCAATACTCAGATCGCTTTGGGGCAAATTCGGGCCATTGCGCGACGAAATATTATTACGAAATGTCATCTCTTAAATGTTACAAAAACATTTTCTGTTGTGTGTGATTAGAATAATAATAATCATTTTGTTATGAAAAACCATTTTATAGGCCCAATATGAGGCATTTATCGGAAAACATAGTTCCGCGGACGTTTCTTGGCTGTAAAACGTTTTTAAAAATGGCGGCAGTCAGATGTGAGAAGAATTTGTTAGCGAAAATCGACTGAAAAAAGCAATAGAGAGTTTCAAGCCGGGATTTGAAATGACAGACACGCAGCGATAGTGTTTGGAGAAGTTGTTCTTGGGAAACGACGTTGTTGCTAATCTACCAACGGGGTATGGGAAAAGCCTGATATACCATTTTCTCCCATATTTGCTGCTCCCCCCTGCCCTGATGGGAGTTCACATGTTTTATGGAAAAAAATAAAAAGACACACAACCAAAATAAAAAAAATTTGACTGCTAATGTTAGAATAAGATTTGCCAAAATTTAATACTTGTGACTGCAAGGCCTTGGTCATATAACCTTAATAACTGCAGCGTATAAAGTAAAGAAAGTTCATAATCAAAGACATCAAAATGCGGCCCTCGTGGATAGTAAACACTTTATTTCCCACGGACGGGCTTACTTCCGAGCTTCCCCGATAAGCTCCATTCATGTTGACCATTCTTGTTTGTTTATGTTCGACGAGCGCTGCTTGTTATCGCACGATCAGAGGTTACAACCGGGTCAAATCGCATGCGCTCCGTGAA
>CM067354.1:77295994-77418494 GCA_034190875.2 Urechis unicinctus
ACTCTGCTGGTGGTTAAGCTGAGGTGGTTGAGGATGCTAACTCCACCCCACCCACATAACTCACGTCATAGCTTTCCTATGATTGCCCTTCCACCCTCAGACAACAAACAACCATCTCGACCGCACGCCTCATGGCGATTTGAGAACAATCTCGACAATAATGTATACAGACGAAACAAAACACAGACAAAAACAGCTGCAGAATGGGCGTAGCTGCTGCTTATGAATGGCTTACCAAATGGGCGGGCCATTTACCTGAATGACGCACAGCAACGTATATGCTCCGCCGACAGGTCGACCTGATTTTGGACAAATACTAGGTTGTCAATGGTACGTCCTCCATTAACACATTTTACGAGACAAGGTCATATCATGGAGGTCACTGCAGACGCTGTACTTAATCTGACATCACTTGCGGACAACGCCTAACAGGTATACTACGTGCAAGCCGACATTAAGGGCAACGATATGTTTACCCAACGTGACCTGTTTTCCATCCATGATGGACTTCTCCCAACACCCACGCATCTCTCCTCCCCCCCCCCCTCCACAGCACCTCAACCCCCCACCTACTCCTGTCTCTGCAGCTACTGACCTTTCACTGTCGATATCGCCTAAGACGGAGAACGTGTGTGCGTCCCTCCTCCCTCCCCCTCCCCTCCTCACTGCCCATCGCGTACATCAACATCTGGTAAATAGCTGTTCAATGGCGTTTACATGATTTACTTATAGGCTGTTGTTGGGCACATCCAGCGTATCCAAGGTCGGACACTGACTACACTGAGCAACTCTATGCATACATGTACTATATCCAGGTATTGTTTTTCTTTGTGGGTGCATTTCTTGGCATTCATAGAAAACACTCCTCGCAATTACTGCGCTTTATTACAGCTGCTTTTTACACTTGGCCTGCATCAGAACTTGGTTTATTGGGCAAAACCAAAAGTTGGCTTAATAATGAGGTGATATGTGATGAAGTGTTGCTTCAGCAAATATAACCCCCATTTCCATTTTCTTCTTTGGTTATCATCGTTCCATTGTTTTCATTAACATATTATTAATTAACAGGATTAACTAGATTGCACATCTCTTGCTATCGTTGTCAAGTCTGATGATGGGTCACTAATTGGAGTGTTATGTCTATATAACAGCTGGTTTCCACACAACAATTTCGAAATTCTATAAAACAAAAATTAAAATATGACATCCGTCGAGTCGAGTCGATGGCCCAGGACGTTAACTGTCAACCCCAAACGAGGCGTGGTGTACGTTATTAAACGTCAGAAGCTGTGAAGTTACAGAGTTTGAGCGATGGCACCAGAAAATAATTGAATTGCGCATCCGCAGTTGCTTAATCTCTATTTTTTCGTGAACAAAGTACGAATGCGCCGACAGTGATAAATTATTGTCGATTTTGTGTAAAACAAGACGGAAATAATATATGAGTTTGCCAAAAAAATGTGTCTGTAAATAGCAGTTGGTTAATTAAATTCAAGGAAAAAACTCATTTCATTTCGTTCTAAGGTCCAATAATAATCATTGTCGGTCATACATTATCGTGATATGAGATTTCTTTCTAAAGATAATGTCAAATGGAATTGCTTCATTAATGATGGGACGGAAATATTGCGCTGGATGATCGCGCTTTGTCATTTGGGGGCGAAAGCTCATATCATGATACCTGATGACAGGCGTGGGTGGGTCTGGTAGAATTCTTTTTTTAAATAAGAGTATGTTGGCAAAATTGGGGTTAAAAATGATTTGTTTTAAGAAGCCCGTATACATGTTTTTTCACAGTTGATTTTTTTTTGTAATTTACGAAAAAAAATGCTTGACCAAGCCCCACCCCCAATCCCCTACCAGAAACCAAATAGATTGGCTATAATCAGACGCTGTCGTCTGCATTAATCAACTCGGCGTCGGCGTAAAAGGGAAACTAAGATAAGTGGTTGTAAGCAAGTGTAAGTATGATTAGTGCAGTGGTGTCGCCAACGCAGATCAACTTAGAATAACTTGTTCTCCAGTTCCATTGCCACTCTACGTCCCATGGCGCTTCTTATCTGGTTGTTATGTTCAATAGAAATGAGAACACCGGAGTATAACGAACACCTGTCTCTAACGGACGCATTGAGAACACCGGAGTATAACGAACACCTGTCTCTAACGGACGCATTGAGAACACCTGACTTATAAGTGCAATGGCTTTAGGGTATCATTGCCGCTAAATGACAATCGTTGAGTCCGTGTCACATTGGTCGCGATCGCCAACGAGTTGAACACTGGGAGCTAGTCGGACCAGGTGGTTGATATGGACAAATGCTGTACGATGGTGATACGATAATAGTACAGTAGTAGTACGAGTATGAACGAAGGTTGTACGAGCTTGAAGCCAGGGGGGTGGGTAGCGGTATTGTCACTTTCGTCAGAGGATGGTAGGATGACGTTTCAAATAGTTTCAGCTTATTCACATCTTCTCAGACGGTGTTAAACCAGAGGTCCTCAGGATGCTGGTAGAAGAGCTCCCCATTGCTGCATCCGAGAAGTTCTGCTAGAAAGGGACTAAACAATTGTAACTGCACGGTATGCAAGCGCCACATCACATCAAGGAACCCAAGGGATGAACGGTAGGGGGCGCTGTGGGGTACAATAAGAACAAGCCTAAAAAGCACCGAGACACGAACAATCGCTATGGACTGACACCTTCCCACGGCAGGTATGGACTGACACCTTCCCACGGCAGGTATGGACTGACACCTTCCCACGGTAGATATGGATTGACACCTTCCCACGGCAGGTATAGACTGACACCTTCCCACGGCAGGCATGGATTGACACCTTCCCACGGCAGGTATGGATTGACACCTTCCCACGGCAGGTACGGACCGACACCTTCCCACGGCAGGTATGGACTGAGACCTTCCCACAGCGGGTATGGAATGACACCTTCCCACGACAGGTATGGATTGACACCTTCCAAAGGCAGGTATGGACTGACTTGACATTTCAGTATATAAAAGTCTAATGTGCTTTAGGTTACTTTTTTCGTAGCGCCATCTGGTGGTGAGTTCGCTAGAAATGCTCACTGTATAGCCAATCAGGGTGAGGCCTCTCAGCATCGCCCCACAGGGCGAAATAATGGATATAGCCAGGACTAAGTAAATTATGTAGCGATAGTACAGCTGACACATTAAACTTGCCACAGCGTGTCCCACAAATAAGTCTGCAGGGGGAGGGGGTTAGGGCGGGGGTGCAGGTTGGGGATCAAGACGCAGCTACCAAAATCGGTGAACGCTTTCCGAACCACCGATTTCCGGTTGACCTACTTTACGAGTGTCACGGCCGTGTTATATTGGTAGTCATGTTTCCTGGTAAATCAAACTTCAGAGTTTAACAGCAGGTGATGTTCACTGCTGCTGTTGGTATATTAGTTATCATGCTAGTCCAGTAAGATGCATAACACTATCTGTGGTGAACGTCTGCTCTGAATATTGGGAATTTTTCTTACATAAAGTCAACATAGAGAACGTGTCCTGTGGCTTTTCTGAAAGACAAATGTTTGGGGAAACAGTTATTGGGTTGTCTAGCGCATGAAAATGGTATGCTCTCCACGTGGATGCATAGAGATAAACCTTCCAAGCCCAATTTTTTGTCCCATGCCGATTGGTGTGTTGATAAACCCTGAACTCACTGGTGTGCTTGTATAAGGTTTTCACGGTCTTCTCGTGCGTGATCCTAGGACAGAAGGGTCTGTATTTCGAATTGGGTTCTGCGAACTATAAAGTATACATGGGGTCAAACTGACCCTGGTCATAGGGTCTCTGATGCTGCTTGGCAGTCGACAGATGACACACAGCCAACTGAAGCACACCGCATAGCAAGATCAACCTGGTTCTGCCTTAACATTCTTATTGATATCAGATCGTCAACCATCAGGGGCGAGAAAACCTGTCTGGCTGGAACCCTAATCAAGCCTTATTATGGTGAAATACGGGTTGTATTGGAAAGTGTGCTTGACGCACCACTACGCATACTACTAGAAGGAATGGATTTTGCTTAACCGCAATGACCCAACTTAGACCATTCGTCTTAATCAAGCGACGCGTTTTACAAGCAAGTCCCATGGTAGTTTATGTTTAATCGGTTTATTGATTCCAATCAATACTTAATGGTGGCAGTTGAATGCCGGTGTTTAGATAATGGTTTTATCATTTCTGAATCATATCACGTGGATTTGCCAAATAGATTAAATCATAAACAAGACACTACTGACGAACAAAGGGTGTGTATTTTGAAAATGAAGCAATGGTTCTCGTTTGGTGGTGAGCCTTGTTGTTCACAACCACCTGATTTCACGACCGCGATACTTAATACAGTGCCCCCTCCAACACCAACCAATAACTACAATGTAGCCCCTATCCCGCCCAATATCAGTTAACCTGGAATAATTCGTGTTGTGAAGCGTTCCGATAATGGCCCCAAGATGCAGAAATCGTGGAGAGCGCGGCAGGGTCGACCACGGCCCGATTCGTAGCCATACTCATTGACGAATGCCATGAATACATTAACCCAGAAATGAGCACGGCGGGCGAGCGTCTGGCTGAGGGCACGAGACCGGGTAGGGGCGGGGCTGTATTTAAGTTGGGGGCGGGTCGCGACCATTGGTGGTTGTTGATAAATTACTTGCATGTATAGCATAGGTGGGAGTTAAAAATAATTCAACTCTCTGCCCTTAACAACAACGCCGATTGATAACCCCAGTTCCCAGAACGTCAATTTGGCCACCCCTCACCCTCCCACATCCTTATAAAAACCCCGACCAAACGTGGATTCGTTCCTGTGAGCATCAGCGCGTTGCTGCTAGTGAGGGTTCGTGAAACTGACGCCGACGTCCAAACAGCTGATTCACGAACCGGTCGACATAACCACGGGTAAGTTTACTAAAACCATTGTTAGGTACTAGAAACTATACCATTATTGAGCTGTGCAACCTCGTGCAGGACTGTTCTGTCACGACGTATATCGTTATTCAGTGAATGAAGGTATTTCGTTCGAATATCTCCGAGCGAGGACTCTCGTTCAATCGTTGAAAAGCCGTTCAAATCACCATATTGCGAGACCATTGACGGGGGCAGGTTTTCAGGCGCCACCTTTCAAAGCCCTACTCGAAAGCTGCAAATCAGTGCTACAGTTGAGGTGCCACACCTTATTAATAATTCACTGCGTTTTCTTAGGTCTTTTTATGTCTTTATGGGCTTATAGACTGATCAGTTGATTGGTCCAGCGTTCAAGCGATAATAAATTACAATGAGCTATTAATCGGATATCAAAATTTAAGCGCCGGATATGATAGGAACAACAACCCTATCTACAAGGTAGCAATTGATTTCAGTCGAAGCTCACCTTGTCCTGTTAGTGAATCACTGCAAATCGCCTGCAGCATAAAGTGCTAAGTTGAGCACCAGTATCCAGTACGAGCAGACTTAAACATATAACCGATAAGTTTTCTATATAACTGTGACATTATCCAACGCCCAACTGACGAATAAATGCAATTGCCCTTAACAGAAACCTGCCTTAAACGAACCCGATTCTTGGAGTGTCCGTAAAATTCTCGTACGACATATCAGGGTAGGCTGTCAATGGAGCTATTGGATTGTTTATTGTCATATTTCATCGCGAGCTCAGTCGCACTTTTTCTATCCCAAACTGGGTTACGGAGATTTAAGCACAGGCCCTACCCCTACCCCCTCCCCATTGAACTGGGAATGCGCATCCTCTCCATGGCAGACATCTCTACAATATGTAACAGAGCGCAAGCGATTTGACCTATGACCGGGCGATAACAAGCAGCGCGCGTCAAACGTAAACAAACGCGAATGGTCAAAATGAATCCTAGGCTGCGCAGAAGCCGATGCGCAAGGCGATCGGGAATGCGCCGACTCTCAGTTACCCTTATTCACCCCTCCTGCACCCGCCTACACGCTACACCGTGGCATGTTGAGTATATGGCACGTGCTTGAACACTCTGCTCTCGCTAGTTCGTCTTGCTGTCGAGCTTGCCGATTCGATTCGGCAAGTAAACTGAGCTGTTCTGACTTAACTCTTTAAAATAGTCATAATAGACCCTACATCGATGAAGCTACTTGGAGGCCAAACACTGAACTTATGCCTCCATTTGTGATAAACATCTCATAAATTCCTCCTTATTGGGCTAGGCTTCCTGAACCCCGGCCTGGTCCAATTTCGCATTCCTTTTTGCGCCTAACTCCTCACCGCGCTGCCTGATCAATTTCTAGGGTAGTATTCGTTGGCGACGCCGGGTAAGGACGGTCCCATTCAATAGCTGTTAACAGCCATACGTCGGCAACGCCTGTTTGAATCAAGTGTGCACTTGGACCCCGTTTTGACAACGCCTGCCTATTTGTTTGCTAATGGTTGAAACTGGGTGATGGATTAAAATGCCGGTGACGCAAGTTTGACGTCACGACGTTGAAGGATGTGTCGCTTGACCGGCGTTCCAATAATGAAATATCACGAACACAATTCTTAGAAAGAAACACATATTTAAAGCGAAGTTATAAATAGTTTCATATCAGCTTCACTACAAATTGACGGGTTTTGAATTATACATTCAATGGCTGGATGTAAAAAGAGAACCTATGACCTTCATAGAACATCGAAGATAAAAATGTCACCAGGATATTAACATTCGTTTTTAATATGGGATTTTAAGAATATACACTTAACTCGACCTCAAATAAGAACGACCCATTACATCGAGAACTCTTTTGTCTATGTAAGGGATAGTGTCTATGTAAGGGATATTTTGTCTATGTAAGGGATATTCTGTCTATGTAAGGGATATTCTGTCTATGTAAGGGATATTTTTTAAAAAATCATTAAGAGCATTCCTAAGGAGTCCTCCAAGCGATGCTGATTGGGGTCATGAGTGGGTCACCACTTGCCCTTTGTCTGAACCCAAATCGTCCTCGTTAACCCCGTTATGTCCTCTCTATCGACAGCTTACGCTTTATGCCCCCCACCCCCCACATTACTCTTGTTCATTTTTTTTAATTGAGAAACTTAATTTACAATGCATATATTCATATTGCACCAGTATTCCCGCTATTATTCGTTCATTTCGCTTCGAGGGTAACTTGTAATACTTGAAACAATCCGGTTCCATTCTGGCACTTTCTCTATTTAACTTTTGCAAGGTGTCTTGCTTTTCTCGCCTTTTTTCGACGAGAGCAGACGCGATCCCACTCGAAATTGAAGAAAGTCACGCGCACAAAAGGACACTTTTGGAAAGTGGTTCCTGTTTAGGCAAAGTAGTGTCTACGTTCGCTGGTACACTTGGTTTCTACCAGGAGTAGAAAAAGCGCCCTTGGGTTCACAGTCCAATTAGCCATGATTGTTTCCCGAAATCGCAGCCATATAAGCAACCACAACTCGTCATCTTTTTGTGCTTTGACCTTGGTTTTGTGACGACCCTGGTAAAATTTGTGAAGCCCTTCGAATTCAGTGCGTTTTGAGTCAGATTGGATGCTGGATTCGTCTGTTTTAATTTCATAGTCTGTGTATATATCGTCTTTCGTTTATTAAAACCGTCTGGTGCGGACTCATTTGAGCAGAGGATGCTGCTCGTACCCACGCAATCAATACTTGTGTATCCTCTGCTCAGGAGAATGGTGCGAAATGTCGGTGAGACAGAACATCTGTATACCAACCATCTTATCAAGCCGCTTGTATCAGTAAAAACACCGCCGCCTGCAGCCCCACTCGATTTCCGTTTTGCCAAACGAAGAACGAATGTTAAGTGTTATCCGTTTTTCGTTGTCGCATATGAAAAACGGTTTACGGTTAGCTATTATTTTTTGTTTTTGGTTTTTATAAACAAAAAAACGAAAAGAGGACATTTTTTTAGTAAGAATTGTCTTCTGTTGGCAGTTTAATGACTGTGTGTACATCAGCGGTGCAGAATATCACTTGATACTTATATCAATATCACTTCCAAACAGGACTAGCATAAAATGTTCGTTTAAGAATAGCATCTGCTAACTACAATTGCGCCTTGGTACGTGGATAGATTTTTGTTTGGGTACAGATCTATGTAGGTCTCCTATGTTCCCTGTCAACATTTGGCCGTTGGAAGCTCGCTCCTGATGCATTGGTTACACTCAACCTGGACGTTTGTCACTTATCACAGGCCCATCACATAAATCAATGTTCTTTGATTTGATTCATGGGTACTTTCGATCTGGCTTTTTCTGTCAGAATTGGATTAACTAATATTGCTGGATGGGAATGTACACACAGAAGGACCAGATGATAGGTTGTTACGAATGCAAAAAAATACCTCGCACGTGATACACTGATGTAGCTTACTTCTGTGAAATGAGCCCAATATCGTAATGAGCAAGACAAGAAAATGTCACGCCAGGCGCGCCCACAGCGAATCGCCGCTTGTCACGCCAGGCGCGCCCTCAGCCTCAGTCGTCAGTGTTTCTAGGACATGTCGACGTCTAGACAGTTTGAGCTCCCCCTTTCTCACATCTGTTGCGGGCAAACCGAGAATATATTGGGGTCACGTTTAGTTCGAGTGATGCTCACCAAAGCAACGAGGCAACATGATTTTCGAGTCGTCACCTGGTATGGCGGTTACAATAGTCCGTTCCAATACTTCAAAGCTCATTTTGTGTTTCGACAATGGAGTTCCTTCCTCATTATATATATAAAAAATAACAAAACAGCGCAAATATCCACGATTCGTGAATTTGAATATCATCTTGTAACAATGCCATAGGATAATAGTTCGAATACAGTTCATATGTTGCTTTCGACACATGGAATCTCCAGGGGGGGAAAATACTAGCAAGTTGTTTGCCCCTAGAGTTTGTATTGGGTTTCGGTCACGTTGTTTTCCACAACAAGGACTAGATAATTTGTTTTTTCCTGCAGTGTTGTCCCAAAACTCATGCCTGGCATCGCACTTATGAAAAACCAGGTTAAATGCGCCCGTAACAGTTAGTGGAATTTGAATTTTTTCTCCAGTTTTGCACCCACCGCACATGTAAATCATGGTTCAACCTCAGAATTACGTGAGTTCTAAGTCAAGTGCTCCCCTGACGCTCTTCACTCTGCGCATGCACACTCGTGTTAGCAGATAAAAGAATGAGGTCGGTAACATAGTTCGACATGTAGATAAATGGGTTAATGGTGCGTGTGGAGAGAAAAAAAATCGGCTAACGACAACCTTGACCTTCCATGGTGTCGCGAACGTCGGCACGACTATAAATGCGATGGTTCGCTCGACTTATGACAGAATTCAACTTAATCTGCATTGTAACAATATCATTGAAGGTAATTTGCTGGTTCCAGAATTACCATTACTCTTGCACAAGTCTGCACAATGGCTTTGAATTACGACGACGGCCTCTCGGGAAAGGACATCATTGATATGATTATGGGCTACCAAAGATCCCAGGTGGGTGGAGCTTGATGAAGCTTCAATAATGTGTTCATTATCAGACAGTGTGCTGTAGTTTGCATCGTGAAAAACACGGCCATGAATTGCGCGTCATCAATGGATAATCTAGCTTGAATTTACTTTGCCAAGTTCAAGCAAGTCATGGTCGGGGTCTGGAAAAGTGTGTACGTTGAATTGTTCAACGAATGATCCAGCTCGTCCCGGCAGGCTTTTGTGACAGTTAATGCGACTTCAGCCATTTTGATTTATTATTTATAATAATTGTTCAACATGGTAGCTAGTTAATCGCTTATAAATAAACGTGATTGTGCGTTGCCGACAGATCGTGTGTTCTGCAAGCAGTCTAGGCATCTTTGAGGAACTACATAACTCGTCTATGCCTCTCACTGCCTCTGTGCTTGCTAACCGGCTGAGATCTGACTCTGACTGCATCGAACGCCTGCTCAACACATGTACAGCCTTACAGCTGCTGGAGAAAGAATGCTCTGATGGCGATGGTAAGACGCTCTAAGCCTTAACGCTGCCAATATTGTCGCTTTTTACGAAAAACAAACCGACGAAATTTCATCTGTAAGTTTCTTGTGGTACGTGACAAAAATTGATCGGTTCCTAAACTATTCGTTGATTGAGTTAACTAGACCTACTAAGATCTCCGCCAGGTGCGGTGTGCGTATTCAATCGCTATGTTGTTGTTGTGGCTACGGTATTCATTCGCATGACATTTACTTTATAATCTACCATCTCTCGTGGGTAATTTATTCAGCATCAGTTAACTGTCTTTGGGTTTGGACTACTAATTTTGAGTGAACTGGTCCATGCGGAATGTGGGTATTGTTTCGATTGTCACACGATGTCACACGATACTCGTCGAAAGCATTTTTCGCAAAAAAAGCTGCCGTCTCCACTTCATTCCAGCTATCTGCATTCTCGTAGCCAATTAACTTCCGCATTCCCGGAATTCAGGATACCGGTGTCACAAAGGATTCGTTCGACACTGCTCAATCGCAGGCGTTAATTTCCCTATTCCATCACTAATCTGCAAAAGCTACCTTTTTGGCAGAAAAATGTGTTTAATTGCTTTTCACGTACCACGCATCATAACGCTCAAAATGCAGTTGTTGTTTTTTTTTTTCGTTTGCAGCTGTGTATCATAACGCATCAGCGACTGAAAAGTTCTTGGTGAAATCAAGTCCCATGTCAATGAAACCACTGGCCAACAGCGTCGCTTACATGTATCCTATGTGGGGTAGACTCAAAGAATCTGTCAAAGATGGTAAGCCTGGCCGAATAATTGTGAATTCTTTGTAAATTAACATTTCACTGATGTGATTACCTAATCGGGAATATTTATAGCAAATTCACCTCAGCTTATTCAGTCTCAAGTTACCAAAGAAGCTGATTTGACTCGACCTATTTATATTTGTGTTCAGGCTACAGCCGAACTCCATCACCGAAACAAAACGGACTGAAGGACTCTATGTTTGATAAGGGTACGAGTAAGTTCTGTGGCACGGACGCCATGCAACTGGACTTCTTGCAGGCCATGCATATGTTCTCAAGAATGGATGCACCCTTTTTGGTTAAGGCATTTGATCTCAGCGAATTCGACTCCGCATGTGATTTGGGAGGTACGTGTGTTGAACAGCTTGCTTTGGCCTTGGGGTACAGTATTACACCATGCTTCAACTATTGACAGTTTTTAGGTCTGCTTATGACTTTCCCATATAGTGATAAAAACTCCACAACTTGCCGGTGTATCACAAGGCTGAATCACAGTATCATCACCTACAAGTTTCATATACAAACGAGGTTCTGTTTTCGTCGATTTAAACCCGTCGGCATGGTTGCAGGTGGCAGTGGCGCTCTCGGACTACAGTTATCCACCTGCTATTCTCAGATGCAGGTCACAGTGCTAGATCTCCCTCACGTAGTACATGTCTCGCCTCATTTTATGCCCACACCCATGCCGCAAAACCTGCGCTTTGAGTCGGGTAAGGGCCCATCTGCATCATAATGGTTTTCTATGATGATTGAAATAATGAAATTACAACGATAGGTATCCCTGATCTCGCATATGTATTTTGTTTTGTTGACTTACTATGGTGTTCGTTTCTTGGTGGGCTCCAGGGGATTTTTTCCAGCAGCCATTACCCTCGGCCGATCTCTATGTTCTTAGTCACGTGATCCACGACTGGGGGGCGGATAAAATCCAGCTGTTGCTCAAGAAAGTCTACCAAACACTCCGACCAGGTCAGTTCATTGCAAAAATACCAAATCAATTGATTGCATTTTTGTTTTAACCTGCCCCCTACCCCCCCCCCAAAAAAATAGTCTTTAGGTTATGTTTCCAAAGTCGATTTGATTTGATATTTTTGTTGAAACTTATTTCCATATGCTTGATTTTTAATGTCAGCAACATTGGCGTAATGAAGCTTTTTCTTCTCAACTGCAGGTGGCGCTCTTCTTGTGATGGAGAAGACCTTGAACGAAACCAAAGACGCTCCTCTCATGACCTCACTCTTTGACCTTGGAATGCTGGTCGTTTCTGAAGGTCGCGAGCGCACGGCCTCTGAGTATGAATCTGTGCTTCAGGAAGCTGGCTTCGAGGAAGTAGAAATTAAGATAATTCCACAGACTTCATTCCGTGATGCCATTCTTGCCCGAAAAGTCTAATGTATATTGGAGGTGCTTAAATCACAAACTTTTCCACTCTAGCTAAACGTGCGCATCCGTTCATGCCATTAACGGATGTGAACCGAGGAGAGAGAGAGAGCTGGGAAGAAACTCATCTGCTGACTTATACTTTTTTTTAATATGTTATCAGTTCTAAGGTGTATTTAACTGAGGTTAACAATATAGGGTTAATTATATTCAAATATAAATGTGTCTTAAGATTTCGTTCGTTAACCTTTTGTGTATGTGTCAAATAAATGTAATCAGTGGTTGAGACTGGTACAGGCTATTACCTCTCTGTTGTTGATCGACTGGGCGATTTGAGAGTTGATCGAGTTTTGGGGGTTGAGGCGAATAGATGTTAAGATTTTGGGTTAAATTAAAGATGCCCCGAGCAGGACCCCACCGACTGAAATGGTTCAACAAAGTGAGATTTTTATATCTATTATCCAGTGGCCGAGCCTTTTTCAGATTGAATCGACACTGTCGGTTTTGAAACTTTCAATAAATTGTCCAACATACGAACATAAGGTTTTGATCTCGACCCGCATACTAACTCCCGAACTCTTGCGACATAACCATTTCTTAAATTGTTCCCCCTCATTTTCGTCAAACACAATTTAACGCATTGTTGTAAGAAGGACGTCCGAATTAGCTACAGTAAGCTTTCCATTCACAAAGCGGCCTAAACAAATTACAGCGGAGTGAAAGATAACAATGAAGAGACAGTAGCTGTTGTTACCAACGCAAGGAAGTGAACATTTCTTTATATGTTATGTAGAACTGTACCTTTGAAATCTCAACGTTAACTGGCGTGAATAAAGAGGGAACACAAGGGTACATTCATTACCTAACATCCATTTCAGGTCGCTTGGATGATAGAGGATTTATTGGTATTCAGACATATAGAAGGCCCTGACATGTTTTATACCCATCTGGATTCATTTATCCAATAATCTTGCTGGAATTTTAGAATGTTGTTTAATAAAAAGGGTTAATTGCTTCTCATATCCAAAACACCCAGTCTGCCATATCTCATTCACGCCCACACAAATCAAAACAAACAAAATTGTTAATATTCTTTAATAGAAATGTATTGTATGTACACATTCATGCATACTTTACTTAATATATTAAAAACCCTGAAAGACATGGTATGCCACAGACATAATTATACAGATTAGAAAAGTTGAGTATAAGCTACCTTGCTACAACAACAACAACATCATTAGAATAATCACTTCAGTTTAATCAAACCAGCTGGATAAAAATCGAATGTAAAAGCATTCTCGCTCAGAGGACATTTTAAAACGTGAGGAGGAAGTACATTAATGAATGGCATGTGGCTAAGTAAGAACCACAATGTTAAGTCTGTTAGCTGCTTGTCTGTAAATATTACAGATATGCATTTTAAGCACGACACCACTGTTCTATTCTTGGCGAGATTCTTCCATAACGACAAAACTCAATTGACAGAACTTGGTAACAGCGTCTGAAAACAATGTGACATCAACTTCTTATGTCGCTAAATACTTTCAAATGTTCAAATGTCTTACATCAAAGAAATGTGAACATTTTCAACTTATTGGGTGAACTGAAATGTGTGGATATCATGTTTTGAGAGCGGAAGATCTTCTGTCGATTGTCGTAAATGCCTTTATTATGCAATCGTATAATTGGGTCAAACTCGTGGCACACTTCCGGTTGGGAACCTTCCACCATTGGCGTTGACCAGGAAAAACAATTGCTCTAAAAATACAGTCAGATTATCAAGACTTACCCCCAATGATGTGAGTTAAAGGCTGGGAGCGTAGGAGCACAGTGAGACCACACACAGGGATTCCGAGCAGACAGAGTCCGATTCCGACCCCAGCAGTGACAGGGTTCTTCCACAAACTGAGTCCTACCATGGCTACAATGATGACGAGGCATAGCACGGCCACGCTCCAGTGAACCTGAAAACGTCAACACCACAGTATGCATATCGGGTAAGTATTTATATTTTTATACTATCACATAACAATAAACACAACATTAATAGCAATTTTCAATTACTTTCCGTACTATTGTAAAAGTGCCATATTCGTAAATTTGATGCTGTTGGTAACAGTGTTCTGAATTTCAATGAAACGTTTTAAAAACTTAGTGTCATGATTTTTCGTCAATCATTTCACTATTTTAATGTACTTTCTAACATGCAGCCATCTGAAATTAGTTCTGTTACATAAAAGGCCAATCAGTGCAAATGCTGCGTCGCCAATGACAACAGCCGGTGTGTGTTTCACAAAGCACCGTGCGTGACTTCAGGTTAGGAAATCGCAGTTTTCTCACGTTGATTTTAACAAGAAATATAAGATAAGATCACGCCGGCCACGTGAAATCACGCCGGCCACGTGAGATCATGCCGCCATTTTGTTTTTTGATGAAGCTGCCATTTTGATGACGATGTTATAGCCAGGATGAGCAATAATGAGCCACAGAAGTCACGGCAAATCATGATAGCATGCAACATATCGGCTTGTACCAATGCTAAGGTATTGAGGGTAAATTGGAGTTGCTTCGTTTGGGTGATAGACTATTCCCAATATGTATCACGTGATATTTAACCGCTTTTGATTAGCACACGAGCCCAATATAACGTCAGGCAATAAAAGCTGAACATTTTATATCAGGTTAGTGAGTTATTATGACATAAGTATCGAGATTCAACCTAAGATTTATACCAATACACGATCACTGCCGCTAGGATTAAATACCCTGTAGCTGTCAACTTACTGAGACAGGCCGCTTCAGATCCGGCCGCTTGCGTTTCAAAACCAACAACGCTATCAAAGCTATGGCGATCTTAAGTTGCACACCAAGAGCTGCGTACTCGAGAAGGGAGTCTAAATCAGAGATGAGTGAATACACGGCATACATCACCGTCTGCAACACACAACACAATAGTTTGGGAAGACAGAGAATTATAACGAGGGCAAAAGAAAGTGGCGTGTTGGCGACTAGCCTCTCAACCGTAACGTTATGACATTCTCATACTCTCTACCTATCTCTAGCCAGCTGTGTTCCAATCACAGGCGCCCGATGCCACGCTTCCGAGGTTCGGTTCCCGGGAACCGAGCGCCTGTGATTCCAATAAACATGACAGTAATATAAATTCGTTTTCTTGGAAACAACTAGCTCTACTGAACGTGTTTCATTTCGAACTACAGACACCCATGAGTGGAACATTACAATATAACATCAAACAATTGCCAATAGTTTAGTTCACCCCTCAAAGCTCGAACAGAATCACTGACATTTGCGGATCTCGGTCAAGAACAGACAATCCCTGGTGACTTAACGCTATGATTGGGCTGCTGAGTACCCTCATTTCCCGTCACGTGATGTACTTACGATGATGACGAGGGAGGGTACAGGCGTGAAGGAGTCGACGCTGATCATGGATAATAGAGGAGGGATTTGTTTGGTGCGACCTGCGGCAAACAGATACCTGAAACACCGACAGAACATTACATGGTAGTTAATTGTCGTCAGATCCCTGGCATCTGTTAGCAGAAGATCGGGGACAAAGATGTAACATGTTTGCTGCTGAATTAGAGAGAGAAAGACTCTGAATGTACACCCGACAGGGTCAATTAGTGGTTATATTTTGTTATGTAAACACCAACCTGCCAGAGAAAGTCGCCCCAAGTGGCGAACCCAATGGAGTAAATTACCTATATATTGTCATTCTTGCCACGTAGTAGATTTTTATCGATAATTTATTTTAAGTGCAAATCTCGCAAATAAATTAGCCATGGTGTAAAAATGGATAAAATCATAACGTGCCGAATGTGGTGGAAAACACCAGAACATCGGAAACTGAAAGGTTTGTAATTCGTCTTTAGTGAACTGTGTATGAAGGAGATGGCACCATGTAGGTGGCACGAGAAGTAAGGTGGGGGGTGGGGTGCGAGTGAGTTACCTGGAGTCGGTGAGGAAGCCGCTATTGACCGTACCCATACACGATAACGCCACCATGGCCGACATCAACCAGCCGATATTGCCCCCAACAAGTTTATCCGCAAACGTCTGACAGCAAAAACACCAAACAAAACCGTCAAATTATTATACAGTCAGCATTAATATTTAGCCAAAATCTCAATAACAAGAGAAACAATTAACATATTATAGAATCTGCCTTGATAACGCAGGTTACCATGTCCCACTGTCACCACCCCTATCATACTACATCCGGAATGATAATTCTGGTGAGCTATTTAGAGCAAACACTAATTGCCAACCAGACACAAAAATAACAGATAATATAAAAACTATTAGCTCATCTCTGAGGACACAAACAAATGCTACTCTGAGCTTTCCTCTATGATTGTGCATGCAACAAAAATGTTTCCATTTTACCCCAAATAACTAGAAAGTTTTACAAACACAGGGGAAAAATCAACAACCGATCTATTGACGACCTAAAGCAAAATGTTTTAACCCCAAGGAATGCGGTGCCAATAGAATAAGGTGCAAATTTGTTTTTAAACAACACAGGCTGATGGCTGAAGACAAACTTCTACAGCAGAATTGTGACATTGAAAGCTGTTTGGAAACTTGCCAACCAGCTCAGGAACAATAGTAATAAGCAACAAGATATCAAATTAGCATAATGTCAGGTGTCGATACTTCAAAAAACTCCACAGTGGTAATCAAGATTGAGATTGCGATAACTCACTGATGAAATAACACAGAGATTGGGCCATCTGCAAAACCTCAATGAAATACTTGACAAGTCGATTTTTGTCAGTGAACTGATACACACTGTTTGACCGCTGAAAAACAACCAGGCCGCAGTAGCAGATCCCTTATCACATGAAATGTTGAAAACTGGCGAAGCAATTCTCCTCGACAAAAATGCAGAAATTATTTAACCTAATCTTGACTTATCCTGGCCATCTGGTAACGTGATACCCTCACGTAAAGCTGGAGATCCACACGACCCCAGTAACTACAGAGGCGTTACCATCGCTTTCAGCAAAGTTTGAACTACAATTCTTAACAAAAGACTGACAAGTCACCTAGAACAGATATCACAATATCAAATGATCAAGGGCAATCAACTGTCTCATGTATGCAGATGGCATTGTTCTCATAAGCAAATCACACGGGGTGTGGTCTGCCAGATTCCATCCAAGCCACAGGGGAATTCTGTAAAACTGGGGGATGCAAATTAACACGAAGAAAGGAAAAATAATCATCGGCAATAACAGACAAATTAAGCCCAACATCATACTCCACAACCAACATCATACTCCACAACCAACATCATACTCCACAACCTACATCATACTCCACAACCTACATCATACTCCACAACCTACATCATACATCCACACATCATACTCCACAACCTACATCATACTCCACAACCAACATCATACACAACCTACATCATCTCCACAACCAACATCATACTCCACAACCTACATACACCCACAACATCATATCCACAACCTACATCATAATCCACAACCTACATCATAATCCACAACCAACATCATACTCCACAACCTACATCATAATCCACAACCAACATCATAATCCACAACCTACATCATACTCCACAACCAACACCATACTCCACAACCATCATCATGCTCCTCAACCAACATTATACTCCACAACCAAATAGTGGAAAATGTCAGCTCCTATCTAGGTGTACAGTTCAAGAAAAACGGAACATTCTAAGCCGCAAAAAGTAGTCACCAAGGCTTACTTCTCCCCCACCCCCCGCACCAGTCAGCCGTAAGAAAAAAACTAAATATCAAAGCAGCACTCAAGTTTTTCGATGCTACAATCAAACCTATATTACATAACGGAGTGAAATAGGGGGGATTTGAGGAATGGAAATCCAAATGCAGGAACCCTCCCAGCACATTCATTATGAACGAAGATTCACAACACGAAAAGCTACACACTAGGGTTTGTAATCAAAACTTAGGTACACCTAAAAAGTACCAAACTAGACCAAATCAGAATTGGGCAGGTACCCCCTGAATCTAGCGATATTAAAACAAATAGTTAAGTAGTGGTTTCAGCTTGTGAAGACACCTACCACACCCCCTTGTGTATTTAATGTATAACCACCAAGTCGTGTCTGACTCAAATGGGACCACCTCATATGTGACCAAAACAAGAAATATTCTTGAACACATCAACTTACCAAACCTCATACACAATGGCCAATTAATAGACACAATGCTATCAACAAAACATCAACAAACATCAAATACTCTTAAATAAAACAGACCCTGACAGAGGAAAGCTATCCCCTATTTTAGCACTTACAACACGGAAACTCCCTATGGAAATTATTTAAACTCATTCAAAAATCCCCCACACAGAGTGCAATAAAGCATAACTGTTTCAGCTAAGAAGCTCCTACGTGACGAGTATCCAATTTGTTTTTTATCACATCGGGATAAAAGCATATATATATTGAGTGCTATTGCAGTCTCTTCGGCGAACTTTGCTACAAACGTTGGAAGCGACCTTTAGGTTAGACACGCAGGACTGTTAATCTCGCGCATGCGCTGATCATTATGTTATGTGTAATCATTTGTGTACTTTTGTTATGTCATTCAAGTAGAATTTCGCGTGCAAGCAGAGTTTTTTTGGCACTGTAGTAAATTGTATGTACATGCTACAAGTCGATGTCAATAACTATATATCATATACATTGATAACCAGCGGAATTTCATGGTAATCGTCTTTGGTTTCTACTGATAAATTCTTCTGCGCTCTCTTTGATCAGTGGTCAGGCCCAATTCGTTCATTCCCTAAATAAACAATTACTCTACTACAACTTATTCAACAAGTAATGGTATATTACCGAAACTTAATTCAGTATTTAATAAATTTGTCTACTTCACCAGTGCTACGGCGTCAGACGCTATGACTTCGGCTGGAGTGAGAGCGGCGAAGTAGGCGATGTTGGTGAGGACGTAGACCATTATGATGAGGAGAATGGACGCGAACATGGCTAGAGGCAGGTCCCTGTCACGTGACATACAGAACGCGGTCAGTCAATGAGATGATGGTGTAGTTGATGCAATTATAGATATTGTAACGGGTGTGTATGAAATTAGCAATGGTATATTTCAGAATTGATACATCCTTGTCATACAATTATGAAAGTGGTTTTAAATATGATGGCGGTCATCTTGCTGACATAACAACGTGTGATGTGGTACGTGTGTATTACAAGGGTAGGGGGCGAGTACAGACCGTTTCGGGTTGACCATCTCCTCGGGTAAAGTGGTCACTAGCTCCCTGACACACAGACAACGTCACATGCCTGACGAGCAATACATGAATGAAGAGTAAGGGTGAGGGGGTGAGGGGGTGTGAGAGGGGGTGGGGACGGTTATCTCTGACACGTCATGACACGATAGGTTAGTGACCTTTACCAGTGGTTACAGCAACAATGATGGTAAAAAAAATGGGGTTAGTAACATTTAAATGATTATCATGAAAAACATATTAAAATAACTATTTCCATGACGATGATGATGATGGCGATGACAATGAAAAAGATGATGATGATAGTGATGATGATGATGATAATGATGATGATGAAGACAAACTCACCAGCCTTTATAGGCGTAGTAGCCGTCCAGCATGGCGAGAGCGATGAGACCCGGGTCAGACGTGCTCCCTTTAAATGGGTCCTTTAGATTATCTGTATTTCCTAGCAACAATATTCACTCGAGCAGTCAGTGTACGCACAGCCTACCTACAACGCTACTCAATGCTAATCCCTAGATATAAGCATATTCAATAGAGGGTGTGGACAACGGACGCTATTCCTGACGTCTGATACTACTATCATCAGAGGACATCTGAGTAGTACAGGTAATTCTGTCCATTTCGTTAAAGCCTAGTATTATTGTATTAGCGCTGAGTTAATTGAGCTTAACCTTTCGTAACACAACAGTTATTCAAATTGTTATAAGCTCGATATACGGGGAAGGGGGACGTTCGAGCAACTTTTTAGAGGAAAAGAATTGCTGATCTACCTTGAATGAGGTGGACGAATCCCGCTACGATGATGCTACAGAGAGCCAGCGTCTTGGCTACAGACATGGCGGTGTTGAGGCGCGCCGACAACTTAACACTCATCCCATTGATAAAAGCAAACAAAACTGGAATATGGAGGGAAAAAACATGGTGTTACAATAGGTAGGTAAAGACAGAGAGCGGGCGGACCTGGTATTGCTCACATCATCGAACGTCTTATAGATACAGTAGAGATCTTCATAATGATGAATGGGCATTGTGAATTAAAGTGCAATTGGCCACTCGACATCACCACATGCTGGGATCGAACCATCGACCCAACGGTTTGAATACTAACTCTCTCGGTAGGATGGGTGGGCAGCCGGTGTGAGCATCAAGGACACCACGTGACCAGGGTACAAACATACCACTCACCGTCCCCAATTGACGTAAAGCCGTGTTAAACACCAGTGTTGCCTATCATTTGCGCTATTCTAAAAAACATGAAATGTCTGGAAATGCCGGATAATGGTGTTACTTACAAACGATGGTTACGGCTATAAGAGTGATCAGCGTCTGTTCGCACTCCAGCCCCATGGCTTGGGCCAGGTAGAGACCAGCGGTTTGTGAGATGGCCCCCGCCGCACTCGGAGCCAGTATGATAACGTGTATCCAGACGACGAGAAATGATGGCAGGGAGCCAAGAATCTGATAATAACGTCACACATCATGTTAACAAACAGCATGCAATCGACTACAAGCAACGAAAATTCATTGTGCTTAATTTGACTTATTGGAAGTTGCTAAGAGAAATAAGTAGAATGACACACAGCACTAAAGTGAGAGAAAAAAATCTAATTAAAAAGGTAATTTACACGTGTGGAATAAGATTAATAATTTTTACACTTAAATGTGCCGCTAAGGTAAGTTGAAACCAATAAATGTAAGTACCTGCCAAGCGAAGGTATAATCACCCCCAGCCAATGGCAAGGTGGTGCCTAACTCAGCATAACACATAGCTTGCAGTAACACGTACATTCCAGTTATTGCCCAAATAATCAGCGAAGCTCCAACGGACCCCATCTTCTCCGTAATTCCCCGAGAAGATACGAAGATTCCCGAGCCTATGACGTTTCCCACCATTATACCGATGGCGTGCGTCAAGGTGATGTATTTTCTCAATCTGACGTCATCGATGATGAGGTCGACCTTTTGATTTTGTTCTTTCAGCTTTCGCTTGAGATCGCTGGCGTCGAACTGAAGGGATCCCGAAAGATCTACGGATTTATAAAACGAGCCTTTGCCATTCCCGCTTCTCAGCAGCGGTTGCTTTTCTGGTTCCATTTTCGCCGCAGTACTGGAGCTGTACTTTTTCTACAGTCTTAGATATCAAATCAACCACTATATTATTCTTAAAAACCACAGTTCCTGTTAGCTCATTGATCTACTGAACATGTTGACGCTGGCTAAGCGCAGGTTTCCCTCAAAAGATTGTTCGTGGAACGTTCAGAAGCTCATCCCCTATGTGTGTATCGGTCCGGCTGTGCTCTCTGGGTGATATTACAGGCCGCGTGGGTATGTTTCGTGGTGACGGCGAGCTTTCACAATCGCGGTCAATGTTTCAAGGCGAAGTTTAAGTAGACTGGTCTACTATAACGGTTAGTTTTCGGCTTTCACTAATTGATTTCACGCTGAGATGATCGTTGTCACAAATGACCCGGTCACCTATCGGAGAGAGTGAGCAATACAGTCACTCGAAAGGGCGCCAGGTCAAAGTTCATCAACCACGACAGTGACGTCGCGATAACGGCGTGATCTGCTGTGCCCGGCGTCAACTGCGTACTGCGGGCGCCTTCTCACTACGACCCAACTATACCCCTTTCACTTTTTACCAAATTGGGGGACCCTATTACAGCTTCACTACTTAAACGAACATTGCTTATGTGATGCTACCATTGCTCTAGCCGTGCACGTAAAGTTTACTTGATCGAAAATCCCCCCCGGCGAAAATCATGCCCCGTCGATAAGGTATTTTCGAACATTATGATTTGACTGAAAAAACTACCCCGATGTACAGTAGAAAAAACCCGTCGTAGTAAGTGTCGTTCCAATGATAACTCCCCCTGTGGGTCCGGGGGTATAATAGGTCTATATACTCAAGTGCCCCCCCCCCCCCCCGGGGGAAATAGGTCCACTTTCATCCTCCTTTGTGGGTCCTCATGATGTAGAATAAATCTGTTTACTGTGTCGTTCCAATGATAACTCCCTGTGGGTCCGGGGGTAGAATAGGTCCACTGTATCCTCCTGTGGGTCCGGGGGTAGAATAGGTCCTCCTGTGGGTGTCCGGTCCACTGGTGTGTCCGGGGGTAAATAGGTCCACTGTATCCTCCTGTGGGTCCGGGGGTAGAATAGGTCCACTGTATCCTCCTGTGGGTCCGGGGGTAGAATAGGTCCACTGTATCCTCCTGCATGTCGTAAGAGGTGACTAACGGTGGGCAACCTGTTGCCGGGGGGTGCACCTCGTGTCGGCTGGCAGTGGGGTCCTGATGGTTGAGTAGAACGGTCCTTGCGAGGGATGTGCAATATGCCACTTACGCCCGTATTTCACCTGGACGAGAGGCTGGAATGGCCTGGTCCAGTCAGTCGGCTGGTGGTGACATGCCAGTGGATAATCTCTAGCACATGTATCATCATCCACGTGCTTTCCCCCTTTTTCCATTGATCCTAGAAGGCGGCTGCTCAATCAGGTCACACTTATCTCTCTATATTTATCCCACCTTTTGAGGCGCCATATAACACATTGGTGTTGGTGTGCCGTTAAGCACTTAACTCATTTTCTCACTCAAATGATAACGGTGCATCCCTAAAACCATGAAGCACACGAAAGTTGGCTGTAAATCATAACGCACTCTTTTACCACCTCGCTATTGATGTGTATGCTTCCGCTTAGGTTACAAGATGTAGATTTCATCAAATCACCACTTATCAAAGTTGTTGGCATCACTGCGCAAAAGTGAGACCGACGAGCAGGAAGGGTAATTTCTGACAACAAAAATGAGAACGCAGAGCCGCGTAGCGACTGAAAGTCTGAAAACTTTAAAGCTTTGGTTTCCAAGGTGCGTTACAAATATGGGCCTGAATCTTTAACACATTATCCGATGATGATAATATGATGATGATAATGATGTTGATGATGATAATGATGTTGATGATGATTCGAACGATGATAATATTGAAAAAGATGCCGATTTTGTTGATGAAGACGATTATAATGAAGATATTGACGGTAAATGATAATGATGATGATGATGATTGACGGTAAATGAAGGTGATGATAATGATGATGATATTGACGGTAAATGAAGGTGATGATAATGATGATGATATTGACGGTAAATGAAGATGATGATAATGATGATGATATTGACGGTAAATGAAGGTGATGATAATGATGATGATATTGACGGTAAACAAGATGACATGATGATGACGGTTAATGAAGGTGATGATAATGACGAATATTGACGACGATGATAATGATGATGACGATGATGACGATGATGAAGTATTAGGCCACCATGAGGAGATCTTTGATGCTGATTGAGCGATGAATTCACACGAGACTCACCTCGACACGCTAGGTACGACCCTGTCCTCGGACGAACGACGACCCCGCCCCCTGGTGGAGCAAGGTGCAACATCATATATCTTGCCTGACTCTCGCTTTGTCGCCAGATAATCGGCTGTCAGTGGAACAGCTGTAAACCGTCATGAGCCAGAAACAATCGTCCAAACCAGATGATCTGTGCTGTCTCACGCATCAATCACACGGTGGGGGGTGGCTGGAGTTTTGGAGATTGGGGATGAAGGCTGTGTTGGAGAGAGGACGCGACGCGTAGGCGCTGCTGATGAACTGAAGTCGATAATATCATCAGGGTTTTGGCTTCATTCGAACTAAAATATTCACGCGGCACATCTTCCATTCATAGTATATATATATCATCACAATGGTCGACGGGAGTCCTAACTGTCACCCCCATATAACGGACACTTGTTTCCAGTCCTTTTACTTTCACTCTCTGTCGAATATTGTTATAATTGGCCTGTTGGTTACTGCATGCAGTATACAGAATGATGTGAATACAAGTGTTTTGCTTTGGCGGGTGAGGGGTTGTGGTTGGCTGGGGGGGGGGGGGGGGGTGGGGGGGGGAGAGCTCACGTAATGGACGCAGACACGACCTGACATGTAGTCGATTGCGCTGCTGGGTTGACATGAGAGTCACTGCTGTGAGGTCAAAGGTCGAGCCAGCGTCTGTCTGTTGGGAGCGCGTCTCTCGAAAAATGTCGATTTATTTTTTTCCATCTTCAAAATTGTTTGATTTACAAACTAAGACACTTTTTTGACTTGTCACAATTTTTGAGTATATTAACGGACAAATAAACGCGACAGATTTATTTCTAAAACTTATCAGTTCATTACCCAAAGATGAATGCTCCGAGAATTAATCTCACGCCACATCGCTTCTCCAAACGACCATTTTTAAAAGTTACCGCAGGCGATTTAACTTCCTAGAATCCGAATATGCATGTGCTTGGTGATTTCGTACGATTCTGATTTGTTCCCTTTTTTGTTCTCGAATTTTGTTCATTGGAATTCTGTTTTAATGCCAGATTAGCAATCTCTCGATGTTTCATTGAAACCTCATCCCAAGATTAAGCCTCCCATAGCAACACAAGTGCGCTCGGAAAACCTCTTGGATAGAACACATCATGTGAATCATCTGGCAATGTTTGTCTGGCACTGACTCGTCGGATGCTTTTTCTTCGGGACAATTCGTACCACGGCTGCTGATATGTTGTAAACATAGCCGACCACGAAGCTGACTCCAGTGACATGTCTACACCACGTCACCATCTCACGACTCTCAGCGCGTGTATTATTCACCAAGTCACTCTCTCCGTGGTACACGAAGGCCTCTGACATTCCGCTTCAGCGGAAATAGCTGTAATCGTCCTCGGATTGTGGGAAATCGTAATCTGTGAGTGGGAATCGGTCTGCATCCCACTGGCAATGTTTGATGTGTGACTGGGATTATATCTGAAGCAGTATGAAGCTCGTTGCAGCGACGTTGCTGATTGCGGGCCTGCAGGTGGCCTTCTGGTCAGGTAAGCTCCTCTTAACCTAAACAGCTTTATTTGAGTGATAATAGAAGTTTTCGAGCATTACGGAGAGGCCAAACGGACTACCGAATTTTAAACCCCTCATGGATTGTTTATCATTCTTTTAAAAAAAACCCACATCTTGAAAAACAAAACGGAAACATAGATTTGGGGGTGAGAACTTCCTTTTCTGAGCCCTTAACAATTCTTTTTAACACCCTAAATGCACATCTTCACCGCGATATCTATTGTAAGCATGTCATTCGATTAAAAAAAAAACAGTTTTTAAATGATAGATGATACAGCTTATATATAGGTTATATCGGTGAAAATCATAGCTTATAATAATCAACCAGTGTTCAAAGTAGAAGGCTTCTATAACTCCGTTACGGTTGGATCAAAGCTCCCGGATAATTGATGTAAGGCATTTGAATTGATGATGGCTATCATTGGAACGCAGTGTATGTATCCTGTGCTTATCGCAATCACTTCACTCATTCACTCAGGACTCACGGTGATAACGGATCACAGGGTCCAAAGTCGCGGCTTTTGGTGAATTCTGTGCGTGTATGTTGGGACTGAAGTCGTAGGCGAAAGATAGCTGATAACATAGAAAGTACCTATTAAGTCTCAGTTATATATCATATTCATATCAATATGTCACTGCATGCACAAACGCTGGAAATCTGGTTTCAGTATATTTTTATGAATTAGCATTTTCGTTACAAGCAAAGTTTCCTCTTCAGTTATAAGTGAAATATGGTATTGGCGCTTAGCTCATTTATACTTAAATTTAGGAGCGTTTTAAAATTAAGAAAATTATACCGTCGGTTTACATCTGGACAATACTGTATATATATATATATATATATATATATATATATATATATATATATATATATATATATATATAGATATATATATATATATATATATATATATATATATATATATATATATATATATATATATCTATATATATATATATATATATATATATATATATATATATATATATATATATATATATATATATATATATATATATATATATATATATATATATATATATATATATATATATATATATAATGGTGTCACAGAACAATTCCATCCAGCATTATCGTGTTATATAACAGTCCTACTTACCATTATGGTGTCATACAACAGTTCTCTGCAGTATCATGGTGTCATATAACAGTAGGGAAGTTGTCAATTCATAATCAGCAATGTCACATGGCAGAAAGAAATCTGCTATTAATAATTTCGATTCTTCTTTCTTTTTCCCTCCACAAGACTTCATGACTCATGTTAACCAACATCGGGATAGAGTGTCATACTCGGTAATGTTTTCATGGCATGCTAATATGTTCCACTTGGTCAAAGTCGGTTTCTGCTTGAAATTCAAAACCACCCATTTCGCATGTTTTATGGTAAGAGAGAACACCTTAACGGACGACTTTTAGCAAGAAAAACAAAAACGACTGTTGTTATTTGTTTTCTACGTGTACTTTATTGGCATTGACGTAACATGTCGAAACTTGTGAAAGTACCACATATATATATATATATATATATATATATATATATATATATATATATATATATATATATATATATATATATATATATATATATATATATATATATATATATATATATATATATATATATATATATATATATATATATATATATATATATGTATATATATGTATGTATATTTATATATATATTTATATATACATATATAATTTTGTACATCTGAGAAGAATAAAATACTCACGTCAAAACACCAAAGTAACAATATAGCATCTTAAGCTTTAGAATTCCATAACTTCGACGATGCAACACCATTGCATTGACGTCACAAGATCATAATACCGATGTTACAATGACGATACAATCCTATGATACAAACCGATACTTGTAACGCCTGTGTTCACTAAAGGCACGGGTACCCTCACTTCTTATTGATCCACCACGACGCGCATATACACGTGAGACGGGACCATTTCCATCTTGTTGCCGCTCACTTTCTGTGTTTGGTTACTGACTGTAGATGCTGTGACTGGTGTAACGCACCATAGTAACCCGCTACAAGACAACATACAGGTCATCTTTGAAGGAACGGTTGCATTTAGCAACAAAAGCGTTAACGCGCTACGGGTAGGCCCCGCCGAACGGACGACGGGACCGAAATATCCGCTGCGTGTCGTGTGGGACCCGAGACTACGACGAGGTGAGTTGTAGTTTCTTCTACTCATCCATCGCCCTGCAACAACATTCACTGACGAAGATTATTCCGGGTAAGGTTGGATGTGGGTGTGGTGGGGCGGAGATGGTTGGATGTACGTGTGGTGGGGTGGAGTTGGTTGGATGTACGTGTGGTGGGGCGGAGTTGGTTGGATGAGGGTGTGGTGGGGCGGAGTTGGTTGGATGAGGGTGTGGTGGGGCGGAGTTGGTTGGATGTGGGTGTGGGGGGGGTGGAGTGGAGTTGGACGAGGGCGTGGTGTTACAGAGTTGGTTGAAGGAGTATGTGGTGGGGCGGAGTTGGTTGAAGGAGGGTGTGGTGGGGCGGGGTTGGTTGGAGGAGGGTGTGGTGGGGCGGAGTTGTTTGGATGAGGGTGTGGTGAGGCGGAGTTGGTTGGAGGAGGGCGTGGTGTTACAGAGTTGGTTGAAAGGAGTATGTGGTGGGGCGGAGTTGGTTGGGAGAGGGTGTGGTGGGGCGGAGTTGGTTGGATGAGGGTGTGGTGGGGCGGAGTTGGTTGGAGGAGGGCGTGGTGGTTGGGTGGGGCGGGGGTGGTGAGAACGACTTAGTAGAGCATGGCTGCGTGTATGTGTGTGTGTAAGTTGTTTATGTGAGTGTGTGTGAGTGTGTGCGTGTTGTGCATATGAGTGTGTGTGTTGTGTATGTGAGTGTGTGTGTTGTGTATGTGAGTGTGTGTTGTGTATGTGAGTGTGTGTGGGTGTGGTGGGTGTGTGTGTGGCGGGGAATGAGTGTGCCTGCGAATGCGTGTTTGTGTGTATCTATGCGCGTGACAAATCGTGCATGAGCTTCCTTTCCCCAGCCCCATTGGTTTAATCGGAATCGAGGGCTGTGTTTTCTAGTGGTCTACGGAGACGAATGCGTCTTAAGCCAGGGCATAAGTTAACACTTACTGATGAGTTTTGTTTAAGAACAACACTGTCATGTATTCAGCGAAAGAGAGAGAGGGTTAAGACAAGACAATGTTGCTGTGCGCGTGACGCATTGTCGCTGCTTCCACAGTGATGCATCTCGGCAAGGAGGCAATTCAATTCGTTGGCACTAGCTGTGAGCCTCGCGGTCCGTCATATTTCGTACCAGTCAAATCGGAAGCACGCACTTACAAAAGTACCCCGCCCCCGCGCAAAACACCGATTTAGTAGCCTCCCATATAAATAGTAATGGAAGTGCTTATTCTTTCATAAAACGATTAGGTTCTAAAACTTAATCACTGGCCATATCATTGTGACGTCACGTCAATGCGAGGATGGCTGTGACGTCACATTAATGTGAGGGTGGCTGTGACGTCACAGCATTGTGAGGATGGCTGTGACGTCACATCATTGTGTTGATGGCTGTGACGTCACATCGATGTGAGGATTGCTGTGACGTCACATCAATGTGATGATTGCTGTGACACTCACATCAATGTGATGATGACTGTGACGTCACACCATTGTTAGGATGGCTGTGACGTCATATCAATGTGAGGGTGGCTGTGACTTTACACCATATTGAGGGTGGATGTGACTTCACACCATTGTGAGGGTGACGGAAGGAGTTTCAGCAGTTGTAGTGCAATTTGACACTGGTTACTACTGATGTATATATATAGGGTGATGGAAACTGATACATGTTCTGTCTTGGACGCGTTGCTGGGTCGTTTCGGGGGTAGGGGCCGCTTATATGTATATATGTATGTATATATATATATATATATATATATATATATATATATATATATATATATATATATATATATATATATATATATATATATATATATATATATATATATATATATATATATATATATATATATATATATTCCTATATATTTCATCATCCTATATATTTCATCATAGCAAGGTCTATAGTATATATACTTATTATTCCGTCGTGAAGTTGGACTTAATATCATTGCGCTAGAGTTCACCGACAAAGTACAAACAAAGAACGACATGGGGACCAAAGAATAGTGACGTCATTGACATCAGCAAAACCACTGGCGAGCGGGTGGTTGAGGTTTTTGGATGTTTGTCACATGTTGGAGTGAATTGTTGTTCGGAGTCAACAACTGCACTCTGATTCTTTAACTGCTGCCATTTGATATATTATTAGCTAAGGGTATTTCTGGACTCAAGAGCCTGTTGGTAGGCATTTCCAGAAGAGTTAGTGTAGGATCCAATATTCATAATAACAGTGGCAAGTGTTAGAGTAGGTGCGCCTGGTAAATGTCTGTTTCTTGTTATAGCCGGTGAAGGCGCACCTTGTAAATGTCTGTTTTTTACGATGTCAAGTGATGGTGTACCCATTAAATGTCTGTTTCTTGTGACTTCAAGTGATGGTGTACCCAGTAAATGTCTGTTTCTTATGGCGTCCAGTGATGGTGTACCCATTAAATGTCTGTTTCTTGTGACTTCAAGTGATGGTGTACCCAGTAAATGTCTGTTTCTTATGGCGTCCAGTGATGGTGTACCCAGTAAATGTCTGTTTCTTGTGACTTCAAGTGATGGTGTACCCAGTAAATGTCTGTTTCTTATGGCGTCCAGTGATGGTGTACCCAGTAAATGTCTGTTTCTTGTGACTTAAAGTGATGGTGTACCCAGTAAATTCCGTTTCTTATGACTTCCAGTGATGGTGTACCTAGTAAATGTCTGTTTCTTGTGACTTCAAGTGATGGTGTACCCAGTAAATGTCTGTTTCTTGTGACTTCAAGTGATGGTGTTCCCAGTAAATGTCTGTTTCTTATGACGTCCAGTAATGGTGTACCCAGTAAATGTCTGTTTCTTATGGCGTCCAGTGATGGTGTACCCAGTAAATGTCTGTTTCTTATGACGTCCAGTGATGGTGTACCCAGTAAATGTCTGTTTCTTATGACGTCCAGTGATGGTGCACCAAGTAAATGTCTGTTTCTTATGACGTCTAGTAATGGTGTACCCAGTAAATTCCGTTTCTTGTGACGTCAAGTGATGGTGTACCCAGTAAATGTTTGTTTCTTGTGGCGTCCAGTGATGGTGTACCCAGTAAATGTCTGTTTCTTGTGACTTCAAGTGATGGTGTACCCAGTAAATTCCGTTTCTAGTGACGTCAAGTGATGGTGTACCCAGTAAATGTCTGTTTCTTGTGACGTCCATTGGTGGTGCACCTGATAAATATCTGTTTCTTATGACGCCCAGTGACGGCGAATGTCTGTTTCTTGGGACGTTCATTGGCGGTGGACCTGGTAAATGTCTGTTTATTGTGGCGTCCAGTGATGGTGTACCCAGTAAATGTCTGTTTCTTGTGACGTCCATTGGCGGTGCACCTGATAAATCTGTTTCTTATGACGTACAGTGACGGTGTACCTGGCGCGTGGTAATGGTGACAGAAGCAGGTACATGTCTGCCGTACCCCGGGACACGCCTCCTACCCCGGACACCCGTATTGTGGTCGTCTTGTCCGATCTGGACGCGGAGTTCACGCGGGTGACGACCTACGTCAGCTGCCGGAGTCTGGGCACGCATCTCACAGACATGCCGGTCAGGGACCTGCTTCCTGGTGACGTCATCATGGTAAGTGCGGATGGGTGGGGGGAACAGATCGGTCAGTGAATAGACATTGACTTAAACATGCTTCCAGATCGACCTATAAACAAGCCCAGTACGACCTTGACATGTCACTCTAAATGGGTGGATGGATGTATGAGTGGGTGGGTGGACAGTTTGATAGATGGGATGGTTGTTGACATTATTGCAGTACCAGTTATTTTATTAACAACGCAATTGACCTCTCCATTGCTTTATTACCAACTCAATTGACCTCTCCATTACTTTATTACCAACTCAATTGACCTCTCCATTGCTTTATTACCAACTCAATTGAACTTCCCGTTACATTATTACTAACTCAATTGACCTATCCATTATTTTGTTATCAACTCAATTGACCTCTCCATAGCTTCATCACTAACTCGACTGAGCTATCCATTACTTCAACATTACTTCTGCGATACATATAATGCGTCATGACACTCAAAATGTGAAATCAAGAAATGAATGGATATCTCTCACAGGATGGGCCACTCAAACTGGCGACGGGCGATAACGACTTGGGACCAGATGGTCAATGTACATCAGCTGATACAGGTGGGGACGAAATGAACGCCATCAGCCCTCAGGCACACGAGTATGAAAAGGCCCATTGTCAGTAGCCACTTATTTACATATTCGCGGCTACAGACGAGTGGTGTTTCGTTATCCGTTTGCCTCTGGTATATGATTTGAAAAATGTACTTCTCGGTGATAATAATGCTGATAATGATGTTTGGTGTTTGTCGGCAGGTCCCCTAGGCGAGATCACATCCCTGATGCTAAAAAACGTATCTGAGTCAAAAATAGGCAACACTCACAAAGGTATATATATATAACTCAAGCAGATACATGATCCAGAAACAAATACATAAATTGCTTTACATGAAAACATATACTGTACAACCGCATCCTGGTTAATCAAGTTCTGCCTTCAAAGAATTCAAACACAGATTTGCAGATATGTTCTCAGATACATTACAATAGAATGTGTTACTTTAGGTTAGCAATGTGGACTGACTGACCTTTCGTTCCCTAATTCATTCGCGTGTGAAATCCAAATCATGTTTCTGTGTTCTTTATTAGATTATATGCAAGAAGACGAAAGCGAACCTGCAGCACAAACCGGTAACGTTTTCTTAAGTCCTTCTACACACAATTACACACACATTAGATCGCACACACATACACAATCACTCACACATTCCTTAACAAAAAATGAACCCATCATTTATCAAACGTGAATTTAATTCTTGGAGGCTTCTATCAGCCCTATATCAGCGTGCACCATTTCACGTGGTCCTTCTCTGGTTCGTGTTGAACGTTGACTCTTCACTGTGACTCATATCCTTACAGCCTCGTCCTCGTGTTCTGAGATGGCTGGCTTACTCCGTGAACTCTCCACTGACATCAGGTCACTCCGGGCAGAACTCCGATCTCAGGTTTGCCTACCACCGCCTCCTACATAATCGTTATAACCGTACTGGCCTGATGGTTGGGGTGGTTTTGCAATCCGGTGAGATGTAACTATTTGCTAGATTACCTTTTTTATTGGTGTTATCGCGTTACGAGAACCACCGTGATCCCATGGTGCGGGCCTGGGGTAGGGGGGGTGGGGTGGGGTGGGGGGTCCAAACAGCGATATTAGTTGTGGTTTTGTTGGCCTACTGGTCCCAGCTAGTAACCGAGCTAACCAAGTCAGTCGTGCCCTGTCTACTGAGGATGGGGCTCTTAGTAGGGGCCAAAATGACGTCACACGCGGATGCTTTCCCATTTGTAGCGTGTCTTAATCTATAAATTGACTTGGGCATACTGACTCTGAGTGGTAAGATTGCGGATTGGAACCTGCTATGTAGATGAACCATGTGAGCTTTTGTGCAGTAGCCATTTAGAATTAACATATGTTCCTACCATCGCTACTATACAAGATGATGAAAAAGTTGTTAACAATTTTTCTCCTTGGTTCTATGCATCGAGTGCCCCGTGAAGGTATACTTCTCCTTTCAAATTTCTTGAAATCGTGAGATTGTCAAAATATCCTTGTTTTTTTTCAGAAATCAGAATCTGAGGAACTGAGACGTAGAATCAGCCGCTGCAACGTTTGTCGTGGTGAGTGGTTCATTAGTGACGTAGAATCAGCCGCTGCAACGTTTGTCGTGGTGAGTGGTTCATTAGTGACGTAGCATCAGCCGCTGCAACGTTTGTCGTGGTGAGTGGTTCATTAGTTACGTAGAATCAGCCGCTGCAACGTTTGTCGTGGTGAGTAGTGACGTTCATTAGTTTGACGTAGTGGTTCATCGTAGAATCAGCCGCTGCAACGTTTGTCGTGGTGAGTGGTTCATTAGTGACGTAGAATCAGCCGCTGCAACGTTTGTCGTGGTGAGTGGTTCATTAGTGACGTAGAATCAGCCGCTGCAACGTTTGTCGTGGTGAGTGGTTCATTAGTGACGTAGAATCAGCCGCTGCAACGTTTGTCGTGGTGAGTGGTTCATTAGTGACGTAGAATCAGCCGCTGCAACGTTTGGCGTGGTGAGTGGTTCATTAGTGACGTAGAATCAGCCGCTGCAACGTTTGGCGTGGTGAGTGGTTCATTAGTGACGCACTGCACCGAGCTAGGTAGCTAATGGAAGGCATCGTTCATTATCAGTTATTAATACAAATTGTGGGGGTAAATTGGCGTTTCTGATCTCCTCTATAACTTATTGGAAAAATTATTGCCCTCCCCTCAAATCCACGTTTTTCTGCCCCTGTCTCCAGGTTACTTTGCGTTTATTATATTTTAGGGGTTCCTTATTATTATCTGACCTTATTGCTGTATGCCATAAAAAATGTTTCACCCACTCCCGCAGAACCGTTTGAAAGTATATGAACCTACCCCGGTGGGGGATGGGGGGGGGAAGGCATGGCGGGTGGGGGCACTTAAGTGTATAGATGTAGTATATATGTGCCGCGCGACGGGCGACGGGGTATGTTTTTTCGGCCTCTCGACTTGTTTTTTGGCCTCATACTTGTGCGACGGGGTATGTTTTTCAGCTTCAATCTGTACGACGGGTTATATATTCGCATAATACCTTGTACGACGGGGTATGCTTTTGGCCATTTTGACCTTGTACGACGGGTACGGATTTTCGAGGTCCCGCGGCACACCCCTATCCAGAATAAGGCCAAGTGCCCCCCGACCCCCGGGGAACCTACCCGCCAAAGCAGTCAGAGAAAAACATACCCACCCTCACCCACCCGCTCCTCTTACCCGGCCCTCCCCAGTGACTGATATATAATGAATGTTCATTGGCTTATGTTCCTCGCCATTCGTCTCTATATGTAGTCTTGCTTGTCGGGTTGTTGTTAATCTGCGCCTTTTGTCAAATTTTATGGGCTCGGAATTTGTGGTCCGAGCCAAACGTTGATATCCAAGCATCTGACAGAACACAGAGGCTCAATACTCAGCTGTGGAATTCATAACTTAATAACAAGATCCGAGGATATATGGACAAATAACTGTTTGATTTTTAATGCCAGGTGAGAGATAACACAAGGTATGCGTTTTCTGCAGACACCTGCGCCACCAACCCCTGCTTCCGGTCAGTGACCTGCACGAATACAGACACTGGCTACCAATGTGGAGATTGTCCCCCGGGATTCACCGGCAACGGGATCGACTGTGTCGCTATCATGACCTGTCGCTCGCACCCCTGCTTTACAGGTGAACACTTTACCTGTAATCAATAAGGCGCTGTAAATCAGCGAACCTTTCGAATGGACAAGTGTCAGTGTTAACGAATGGGCTAAATGTGCTTATTTGTGATTTGGCAGAAATCACTTTTCTTCAAGCTTCACAAGTCCAAATATTTGGCTGAGAGTATCTTGAATAGGAACTAGATATGTCAAGAGAAGACTGACATCATAACGTATCGTCTCTAGTATGATAATTTGAAGCTGCTTTGACTTAGAAGATATACATATATTTTTGCAGGTATCGGCCATGGTGGTACCCAATGACTGTATTTATATTTGCCTTCCTGAACATTTAGTAACTTGTAACTCACACGATTGTAGGGCAGTTGCTGGTTACATAGGTTGAAAGCCATCGTCAGATACTCGTTCAGACAACCCATTTTTCTCTACCGGCTGATAGATTAAAGTTCTGTGTTTAACGTCATGCATTATCCAAATCCTACAAACTTTATCAATATCCTAAACCTCAGTTTGGTTTAAGCGTAGCACATGGAATTTTCTTTTCAACAAAATATTCGTCTTCCGTCCAACCCTACTCCTTTGTGAGTGCTTGAGGATTCTTTTAATACTTATATCTGGCAAGTTATCGGTTTATCCAGAGTCGTTCTTTTTTGGTCGTTAAACCTCAGAGCCATGGTATTTTGGGAAAGCAGCAGAACGTATTATTCTAATCAGTACTGACTTAATCTTGTTCGAACCGTCCTTGACCAATCAGATTTGTACTATTAAGTACTTGATCTTGTCCCCGCCGTCCTAGTTCTATCAGTAGCTCTGATCGTGGTAAGAGGTGTATCGATGAATACTTGATATTGTACCAACCGTCCTTGCTCTATGAGTAGTATGCACTGTTGCAAGAAAGGTATTCCTAAGTCATTGGCCCAGTACTAAACGTCCTTGTCCCGCTATATAGTTCGTTTGACTGTGACCAGATGTGTATTGTTAAGTACTTGATCTGGTACTAGACGTCCTCGATCCATCAGTTAAGTGGACTATGGCCAGATGTTTATTGTTAAGTACTTGATCTAGTACTAGACGTCCTCGATCAATCAGTTAAGTGGAATGTGACCAGATGTGTATTGTTGAGTACTTGATCTAGTACTAGACGTCCTCGATCAATCAGTTAAGTGGACTGTGGTCAGATGTGTATTGTTAAGTACTTGATCTAGTACTAAACGTCCTCTATCCATCAGTTAAGTGGACTGTGGTAGAATGTGTATTGTTAAGTACTTGATCTGGTACTTAACGTCCTTGATCCCCCAGTTAAGTGGACTGTGGTCAGATGTGTATTGTTGAGTACTTGATCTGGTACTTAACGTCCTCGATCCACCAGTTAAGTGGACTGTGGTCAGATGTGTATTGTTAAGTACTTGATCTAGTACTAGACGTCCTCGATCCATCAGTTATGTGGACTGTGGTCAGATGTTTATTGTTAAGTACTTGATCTAGTACTAGACGTCCTCGATCCATCAGTTATGTGGACTGTGGTCAGATGTTTATTGTTAAGTACTTGATCTAGTACTAAACATCCTTGATCCATCAGTTAAGTGGACTGTGGTTAGAGCTGTAGTATTAAGCATTTTCAATCCATGACTATATTTTGGTCTGTTAACAAAATATTTTAGGATTCTGTGATGACACCCAATCACTGCCTTCATTTTCATGGCCAACAATATAGATATTCATTGGCGTGTATTTCTGTTGCAGGCGTGAGATGCACGGCTACAGCGAATGGCCGCGTGTGTGGTGACTGTCCTGACGGATACACAGGTGACGGTACACGATGCAACCGCATACGGATCGGATGCAACCCCAGCCCTTGCTCCCTGGGCGAACGGTGTGTAGAAACACGCACGGGGCATGAGTGCCAGAGGTGTCCTGATGGGTACACAGGAAACGGTATTCGATGCGAACCAATACGGATCGGGTGCAACCCAAACCCTTGCTCCCGTGGCGAACGGTGTGTAGAAACCCGCACAGGTCATGAATGCGTGAGGTGTCCTCCTGGGCAATCCTGGGCCGGGAGCACGTGTGTGCGGGATGATCCTTGTGAAGATTTCTGCTATCCCCGTGTGACTTGTATCGTCCAGAGAGGCATTCCCCGATGTGAACAGTGTCCTACTGGAATGACAGGTTCAGGACGCAAAGGTGATTGCCATTGGATGACTTGTGACGATGGGTATTGCTATCGGGGAGTGACGTGTCATCCTGGGCGCCCCCCGCGATGCTCGGCGTGCCCCGTGGGCTATACCGGTAACGGGACACGCTATGGCTGCACGCCGCTCAGCTGCAGCAGCAACTACTGCGACGAGAGGGCTCGATGTACCGAGAGGGACAACCTCCCTCCCATTTGTACATGCCCCCCTCCCATGATTGGCGATGGCAGGCGATGTCGAATTCCGCGATGCAGTGATTACTGCGACCGATTATCACAGATGGATCAGTGTCGTGAGCGGCCGGGCCAGGCGCCTATTTGCGGCCGATGTCGTGAAGGTTTTCGCGGTTCTGGTCGACGCGGCGACTGTCGACCCATACCATGTCGCGAGTATTGTGATGAGCACGCTCAATGTGTTGACAACGTCCCGAACGCCCCGAAATGTATCCGGTGTCAAACTCCCTACATAGGAGACGGCTCGAGAGGAAGCTGTCGCTTGCCTCGGTGTAGTGATCGGTTCTGTGACTCAAGGATGAAATGTGTCGACCACCCGAACCGCGTGCCCGAATGCCGCTTCCCAAGTTGTAGCGACGATTATTGTGATGAGCGCGTCAATTGTACGGACGTTCCACAAGGCTTCCCGCGCTGCCACGGTTGTCCACCAGGTCTCACGGGAGACGGTCGACAGGGTACATGCCGCCCAGTCACATGCGCTGATTCGCCCTGCTTCCCCAGGGTCACCTGTACGATGACGGGCGGGAGAGCCATATGCGGCCCCTGTCCACCCGGGCGAACCGGCTCCGGTAGGGCCGACGACTGCCCCATCGTCACCTGCTCCCAGCACCGGCCATGCGCTCCTGGCGTAGAATGCAGAGACTACCCAAGCGGCGCGCGATGTCTCTGTCCAGCCGGACACGTGTCGGACGGCACTAGGTACGGCTGCCGACCCGTGCAGTGCGCAGATTTACGATGTGAAACGGGATGCCGGAACCTGGCCTCTGGACCTCAGTGCATCTGTCGAGACGGTGAGTCATCCCAACAGCTACCATCTTCTACACGTTGGTCATAGCCCCCTTCTCTGTCTATACCTGGTGTGATGTTCACCTGTTTGACAGGTACTGTACCTGATGGCTCCGGCAACTGTAGACGACGAACGTGCGATGATATCACTTGCTACGCGGGTTGTCGAGAACTGCAGACAGGACCCCGATGCAATGATTGTCCAGCAGGTACTTGACGCTAACCAAACTATCATAACAATATCATGATTGTCCAGCAGGTACATGACGCTAACCAAACAATCCGAACAATATCATGATTGTCCAGCAGGTATATGGCGCTAATCAAACAATCCGAACAATATCATGATTGTCCAGCATATATATGGCGCTAATCAAACAATCAACGGTTGCTCGACAGGTAGATTGTGCCAATTACACATTTACTTCAATCTAATCTGTCGAACATGGAGATGATACATAAGCGAATCATAACTATTTAATAGTTGTCAACCATTGTATGAATTGTGTATGGTGTCATCATATTCTAACTCATATTCAGTCACTTCAGACGACGCCATTGGTAGTCACCGAAGCTACCAATGACGTCTAGTCTTAAACTTTCCATAGTTGAACCGTGCCATCGTCTGTTGATTGTAGGTATGACAGCTGATCGGCTGCCAGGTAGCTGTCGCTGGTTGAGGTGTTCCGATGACTATTGCTACCCAGGTGTCGCATGTACAGACATCAACAACAGACCGCCCAGGTAAAAACCTCTTCACACATACACACTAACACACTATGTGTGATCTGTAGCTTCACCGAACGGCTTTTGTCATGATAATGATGGGAGCGTTATTGTCAATGTCCATCACAATGTCATCATCATGATAGTCATCATCATCGTCATCAATGAGACCAGTATCACTTGTCATCTTCACATCATCATCATCAGTCATCATCATTATCATCGTCATCAATGAGACCAGTATCGTCTTTATTGTCATCATCATCATCATCATCATCATCATCATCATCGTCGTCGTCGTCATTGTCATTATTGTCATCATCATCTTCATCATTATTGTCATCCTCATCATCATTATTGTCACCATTATTGTCATCATTGTCATTGCCGTTATTATTGTCCCTATACGAGACCTTCATTTAATTAAACCCATATGCTGTTGGACTATTGTGTATAAATGGGAACTTACATAAAACGGACGCATTTCCACAATGGTTTGATGAAGAACAGCCCTGCTTTTAACGGCCAACCGCCTATTGGGGGTATTTATGTTCGTCAATACAGCTTTTACTGTACTGCGCTTGCCATAGTGTACATATTAGTCTTGTTGAAGACCAATGAAACACGCTGCTGCTCTTGCAGATGCGGGGATTGTCCGGGCAATATGGTCGGGAACGGGACGAGGTACGGCTGTCGGGGCGTCACCTGCGCTGAGCTGACCTGTTACGCCGGATGCAGAGAGCTCCCATCGGGACCGCGCTGTAATCCCTGCCCCGCTGGTGAATGATGTTCCACAGACGTCCTCTCGTAGATTCTGAAAAAAAGATAACAATCTAAGAAGCTACAATTTGAGGGTTTATTATTGCGCTTGATGTTATCTACACGTTGGTCATTGTCACCTTCTCTGTCTTACTCTGGGGCGATGTTCACCTGTTTTACAGGTACTGTACCGGATGGGCCCGGCAACTGTAGACGACAAACGTGCAATGATATCACTTGCTACGCGGGTTGCCGAGAACTGCAGACAGGTCCCCGATGCAATGATTGTCCAGCAGGTACTTGACGCTAAACAAATTATCATAACAATATCATGATTGTCCAGCATATATATGGCGCTAATCAAACAATCAACGGTTGCTCGACAGGTAGATTGTACCAATTACACATTTACTTCAATCTAATCTGTCGAACATGCAGATGATACATAAGCGAATCATAACTATTTAATAGTTGTCAACCATTGTATGAATTGTGTATGGTGTCATCATATTCTAACTCATATTCAGTCACTTCAGACGACGCCATTGGTAGTCACCGAAGCTACCAATGACGTCTAGTCTAAAACTTTCCATTGTTGAACCGTGCCATCGTCTGTTGATTGTAGGTATGACAGCTGATCGGCTGCCAGGTAGCTGTCGCTGGTTGAGGTGTTCCGATGACTATTGCTACCCAGGTGTCGCATGTACAGACATCAACAACAGACCGCCCAGGTAAAAACCTCTTCACACATACACACTAACACACTATGTGTGATCTGTAGCTTCACCGAACGGCTTTTGTCATGATAATGATGGGAGCGTTATTGTCACCAATGTCATCATCACAATCTCACTTGTCATCTTCACCATCATGATAGTCATCATCATCGTCATCAATGAGACCAGTATCGTCTTTATTGTCATCATTATCATCATCATCATATCATCATCATCATCATCATCATCATCAATCATCATCATCATCATATGCATCATCATCGTCTCCATTTTTATCACTATCGTCTTTATCATCATCATCATCATCATCATCATCATCATCATCATCATCATCATCATCATCATTGTCATCATTGTCATCATTATTGTCATCATTATTGTCGTCATTGTCATTGTGATTGCCGTTATTATTGTCCCTATACGAGACCTTCATTTAATTAAACCCATATGCTGTTGGACTATTGTGTATAAATGGGAACTTACATAAAACGGACGCATTTCCACAATGGTTTGATGAATAACAGCCCTGCTTTTAACGGCCAACCGCCTATTGGGGATATTTATGTCCGTCAATACAGCTTTTACTGTACTGCGCTTGCCATAGTGTACATATTAGTCTTGTTGAAGACCAATGAAACACGCTGCTGCTCTTGCAGATGCGGGGATTGTCCGGGCAATATGGTCGGGAACGGGACGAGGTACGGCTGTCGGGGGTGACCTGCGCTGAGCTGACCTGTTACGCCGGATGCAGGGAGCTCCCATCGGGACCCCGCTGTAATCCATGCCCCGCTGGTGAATGATGTTCCACAGACGTCCTCTCGTAGATTCTGAAAAAAAAGATAACAATCTAAGAAGCTACAATTTGAGGGTTTATTATTGCGCTTGATGTTATTTCACGCGGTTGTTGTCTGATTCTAGGAATGATACGTGACGCGACCCCTGGCGGTTGCCGTTGGATGATGTGCTCAGACGGATACTGCTTTAGCAGAGTTACTTGTCAGAACCGCCGCGAAGCTCCACCCATCTGCGGACAATGTCCCATTGGCTACGTCGGATCGGGTTTACGGGACGATTGCCGGGCTATAGACTGCCGGGACGATCCGTGTTTCCCCAGGGTGATATGCACCAATTTAGCCCGGGGTTACGTCTGTGGAGACTGTCCGCCGGGTTATGAAGGGGACGGACAGAACTGTAGCAGAACGGTTGTGCGCTGCAGCGCCAGACCATCGCCATGTTCTTCACTAGTCACATGTACCAAATCTCCAAAACGGTGTCCAGTGTGGTCGATGTCCTGCGGGCTATACTGGAGACGGACACACTTGCGTCGATATTGACGAGGTAGAGATTTAATTTGTTTTATGATATATTCATTAAGATCAATCGACGCCTATATCGTTGAGTGCCAAATTGACAACATATCTGCCAATCATCATAACGTACCCTCTCAGTCATCATTTGATGGAGTAACCCTCTACAGCTCATATTAATTATAAACCCCAGCTTCCCAGTTCCACGAGTGAACTACATATCACCTGCCACTTCCCCCCTATCCTCACACATGCCCCATATTCTAGAGCCACTTGGCCATCCTGCCTAGGCAACGCCCGAAGGCCCCAACCCTCACTTACCTGGCTACTGCACGTCCCATAAGAATTGGGATAGCGTGCCTTAGTCGTTGAGGGAAGCCCTTTACATTTTGAAATCAGTTCTCCCCTGGCCTCCGACCTCAACACATCTCGCTCCAGCATTTAGACAAAGTTCCATCTAAAGTTCGAAATTTGAAGTCAGCTTATAAAGTTCCAGTTCTTATAAACCCTACACCTGTATTTCCGGTCCTCATTATCACAGGTGCGTATGGTGTGCATCTCCACACCACCAATCACGGTACGACATCTGCTGACGATCACCAGGTTACCGTGTATTTCAGGGGTGTAAATATTTTAGCCCGCACCCCACAACAAAAAAAGAAAAACATTTCACCACTGTACACGATGTGTTTCGTAATTAGTTTCTTACCACAACCCAAATCCACAGATAAATAATAAAAAATATTTAGTCCATTCCAAATCGGGATTATCAATACATATGATTATTACTGTTCATTATTCTGCTTGTTTTCAGTGCGCTCTTGTGGCACCATGCGATAGTCTAACCACCTGTATCAACCTGTCTCCGGGGTTCAGGTGTACATCATGTCCACAAGGTTACACCAGTCCTGTAGTACGGGGCGTAGGACTCGAATACGCACGCACGAATCGCCAGGTGGGTGCGGATTCACTCGTGCGCGTTTGTTGGTTATAGCTCTTTTGAACCAAGTGGAGCTTGCGCTCCCTCTCAACAAGGTAGTACCCGAACGACTGTATAAATAAAGCCGACATATTATGAGTAATTCAATTAATATTACCTAATCCCATAGACAGCTTGTAATCTATGTCTAGGTTAAACTGAGCAATAGTGGCGGTTCTCAAGTAATGAATCGACAGTGCTGGTGTTGTTGGGGGAAATTGATGTATTTTTCCATTTTTGGTTTGTTTTGTTTTGAGCAGATTTGCGCCGATGTTGACGAGTGCCTGGTTAGCAATGGCGGCTGTGTCGCTCATTCTGTCTGTATCAACACCAGGGTAGGTCAAGTTTTCTATGACTTCACATAATCGTTGCTTAAGCTTCGAGTTGATAGGTAAATAGTTGCTTCATTTGCCATGTTGCTTTATTAAATTGTGGCTGAAAATCACGTGTTTCGTTCTCTGTGACTTGGTTATATCTAAATAGTTGTGGGTTTCTTAAGTTGCAATTTCTTTCGCCGGGTCATTTCTTTGTTACGAATGCCTGCATGACAGCAGACTATGTTCCCATGCGACAGGGCTCTTACCGTTGCGGCCAGTGTGACTATGGTTACACCGGAAATCAACAGCAGGGGTGCATTTCGATGATTGGTATGTGCCTCGATGGACGAACGGTGTGCCATGAGCACGCCACATGCTACCTACCGCGCTACACGTTCACCTACAGATGTAGGGTAAGTGGTCTTGTATTATTCAATATGGCCCCCTTTCAACCATTCTCCTCTCTCTCTCTCTCCTTTCTTTATTTCATTCTTTATTTCTTTCTTTCTCTCTCTCTTACTTCCTTCATTTATTTATTTATTTCTCTCTCTTTCTTTCTCTCTGTCTCTCTCCCTTTGTTTATTTCTTTCTTTCATTTGCTACTTTTCAGGTTCTCTGTTTCCCTTTGATCTCTTTTGCTTTCTTTCAATCTTTTTCATCAACTTCTCTCGCTGTTCCTTTCTTTGGGGTTTCTCTTTCTCCATTACACTATAAGTACACACCATTTTGTTTTGACGTCGTGTTAATGCTGTTGTCGATAGCATGAATGTTGCATTAGCCATGTAGAATGCGTCCTATTGATGGCTGCAGTGTAACTTTGGATACGCTGGGAACGGCTTCTATTGCGGGGCAGATTACGATCTCGACGGATGGTCGGATATTGACTTGGGATGCAGTGATCGAGGCTGCCGGGCTGTACGTGTAGTTTCAATCATTTCATATGTCACAATTTTGTCAGAAATACACATTGCCAATAAGGATATACCATTTTCAATGCGCATCTTCTTTGCGCAGGTTGTTCCTCCTCATCCTACTCTAACAATGTCGTGTGAACTTTGTTGGTACTAAATATGTTATGCAATTTATTACCGATCAGAGGATCTCTCCTGAGCGTCTATAGATGGCGCACGAAAAGCACACTTCTCGTGCGGATCATTGTAAATTTCCGTATTTGATGTCTGTTAATGTGGGCTGTTTCCAGGACAACTGCCGCACCATGCCAAACAGCGGACAGGAAGATACTAACGACAATGGAATCGGGGATGTCTGTGAGGACGACCCTGACGGTGATGGTTTAGTCGTACCGACCGTAAGTAGGGCGAAGGAACGTGATTGACCTGAAGTGGGTGTGTGTGTGTGTTAGGGGTTGGGGGTGGTGGTGGGGCATTACAATCATTGGTGGAAGATTTGTAGGGGATCCACAGAGCTCAGCAACCAGCCTCATGTTTCTTTTCTTTGTACCACCATAAACTACTCAGTAATGTCCAGCAGTATTGAGAGGGATATTGGACCCAGTGGTCCCAGGTTCGCAACCTGCCCAGGGGAGCATTGGATTTTCGTTTTATTTGCTGAAGTCATATACCCCCTCAAGGGGATGGAGATCTAGCCCTATGCATCCATACTCTCCGTTGAAAAGCTGTGTAACACTGTTCCAGGACAACTGTCCGTTCGTGTACAACCCGGATCAGGAGAATTCCGACAATGACGACTTCGGAAACGCCTGTGACAACTGCCCTCTCATTGATAGCAGCAACCTGTTCGACTTCGACGGGGATGGTCAAGGAGACATCTGCGACCAGGATATCGACAATGATAGTAAACACTTCCTTTCTCAATATCATAACCCAGGTCACAAGCGCTGGAGGTACACCTCACCACGATAGTCCCACCATTATCAGGTTATGAAGAACAATAATAGTCTATATTAAGCACCTGTGACCCGACCCATTGTCTCTCGGATTCCGAGGTCAAGCCTTCCGAGTGCCGGACGACTAGATCTATAAATAGCCCCACATAACCAAGCCTCTGTGAATGACGTATTCTCCGTACACAGATAACAAACATTAACCCAACCCACCCCCAACCAACACCATCACCACCTGCCGTGTACTTGCAACCACCTGGCGGATTCCTCTTGCGCTATTCGTATGTAAATTAATGGATGACGTCATATTGTCTCTGTTCTTTTCCTCTTCTCAAAATGGCCCTTTTTTGACATTATGACACCAGGGATCGTCAACAGCTTGGATAACTGTCCTTATATTCCTAACCGAGATCAAAGGGATCGAGACAACGATGGCGTGGGTGATGTGTGCGATAACTGTCCACACCTGAGTAATTCGGACCAGGTGAGGGATATTTTACCTAAAAAACTTGTGGTTAAAGCTACTTCTGTGACCTGTAATATCTGTTAAATCAGAATTCGTTTTCGACAGTAGCACTTTGTCACTACTGCGTGACCAGTTGCTAAAGGCACCTGTTATAGGCAGGTGTCCGTTGAACACTAGTCCGTATGTATAAACAGGTGTATCGTATTTGTATTTTTGATATACCTTCTTAAGACAAGTTTACTTAAGTGAAGATAAACTTGCCTAGAACAGTGCACATCAGCAGTCCCGGTGATATCCACGTGTATCAAGTAATCGTGTTGAATTCGTCGTGTTTGTTTCAATAGAGGGACCGGAATGGAGATCGATGGGGAGACGCCTGCTCGGGCATCCATGACAGGTAACAGCTCATTAAACGTGACATGTCAGACATCAATGACAGTTAACAGCTCTTTAAACGTGACATGTCAGACATCAATGACAGGTAACAGCTCTTTAAACGTGACATGTCAGACATCAATGACAGGTAACAGCTCATTACACGTGACATGTCAGACATCAATGACAGGTAACAGCTCTTTAAACGTGACATGTCAGACATCAATGACAGGTAACAGCTCATTAGACGTGACATGTCAGACATCAATGACAGGTAACAGCTCATTAAACGTGACATGTCAGACATCCATGAGTGACAGGTAACAACTCTCGTTAAACGTGACATGTCAAGCATCAATGACAGGTAACAGCTCATTAAACGTGACATGTCAGACATCAATTACAGATAACAGCTCATTTAACGTGACATGTCAGACATCAATGACAGGTAACAGCTCATTTAACGTGACCGGTCAAGCATAAATGACAGATAACAGCTCATTAAACGTGACATGTCAGACATAAATGACAGGTAACAGCTCATTTAACGTGACATGTCAGACATCAATGACAGGTAACAGCTCATTTAACGTGACATGTCAAGCATCAATGACTACTCATTAAGTGTGAAATGGCAAACATCAATAATAAGTGAAAGCTCAAAACCGTGACTTGTCAAGCATCAATGACAAGGGAGAACTTATTATATGTGACATGGCAAGTATCAATGACGAATGGGAGCTCATTATCCGTGACATGTCAAGCATCAATGATGGGTGTACAGTCAAACCTGTCTAATCAGGTCGGTCAAGGGACTTGGCCAGAGTGACCTTTATGCACAGGTGACCAGATTATACAGGTGACCGCTCCTATCTTTTACATACATGTAAATTCTCAAGGGACTGAAACTGAGCGACCGGTATGTACAGGTGACCGGGTTGTACAGGTGACCGGTAACACAGGTTTGACTGTACTTGGTTTATTCGAAGAATCATTGCCTTGAGAACTTTTCCGATTTAACCCAGATGCTCATCTGTTTGCGATGATAATCCAGCAACTTGGTCATGCCGATTAGTCATGTGCATCCTTAATATGGGGGGGGGGGGAGAGTTTGCAGCTAATTACATGACACTTAAACTATCCGCTGTAATGTGCGAGTCAGACGTCGATGGCATTCATTCATAAGTACAGAGAGAGACCGCGTCTCCTTCCATCGTTTGCCATGATCATAACATGCAAGAATGTTTATAGAAAAAGCACGCCGCAAAGGCAGTGAAATTGTGCATTCTATGCATGTTTGCACCGCGCCATCTGTTGCAGGGATCGTGACGGCTGGTGGGATGAAATCGACAACTGTCCAGACATCCCCAATGCTTGCCAGTGTGATAACGATGGCGATGAATTAGGTATCTATTCCACGTGTAATCAGCACTTTTCTTAGATTATATTTTTTTAAAAACCAGTAATTGATAACAAAAAAAAATAATTCTCAGTTGTAGAATTATCTATCTCGAAGTTCGTTTGACAAGAAAATTGAACTAATATACTCTATATTGTATTTTCACAGGTACCATTGATTGGAATTTAACCGTTGTTTATCATGAAACCCTCGATGTAAGTAGCATCTGTGAACAAGGGTTGCTATGGTAACACTTTAATCTTTGTTGTTAAGGTGACGCATGTGATGACGACGACGACAATGATCGGATCTACGACATCAGGGATAATTGTCCATATATTTACAATCCTGATCAATCTGATGAAGATAGTGAGTAGATTGCGGTCTTTTCTTGGGCTTGCTTGTTCACAATAAAACCTGTCTGAAACGGACCTTCAATGGACTGTTTGCTAATGGTAATTCACTGCCAAATGTTTTTGATGAATATAATAGCTTTATTTCGAGCGCTAGAGTGGAGTAAACATTTATGCTATTGCTTACTATGGATAATTGGTGTTTATATGGCGATCAGAATTTGTGTAATTCATGGAATTGTTAGCCACCCTGTTTTGCATGCCGTATATTCCCACTGAACCATTGCTTGGTCCCGAGGGACACAATGTAAGCCTCTGGTACCTGTATATAATGGCAAAGGTAACAAAATGTAAGCCTCTTGTACCTGTAGATAATGGAATAGATGACACAATGTAAGCCTCTGGTCCCTGTAGATAATGGCATAGGTGACACAATGTAAGCCTCTTGTACCTGTAGGTAATGACGTAGGTAACACAATGTAAGCCTCTGGTCCCTGTAGATAATGACATAGGTGACACAATGTAAGCTTCTTGTACCTAGATAAGGTCCCTGTAGATAACGGCATAGGTAACCAAATGTAAGCCTATTGTACCTGTAGATAATGACATAAGTAACACAATGTAAGCCTCTGGTCCCTGTAGATAACGGCATAGGTGACGCATGTGAAGGCGATCATGACGGAGATAAGGTGACAGACATCGATGACGTGTGTCCGGCCAATGGAAAGATAAGTCGTGTGGACTTCCGTAGCTTCCAAACAGTGTCTCTGGATCCCGAGGGGGAGAACCAAGCTGAGGCGCGATGGATCGTACATGATGAGGTACACTTTTCCAGGCTCATTACAGGTAACCAACTGGGTAGGCAAGTCATTAACGGATACTCCTGGAACGAGTAGCCGTTATAGACGGATGTCCGCCAAAGACAGGTGCATCATGCTGGTAGCTTGATATATGAAGTTCGGACAGTTTCAATACGTACCTGTTAAGCACAGGTGGCCGTTATCTAGAGGTTTCAACTTATACAGGATTTGCAATGAATTGTCATGATCTTAATCGGTTCAATTCAATGTGTAAACTTACTTCTAGCAGCGCGTTTTCTCTTTAGGGACGGGAGCTTCTACAGACGTACAACAGCGACCCTGGCCTGGCTGTAGGTCAGTAACTTTGTTCCTCTATTGTAATGGACAAACAGTGAAAGAGTCACATTGTTTATAACCGTTTATTGTCATGTTTTTCGTACAGGTTATGACTACTTTGAGGGGGTCGACTTCTCGGGTACCGTCTATGTTGGGGTGGACTCCGATCTTGACTTCGTTGGATTTGTGTTTAGTTATCAGGTGAGTTGAAGGAAGGAATATACACTGCTGCAGTACCGAGCGACTGTGATACGGTTCTGTTTAATCGTTTACAATATAATACATTAGATCATGTTTATCAATGCTTCAGTTATTTATTCCATGACCTTGAATTCACGAACTACGTCAGTTTTTTTCCTTGCGGGGAACTTTCACTTCCTTTGCCTGCGTGTCACCCATCGGTAATCGCTCTGTGTATGTCCAAATTTGTATATAATAGGCACCTAAATCGTGAAGGAATAAACACAGATGTCAGCTCGTGTGGTCATTGCTTGGGTACAAGGTTAACTCGAATTAGCCCCAAAACACACCCATCATTCTCCCTCGTGACCGGCTCGATTTCACCATCGATTTCTATAGGAACTAAAACAACCTAAATCAACAACATTAACCCATGCTGTATTATTTTATTTGTTTAATGTTTTCATCAAACGCTTAACGCATAAGGTGTGTACGCACAGAACAACGCTAATTTCTACGCAGTCATGTGGAAAGGAAATGACGAAGCCTTCACAGTTGACAAGCCTTTCCATGCCCACTCAGCCGAGGGTATTTTCGTCAAAGCCGTCCAATCAGAAACGGGGCCCGGCAATATGCTACGTAACTCCCTGTGGAATACTGGCGGAAAATCAAACCAGGTATGTATTAAGTTAAATGCAATGAGCGTTATTCATTTGCAGGGGATGATAAGGTTCGCGGAAATTCAATTGGCAAAATCGTTTTCCTTCCCTCATTGAAAATGCCCTGCCCTTACAAACCGAGAGAGAACAACTCCCCGTAGATACTTTCGAAATATTATCACCTAAAGTGTTTCTCCCGGCTTGTTGTTTGTTCCATGGTTGCTAGTTATTCTTGCCGTTAACAGGGGGTTGTTTGCTCCATTGTTGTTAGTTATTCTTGCCGTTAACAGGGGGGTTGTTTGTTCCATTGTTGTTAGTTATTCTTGCCGTTAACAGGGGGTTGTTTGTTCCATTGTTGTTAGTTATTCTTGCCGTTAACAGGGGGTTGTTTGTTCCATTGTTGTTTGTTATTCTTGCCGTTAACAGGAGGTTGTTTGTTCCATTGTTGTTAGTTATTCTTGCCGTTAACAGGAGGTTGTTTGTTCCATGGTTGTTAGTTATTCTTGCCGTTAACAGGGGGTTGTTTGTTCCATTGTTGTTTGTTATTCTTGCCGTTAACAGGGGGTTGTTTGTTCCATTGTTGTTAGTTATTCTTGCCGTTAACAGTGGGTTGTTTGTTCCATTGTTGTTAGTTATTCTTGCCGTTAACAGGGGGTTGTTAATTCTGTCGTCCAACACCTAAATTTGCGAGTCAGGAAAAAGACAAACATATTCTACCCTCTGCGGCCCAGTCCTCACGGGAGCGTTACTAAAGACCACCGTCTGATATTGGTTATGGCGTGAATTAATGTGCCCCCTCAAACCGATAAAGACATGGTTTTAATTGACTGTTTGGTTTATTTATACAATTAGCCGTGGATGTTTGGTATGGTTTTTTTTATGAGCGGGGTGGATGTTGTTTGCTTTCAGGTGAAGACGATATGGGAACACGAAGACAATGTCGGCTGGAAGCCGTTCACAGCTTACCGCTGGGAGTTGTACCATAGACCCGCATACGGCTTGATCAGGTAGGCTGATCTGGACCTAGATAATGTGTCATCCCTCGAGAACCGAGCGCCATGTAACCTATATATATGAGGGATTTCACGCAAACTGACCAGGTTGAGGGTTGAGGCATCCACTATACATAAACTACGCACGACGGCCTGTGCAAATATACGTTATGACTTCTAAATGGATGTGTTTTATTTCTTCAGGATTTTGATGTTTGACCAGAATGGCTTGATAGCTGACTCGGGTAACATCGTGGACGCGACTCACAGAGGCGGTCGTCTTGGTGTCCTCTGCTTCTCACAGGATCAGGTCTACTTTTCCAATCTGATGTACAGGTGTAATGGTAAGTTACATGGCTTAGTCTGATGTACAGGTATATGGTAAGTTACCTGGCTTAATCTGACACAGGTGTGATAACAAGTTACCTGAATTAATCTGACACAGGTGTGACTGTAAGTTACCTGGCTTATTCTGACACAGGTGTGACAGTAAGTTACTAGACTTAATCTGAGGCAGGTGTGATAGTAAGTTACCTGGCTTATATGATACAGGTGTGACAGTAAGTTATCTGACTTAATCTGAGACAGGTGTGATTGTAAGTTACCTGGCTTAATATGACACAGGTATGACAGTAAGTTATCTGACTTAATCTGAGACAGGTGTGATTGTAAGTTACGTGACTAAATCAGGTATGACAGTAAATTACTTGAATTAATATGACACACGTGTGGCAGTCAGTTACTGGCTTACTATGACACAGGTGTAACGGTAAGTTACCTGACCCATATGTAAAGACCATGTTGTTATTTGCGGGAGATATCAAAACCAAACTTAACTGGACGATTGCTATATCATAACTGAAATGTGCGCTCTTTTGTATAATTGAAAATCAGATTGCAGGTGTTACAGTAAGTAATTGCTATAATCAGTACGGCACGGTGGATTTCTGTAAAACAGATATTATTTCATTTTGCTAAATAAGCTATACCCCCATATATATATATATATATATATCATAGCTTAACTCTGCACAGTTGTGTATTTTTGTAATTAGTCACCTGTGTCATCACCTGTTTCAGAGGATATACCAGATTCATTTGGCTTTCGTGGAAACAAACTGGATTAACCTCATTCACCATATAACATGGGGATCACCGGGGTAATATATATTACATTAAAAGGATAAGCTCAATGCAGGTTAATCATAGCATTAATAGTGTACAACACTAAGTAGTTTACTGCTTTGATAGGATGATGCTAGGGGACAGCATATTCGCTTGATGTATTGATGAAAATGATGATTGCACGGTCACCGTTAAGTGTTTTTTACATCATTTTACCAATTCGGTTTGTCACTTTTGTAAGCGATCCGCTGTGAGATTGTTACATTTCTTGTTCGTGACAAACACATAAAAATACTTAAAGAAATACAGGTTTTCTCTCAACATTATTATGGTGATGAAATATTTGATTTTTTAATATCTGACGCTTTCAGTTTGAATGACGATTGAAATCGGGTTTTGAGAATGTAACATCTTATGTGAAGATGTCATGTACGTATATGGTATTTCGGTTGCTGGTTCGGTCTACTGGAGGACAGACTGACATAAGCATATCTCACGTTATATAGTGACCAGAGTCAACCTAAGAACCTGAAATATCCATGTGGATTATATAGTTATTGCATATCGAACGCTAGACACGACATTAACACGGCAATTTGTAGGTACACTTTTTCAATCTGTGTTTATAAAGCACATACACGTATTTAATCTAATTGGCATCAAGTATTGATGCCTGGGCATGAAATTATCAATGATGAAACAAACCATGTAATAAAGAAGCACTTTTATTTGATCATAACAAAGAAAAATAATCTCAAAAAGTGTGGTATTTTATTTTTATTCTGGTAAGTGTATATCCGGTTATCCACTTGATTGGAGTCCCTTTTTTCTGAATATGATCAATACATTGGAAAGTAACTGTTCATGGGTAATAGGTATGCGATAAATTTGGAGCATGGAGTGCTTTGTGGGACAGGCATGTAATTCAAATTATTATAATAAGTCAACAACCTGACATATTTAGCTAGAACTAATAATGTTCACTCAAAAAACAATTTACAAAAAAATTGGTAATTAATTACTAATTTTTTTTTTGGATTATCGAAATACGTGAAAAATTAGGCTGCGGACGTGATCGTCTTTGATAAGTCACTATTACCAAAGATCTTATAGCTACGCTCAGATGGTTCACTTACGTCTCCACTCGAGAAAATATGTGATGACGCTACCTGTGAACAGCAATGTGCTTTGTAGGGAAGACAAAGCCAACAATCTGACGTATTTAGTTAGAAATCATTTAGAACTCATTCTAGATGTTTTAGTAAAAGGTTCGGAATAGCATGGGCTATCGTCGAGCGGAAACATTGCTTCGTTACGACCATTAACCATAGAAAAATGACGCATTAACTTCCGATTGCACTGCTGATTTATATTTTTATGCTCGTAATGCTTTCATTCAATTACAATCGTTTAGCAAAATATACTAAGCAGTTTGGTTACAAAGCTATCATTACTCAGGAAGAGGCCCTGTCAGGCGAAACAATTGTTGTCAACAGCGATGCGGATCGAAATATTGGCTAACTACACTTTGCCTGATGTGACCAGCGCCAAGGTTGCATATAACCGATTTAACCACCCCAGCAGTTCTGGCAAAACCAGGTGAACTTTTGTGTGCGGTGCCAACAGCCATCTTAACGCTGAAAACCCGCTCATACGCTCCTACACAATGAGGTGGCTTCTGGCTGAACGACAGGACCCTCTGCCACAGGACCACGTGCACGACCCCTTCGACAACCCCTTACGATAATGGGGCTTTGAGTTTTGTTACTGCTGAGAACAGCAACTGGCGGGTGGCGGGGAAAACAGGAACAGGCAACCTTCACTTCCACTCTCAGCATATTGGCTGCTTACATGTCCTTGGCAAAAAGGGCAACCCCAGGGTCTACAACGCCCAAACAATGTCTTTTGATGAGGCCGACAAAGACGACGAACTATGAATGAGGTACATCAGGTAAGATAACAACATTCATAACGCTTGGAGTAAGTTGATCCTAGACAACTCAAGCAGTATCTGGTTAAAGTTGAAATTTGAAAGCAGAATATTCAGATTCAGAATGCGGTTGGCTTGCCTGATTCGCAGGTACGAGAATGTTCTCAAGTATAAAGGGTCTAAGGTGTTTGGCATTGGCCTTTACATGGCTCCCAACAACATGCAGCTGCACATTGGGCAGATTGCCGGGTACAACAACCTGATTCTTATTGCTACAGGCGAGAGCCAGATTGGCCTTAACGACAATGTCAACGACGATGGGAGGCCACAGCTTCCTAGCGACAATCCCTCTGTTAAAGAGACTGTTCAGTCGCATATAAGGCAATCAGGGATCATTTCGTTATTACATTACTACGATTAACGCAGACGGAAGTAATGACATCTTCTAATTTGTGCCGCAGAGTTTACATGATGGAAATTATGTTGATAAGTTTTTAACATTTTTTATTTGACTGGAAATATTCAAAATCTGCTGTGGAAATCTGTTTTATTCAGTTATGTCGTTCCATCGATAACGGTGCCTCCCTAAAACATGAACCACACGAATGTTAGCTGTAAATCATAACGCGCTCTGAATTTACCTCGCTAACGATGTGTATTCTTCCGCTTTAGTTACATAATGTAGATTTCATAAATCTTCACTCATTCAAGTTGTGCGCATAATTGTGCACACATTAGACCGACAAGCAGGAAGCATAATGTCCGACAACATAAATGGCGACAGCCGAAGTAAGGATTTTTTTTCTGAGACCACAGCGCCGCGTAGCGACTGAAAGTCTGAAAACTTAACATTTTTGGTTTCCAAGGTGCTGTTGCCAAGCAGCTTGCTGGGCTACCTCGTTCCAAAATGGGGCTGAACAGTCTCTTTAAGCCGCAGTCGAAGCCGAAGCCAGAATCAGTTGTTCCAGCTAAGCCGACTGGGCTTGTGCGGATCGGGGTAAGCTCCCGAAACCTGTAATTGGTTGACCAATCACAGGTGGGTACTAAACTGACCAATTATAATGAGGCCATCATATATCCTTTATCAGTGGAATACTTTTAAGAACACGATTTACAGTTTCAAAAAAATGAACGGGTTAAACCATACAACAGGTCTCCATAGCATTACTATAAAACATTAGGCCATTTGACGCCTTCCAGTTTGTTTTTTAAATTGTTTTTATCCATTGAATCAACCATATGTTATGCTTCAGGGATTCTCTCAATATCTATGTAAGTTTCCTATTTATCTTAGCAATGGTTACCGAGATATTGCCTCACACACATGACTAGAATACTACAGAATAGCGGTGTTAAGGAGACATTTGGGACTATTATCAACGACGCGACGTCCCACTTGGCAACCCAATTGGAATCGCCACTCGAGTTGACACATTATCGGAGTGCGCTAATGTAACACGTGGCGAGTCAAGTATGATAATTCTGACCGCCGTGTGACTTCCTCTCGCCCGATGGCCGGGGCTGACAGGGAATAGCTCTCGTCTGGCTACCTCTGGTACACTCTCAACTACCCTCGTTTCAATCAAAACAACACGAATCATAACGGATTTCTTGTTCCCGAGAAAAATTACCTCTAACGGAAAGGATGATTTGGGTCACAGGCACTCGAGTCGTAAAGATCCCCTTTGTCTGTAACCGATAGCCTGTCTCATATACAAGCAGGCAGGAAGTACAGGTGTTTTATGACTCGCGTGCCTGTGTCTTGGGCGATGTTGCTTAATTTCCCCCCCATGCTTTTGACCTAGTCTGCGTCCCAGACTCTAGGGGTTCCGCTACGCTTCTTCAAGATATTATGCTCGCCCAGACCTGAAGGCGAGACTATTGAATATCAGTAACATGTAAACAGCGCCCGCAGCCATCAGGCTAGGGGACCTTGACTACTTTTGACCCTATTTAACCAATCCCCATTTCTTACTACATTAACTCACTGCTGTTTCTCTGTAAAGCCATGTTCCTATGGCAGTATCATTTCTGGTGGGTGGGTGGAGCATACCCCCCAGAGATATACAGAGTGCTCCCCCCACCACCATTTATCATTTCAAGCTCTTTACAAAATGGGCAATAAACAAAGCCCTGACAAGCTTTTAACTCAGTTACCTACATCCCACCATTCCCTTTGTCACCGACACAGAAATAAACACAGACAAAAATTGCCATTTTTTATTTGTTGAAATTGTCATTCGGAGTTATATACATAAAATCATGTCAAGGGTTAAGGTGTCAAAACTAACGACACAGATACATTACTGCTTCTTATCTTGTGCACTTAGAAAGTAAAATATGCTGTTGAGAATTCACCTACACTCAATACTCATGATTAAAAATATGCCTCATGTGTGCATAATCAATTTCAAGGGCTGGAGTTGTGTCATTTGTCAAAACCAACGACACAGATACATTACAGGTGATGTTGTACATTCACACATGAAAGATCGTTCATTTGACGTGGCGGACGATGATCTTCATGAGGTGAAATGAAAAGAGAGGTGATGGAGGCTGAGTTATCCAGAGCAAGGAGTTATCCAGAGAAGGGAGTTGACTGGACTCAGGTTGGTGAGGTGCGATCTGGGAGGAGACGAGTTGGTGGAGATAACGACGCGCAACGGACAAATTCTTGAATTTCTTAACGCTACGTATAACCCTGTATTATCCTCATCACACATCAGTGATTTACTCACCGACTGTCCTCGTCTCGGGGAGCTGTATGTGCATTATGGTGGTGAGTTGGTCGGGCGCTGAGCGAGAGATGTGCGTCGTGTTGTCTGAAGCTTTATGGACGAGTGGCTGTGACTTGTCCTCATCTTCATCCTCAAATAAACAGGTAAGTTCATCGATGCTCCGAGACGCCCTCACAAATCATCCATCCACAACATCACTCCACTCGTCTCACGTCATCTGTCAACTCCTCCCACTTCACGTCTCCTTCCAGGATGCCGTGGGTCCCACTCATGTCTAGATGAAGCAGATGGCGACAACATCATCAGACATGAGACCACAGTTAAACAAATGCAGGTACTGGAGGGATTGTATGGACGACAAGCGACCGAGAACTGATGATGACCACCCCACTTTGTTCCATACCATGTCCACTGCCTACAGGTTGTGCAGTCGGCTCAGCTCCTGTGTGATGCCCACCCTGGAGGAGAAGCTGACGCTGGTCAGGTTGTAGAGATGTTCGACATTCTCCGCGATGTCTACAGCCGTCACCTTACCACGCCAATGCACCAGAGCTGTCGCCCGCGGACAAAACTTCACGGTGTGGATGCCGCTGACCTGCTCTCCGACGAGTAGATCGTTTGTGCTGACACGCGGATGTCTGATGAGTTGATCGGCCGCCATTAAGACCTCACTGCTGTCCGACGTCAACCATCTCGTCTTCATCACACGCTGTAACAAACACACGTCCGAATAAACACTCGACACACAATGTATCACAGAAATACAGGCCCAATATTAATGAATTCCAGATGATACAGACCCAATGTAAATAAACTGACAATGGTTAATAAAATAAGAATGGGGTGTCATTGATTTTTTTCAAATTCATTGTATCTTATTGAAATTTACCTGAAGATAGGTATACTCATGAGGATTCTAAAAAGATATGCTTCTTTATTTTAAATCAATTAAAAAAAAAGTTATTGAGGTTTCAAATTTCATGGTATTTCTCGATTTTCTGCCAGAATTCTACAGTAAGGGATAAGAGCCACTTTTCATGTCTTATATTTTAAATATCATAGTGAAATTATACTACAAGAAATCTAGAGGATTCTAATAAGCTATGTTTCATATTTCTAAGTCAATTAGTAATAAAGTTATCGAGGTTTCAAATTTCATGGTATTTCTCGGTTTCGTGCCAGAATTCTACGGTATATCTTATATTTTGAATATCGCAGTGAAATTATACTACAAGTAATGCATAATCTAGAGGATTCTAATAACCTATGTTTCATTTTTTAAAGTCAATTAGTAAAACAGTTATTGAGGTTTCAAATTTTGTATTGTTCGTTTTTATGCCAGAATTCTACAGTAAGGGATAACAGCCACTTTTCATGTCTCATATTTAGAATGTCATAGTGAAATTATACCTATTCAATATTGTATAATCTAGAGGATTCTAATACGGTAGGTCAATTATTAAAAAAAGTTATTGAGGATTCAAATTACATGGCATTGTCAGTTTTTGAGCCAAAATTGACAGGATGACAGCCACTTTTCCAGATAGCTTTCCGAAATTTGCCTAACATCAGGTGATCAAAATCTCCAGTGATGGTTTAAAGTCAGTGGTCACTCGCGTCTTCATGCCAAAATTTTGTCAGAGAGAGATTCAAATGCAAATTGTTTAAACAGCAATGGTTATGAATATTTGCGTGCCAATACGCAGCTTATACAAGGCTGGGGTGAACTCATGATAAACACGGGATGTACTTCATGAACGAATCTGACACAAAACGTGATTGACAGAATCTCTTTTATGTGTTAATTCAGGGTGGTGCCCTTGTCGACGAGCAGCTCACGAAACGGTCGCCTTAACTGTACGTAGATATTCGAACCTTGTGTGCAGAAGAGGCTAATCCAAACATAATTGGCAGATGCTGAGGAGCGGATTCTTTACAATCAACTTTCGCACCAAAGCTTGTCGACATCTCTGCTCACGTCGGAGAAATTCAACAAAATGGAGAATACACGTATCGCGAGAATGTATGGTCTTTTCAAGGCCGCCTGAGGGTCAGAGGTCAATTGGAGTAAGAGCGTGTGTATTGGGTGTGCGTTTGTTTCGTACACAGGCGTTTCGTACACAGGTCGTTTCGTACACATAATACGAGATGCCTGCTCATATGCTTGTTATCGTTTTAGAATTATTACGTCATGTTGTGTAATATCAGGTCATTTTTATGCATTTATCATGAGTTCTAGTACATGTTTTCTAGTTCAATAAATAATCAGATCAACATTTTATGTATTAGCTCATTTCAACATCTATCGATGGCCAATTAGAATATTCATTAAATTTCGGCTTTCCATTTGAGAATTCCTATGAGGAACAGGACGGAACCACATAGGGATATAGGCAAGGCACTCGCCCCTGGTGTTTTGATGATCTAATGTCTACAGCGCGGATGTGAGAGATCAAAAGTAATAAATAGCGCGGCGCTGTCAGAGGCGCTGTTAGACAATGAAATAATGGCGACATAAAACAAAAAATCGTTGGATGCATACAGAGTCTTCATCAGTGGTTGGGTGCAGTCTGTGTACCACTTAATGACGTCATCAGTGGTTGGGTGCAGTCTGTGTACCACTTAATGACGTCATCAGTGGTTGGGTGCAGTCTGTGTACCACTACATGTCTACATCAGTGGTTGGGTGCAGTCTGTGTATCACTTCATGACTACATCAGTGGTTGGGTGCAGTCTGTGTACCACTTCATGACTACACCAGTGGTTGGGGATTCGTCATGAATTTCATACAAGCAGCCACAGATGTGCCAGAACTAAGTTAATGCATGTATGGCTATTCTGCATAGAGTCCACCCTTTGTGGTGATCACTGACTTTTTTGCAGTGATATAGAGCCCCTTCTGAACGAAAATTCTTGCAGATTGCCAATGTTCTCATCACTACATTCCAACCCAACTCCAAACAATTTCGTCACCATATTCATCTCGATATGTCCATTTCCTGGTTGCATCAATACCCAGTCAAATTCTTTGTTGAACAGAATAGCTTCTACGAGATGATTCTCATTGTTGTGAAGTTCATATGCCTCTAAACCAAAAATGGACGAATCACATTTTGGACAAACATGAGCTGACTTGATGCAACGTTGACAGAGAGTGAAAGGGACCACAGTCTCGATCACCACCATATTGTTTGACACCAGCTTTCCTGACAATGTTTCTCAGTACAATACACACTGCTTCATAGCTGCATGGGTTGGCGTAAATTGGTTCTCTAACAAGCACACACTCTGGCTTAATAGGACTTTTGTCACAAGCTTGTCTCTCTCGCTCGGTTCTTCTGACTGTCTTTCATATGCCAATGTATAGGAGCTTCTAGAACCTGAACTCTCATTTATGTGAATTCTGAATTCCTGTGAACAAGTTTCAGCTTATTCCTCTATCACTGCATTTCCATTCTCATTTAGTCCCATTGACTTCAGATTGCTAATGGTGATATCTGCTTTGCACATTGGGCAAAGTCTTTATTTCTTGGGGACATCAGCATAGTTAAAATTGTAGCATTTCTTGTATAGTGCCTCTCGTTCTTGATCTTGTATTTGTTTATCAATGATGTCACTGGACTTATCAGCAATATGTTCATCAATGACTGCTTTGATTTCGTTTTGGAGGTATTCGTGCAGGTGTGAATAATGTGACTCTTTCAGATCCTTGTCCTGATCAATCAGCTTTATAGTGGTGATTTGTTGTCAGACATACGCCTCAGGATCCACTCTGATGGCTTGATATGTAGTTCATGTTGTAACTTAGCAGTGCTTCGGGTGAATATTGCTACCATTGTCACAATGTTGCATTTAACTTCGTTTTTGAGTTTGACTTTCCAACGCCTCTGCAGTATTTGATTATTGTCAAATGCAATTAGGGCATTGCCGTTTGGTACTTCACTTAGTTCTGTTCCCCGGCCTGATAACCAGGACTTTGTATGATGTATGAGCAGATCCTAATATGCTCAGTGCTAGCTTATTGCCTGTTAGTGCATAGATGATTATCGATTCTCTGAAACGTAAGGGTAAATTCAGGTTATGAGCTGTAAGGTGTTGAATTGCTGCAATTGCTTTGTGGAACTGATATGGAGTGTAAGTTTTGTCCTCTCCCGCCAGGCCTGAAAAAAAAGCATAGGTGGCTTTTAGTTCCATGGTTTTCCATCTTTACTGACAGATGACCATGCACATTTACTCATCCCGTTAGCTTTTAATTGCCCCAGCTGATAATCTAGTTCATTCCTTTCACTATATCTAAGTCCCAGTTGTTTTTGGCTCCTTCATGTGTTGGTAATGCTTCAGTCCTTGTAACTTTTGGCTGAAGTGGTGACTGTGGTGATTAAATTTTTCTCTTGGGAGAAATTAATTCTGGAAAAAGTTCCTGCACTTTAATGACACAAGCACGACAAAGTTTGGGTCCTTTTTGGAGTAATGTTTTGAAATCGTTTTATTGGGGAAGTTTGTCTCTGATTGGTCTTGAGGTGTGTTGACTTAAACCAGCTGCGGACGATATGTACCACTGGTTGTGCAGAATGTCAATGGCACATACACTTTTAAATGGCATTTTACCTGTAAGCACTAACCACTTCTACATTCAGCGTTATATTTAAAGATATATTTATCCTTTCATTTGTGTTCCCTGATTAAACTGTGTAATCATTTGGTAAGGGAGTGTTATTGGACAGAAGAGAGTGGGTACATAGGCAATGCTGTTTGGTTGGTAAATTATTTGTTGATATATCATGCATTAGCCTGTATAATTAATGATGCAAGAGAATATGTCCACTGTTGATAATTACAATGCTCTTTGAAAGCTAATATATGGGCATTTGACCAACAACTTATATCAGGGTATTCCATAAATCAGTTAATGTGGATTGGAAATGGAAATATTTATAACTGAACATGTGGCTAACTACCTCGACTGAGTTAGTACTTAGATTGACATAGGCGACGTCCTTTATTTTAAGTACGCGCCAATTCTGATCGTACAGTCGGTCTATTTAAACCTCGATATAATCAAATGCGGACATATAAATTCAACATAATCACTTGAAAATGACTTACGAGTGTTAACTTTTTTTTTACAACAAAAGAGGATTAACCGAAAGAAGTAGCTAGGCTCGGAGCTTGTGGGGGCCAAAAGGCAACAAAAAAGGGCCAAATGAGCAAAAAATAAGGGGCAACATCAGAAAATAAGTCTTCCAGCGTCGGCAGTTGTTAGTGTCAAAAATACAGGTCACTATGGCTCTGCTATATATATATATATATATATATATATATATATATATATATATATATATATATATATATATATATATATATATATATATATATATATATATATATATATATATATATATATACATATATATATATATATATATACATATATATATACATATATGTATACATATTTAAATATCATTTATATGTATATATATTTATATGTATGGATATAAATATATGCAAATATATATATGTATATATATTTATGCATATATTTATATATATATGCATTTATATATTCATAAATGTATATTTGTAAATATATATATATATATGTATAAACTTATATGTATGGACATATATATAAATATATAAATGCATACAAATATGTATATATATACATATATATATATATATATATATATATATATATATATATATATATATATATATATATATATATATATATATATATATATATATATATATATATAGTGTGGAGGGCTTTCACGTAGTTGTTTTATGTGCGAGCATAAATGCTTTTTCGTCGTTATTCTATGTGTTACCAATCTGTCATTATGTTGTCGATCTGATCAATGATAATCAATATAATATAATATAATATATATATATATATATATATATATATATATATATATATATATATATATATATATATATATATATATATATATATATATATATATATATATATATATATATATATATATATATATATATATATATGGAACTCGTTCTAAAAGATTAGTTGAAGAAGTAGGGCGTAGGTTGAATATATATTTAGGTCACCCCACTTTCGTACCATATTCATGCTGTCTCGCTGGTAACTCTTGCCACACCGAGAGTCGACTCCAACCATGTAGTCATTGATTCTAATGAAAATCAAACTCATTAGAGACAGATATGTTTTGATGATCAAAAATACAGTCAACTATCATACGTCAGCGCAGTTTGATGACATAGACATAGCATCAATAGCGTTAACTCAACATAAAAAGGGAAAGTGCTTCTCAAATAAGTGAAAATATATTTCAATATCCTGATATAGGATGCCAAAAAAAGGAAGGACAAACTGAATCAGTCAACACACACCCATCCATTCTGGTGAGTATTTGTGTTTGTTGACTAAGACAACTAGGCCATATGCTGGAAGACTCAAGCTGAACATGAAATAGGCAGCTCCGGTGACGCCTGGATTGTTGAGAAGACTTAACGTCAACATTGCCATCAAAGCAAACCAAGTCAATACCGCCACAACCCATGGAACCTACAATTGCAATAACTTCAATATTTGCCTATTTGATGTAGTCATTTGCTAGTTAAATAGAAATATCATAAGTATCATCGCCAATGGAAATATTCATAATTAACGTCGATATATTTATATGACCAGTTTTACCAGGCAAGAAACCAAGGTAGGTATAGATGTGACTACGAGAGTCTGAGGATGACTTAGACTCTCAGTAGATATCTTCCCATTTTATAGAAACTCTTCAAATATGAACATAGTACCTAACTCACACGCACTGGTCGGTCCAACTCTGGCCTCTTCCATTTCAGTACAAGTAAACCAGATATTGTTACGAACAACACTAACTGCATACCGAGAGTGGCCACTTGAAGTAGCAAACCCACATTTGGAATAGAAACAGCAATACAAATGGGCACCATCTGCACAATTCCAAACATGATGTATGTTGTCTAACACCATGCATAAGCAGGTTGTTTTCAGAATAAAAACGTAGATTACCAAGAAGTGAATATAGCCCTGTATTGTAGGGCGTGAAGAAATATATCACACATATTTGTCAAATAGAAAAATTCCTACCATGGCCATGTGTGCAGGCAGAGGTACAAGGCTGCTTTTCTGCACCATTGCAAGACATCTAGGAACATGGTTATCTTCCGCAGCAGCGTAGAGATACCTGTTCATATCAACATACCACCAAGGCACCAAGTGCATTATTTTGCTCTTACATCATTTTATGGTAAACGGTATAATTTAACATAAATTCCAAGGGATTCAAGCAATGAAAGAAGTGAAATAACTCAACTAATACCTGGAGCTTGTGATAATCAAGGCGCTGGCTGCCCCGATGCAACTCAAGGTAACACAAAAAGAGACGAACCATTCTGCTGCCGAACCCCATGCTCGCTCCATAAATGTCTTATTGTACGCAGAAAAAGAGGTTTATATAACGAAACATATATACATATCTCTCTCTCTCTCTCTCTCTCTCTCTCTCTCTCTCTCTCTCTCTATCTCTCTCTATATATATATATATATATATATATATATATATATATATATATATATATATATATATATATATATATATATATATATATATATATATATATATATATATATATATATATATATATATATATATATATATATATATATATATATATATATATATATATATAAGCATAGGTAAGATTTATGAGGTGTGTGTGTGTCTTTTTACTGGTGGTTATTAGTATCATATCTCACCATAGCAACCACATTCGATGCAATGACTTGAGTCGGATTCAAGAGGGTGAAATAGGCCATATTTGTTGCCACATATACAGTGGTGACCATTGAAATAGAAATCAGCAATGCCAAAGGAAGGTTCCTGGAACAGATGTGAAATGGAATTCGCACCAATCTGAGTCAATGTTTATTTGGCGAAGTCACCAACTGTTGGCAATCCGTTGTGTATGTTCCGACCGATTACTAACCATTTGGGATTAATCATTTCCCCTACAAGACTTGTTACTTGTTCCCTGCAGAATCAATGCATGAAAATAATCGACAGTCACGAGATCATCATTTTAAGTGGCTACCTTTCAAAGATTACTACAGTTGCACTACATACCAACAACCGTAGGCAAAATACGCATACAATATAGCCTCAGAAAGCCCATATGGATCGCTGGTTGTTCCCTCAAAGGCATGGCTGAAGTTTGCTGTCGCACCTTGACAGATAAACGAAAACGCAAAGGTAAAATACGATAAATAACAATTACATATATTCCCATCTCATGTCACAGCAAGAGAAATTGATGAAGCGCACCAGCATGCATGCATATTCGGTACACTTCTAATTTGATTGTACGGGTAGCAACTGATCATCTAGCTCTTCATCAAACGTCGTTAAATGAATATTCCCACTTGGTCGATATGGGTGGTGGACATACCTCCAGCGGCCTGAACAATGCCTGTTACGATAAGGACGAGAAGAGCCAGAATTTTGCAAGCAGTCAGCGCTGCGTTGATGCGTGTACCCAGTTTGGTACTGACGCCATTAATTGCACCCAGGACAGCTGCAACATTTCAAGCGGTTTTTGACAAAGATGCAGTGGTTGAGGATTGAAGTCCATTTATATTATTTGAGTTCTTAAGTAAGATGACGTTACCCTCATGTACCTTGATCGAAGTTCCTTCTGAGAAACATATGCTTTCTATGCAGGGATGATTTTAGGACAAACAGTTGCAGAAGTACATTGTGTAAAGAAAGCTTACCAGTGATTCCGAGGCCCATAATGCTTCTGATGGCTTGGCTAGCTTCAATTCCAAGAGCGCTTGTGAGATAAAGTACTGCTGTTTGAATGACTGTTCCTGTCGAAAATGGAGTGATGACTAGGATTCGCACCCATGCTACCACAAACGCTGGCAAACTACCCCATATTAGGTAATTATAAGCATAGTCCCCGCCTGTCAAGGGAAAAACGGACCCTAATTCTGCGTAACATAAAGCCTGCATGAATGTATACACCCCTGCTGCAGCCCATAACACAAGTGATGCTCCCACAGATCCACATTTCTCTGTTACGTTGCGGGTACTCACAAAGATTCCAGACCCTATCATGATGCCAGCAATGACCCCAACAGCGTCTATCAGGGTCACTTGCTTGTCGAGTGTGACATTTATCGGTGTGGTTGATTTCTCTGGGCATTTTTCCGTTTCCGGGTTTGTTTCCTTTGAGTACTTCGGTTGATCCAATATACCCGAATTCAACAACGTCCATTTCTCATTTCTTTCCATTTCCATCCTTAACGAAAATAAGCTGATGAAATCGTCCCCACTCAAAATACTTCGACGTTTGAGAAAGTTGTACCAGGCACTCGTCTTGCTCGATAACAAATAAACACCTGCTTTATTAGTGTATGCGCACATTGTGTGACTATGCAGGTACATTTGAAGCCAGATAATAAAGGTGTAATAAATTCACAAAGCGAGCGTGAGTTAAAGTAGCCCTTGTGAATGTACACTACATACACACGTTTAATGGTGTTCACCTAAATTCCCCGTCGTAGTTGGTACGGGCATCATACAAGCTGACTGGCAGCTGTGAGATTATTTCAATTCACTACAGTATGACTAGTTTGCAATTACATGCAACATAAATGTTTAAGTGTCATGATACAATACGCGTTGGTGTCATTTCCATATAATTAACCAATCTAGAGAAAATGTACAAAAGCTCATGAGATAAGCAGCTTTAATGTCATACAATGCAACTCTGTGGGTGTGTGTATGCGTGTACGTGTAGGCGTGTGTATGTTTGATTGTATGTGTGTGTATGTATGTATGTATGTATGTATGTATGTATGTATGTATGTATGTATGTATGTATGTATGTATGTATGTATGTATGTATGTATGTATGTATGTATGTATGTATGTATGTATGTATGTATGTATGTATGTATGTATGTATGTATGTATGTATGTATGTATGTGTATGTATGTATTGTGTGTGTGTGTGTGTGTGTGTGTGTGTGTGTGTGTGTGTGTGTGTGTGTGTGTGTGTGTGTGTGTGTGTGTGTGTGTGTGTGTGTGTGTGTGTGTGTTAATCACAGATAAGATCCATACGGTCTTTTGGTGGTTTTAATCGCCCAATGATATCCAATGGTCATGACTTTTATAATACACCGATGCGCCGACATGAATTTGACTTAACATGCCACGAGTTTTCAAACGCGAAACAAAAAAAAATTCAGACAATATTTGCATGCTTGAATACATTTACTTCCCAGCTTGATGTAACCTCTAAATGTAAACTGAAGGATTTACAAAGCTCTTATTATAGCATATATATAACTGAAATAGGGACCAATTAAATGTGAAGGAAGCCTTTACTGCATTGCTAAATCAGGTGGTATGTAGGGCCAGACATAACTCCACCTCACAGTAGAGTTAAAGCAGAAATCAGTTTTGAAGGGAGAATGCACATAGGATATTTGGTGTATGAAATTCATGCAAAGGGTAAATGCCCTCCTTTGAGACGGGTTTGTTCTCTTAATTGCAAAAATGAATGGTCCCAAATTCTTAACATACCTTTAAAACCAATCCTATTTACCTCCAATGGTCGGTAGTATCTAGCTCTTGGATGACCCTTCTTCAGTGAATGTTTAGAGCCAACTTTCGGCATTTTAGCTCCTCTTCTCTTGTACCTCAACGCCCTATCCCTTCAAATCATTCGTCTTCACTTCTAATCAGCTTATTTTAAGCTCCACATAAGGCAGCGCACACGCAACCTATTCATTATCTCCTTATATTTCCATGTATTTTTGAGCTTTGATCTACCTATCACGGGCACTTGCATACGTAATTGAACTGCTCAACCTGCTGGATGATAGTTCCGTCCATATTCAGTTAACCATTCATCACCACCACGAGCGTCCCATTTATTTCCAGCCCACAATCATTTCTTGCCATATTTGCGTCATCTGCGTACCTTATGCTATTTGCATTAGCGGATAACATCAACAGAAATTGTTTACATGTAGAATCTTTGGCCGATATTGCTTTCTTGTTTAACCTCCTAACCAAAGCTGAATTTCTCTGTGTGTTCTTCAAGAACGCGAACAACAACACTTGCTTTGCCATAGTGTTTGCTGATCAACCAGACCGGATATTTGAGTACTCAGGATCCTAGAAGCGTCTTCAATGGAGCGGCGTGTTAAAGGATTTTGCATGATCAATAAAGATAAGCCACAGTTCAAAGTATTCAGTTCCTATTTAAGTGGCTTCCCTAGTGGTATTATGCTTGTGTCCTTGGCTTGCTCTGCATTCCCCCCCCCCCCCCCCCACCAGATTTAATAAAGCTATGGTACTGAAACCTTTAGTGGTCAGTGATATTTGCTGTCTGTCTCTGGTTAATCCTGTCCAGCCGCTGAGCATTGATCCGTGGTCGTGTTTTTGGAGAACGTCCTTCAATGCTACTGTTTGATGCTTTTTCTGATTCCATACATGTGTTTTGGGGCATTTACTCTGAGACCATCTAGTTATCATTATATTTTATTCTTTCTTAGCTTTGATTGACAAGCTTCACTTTCCATATTTGTGCGATTCAAAACATGATAGTAGCTGCTCAACACTTGAGTCTCAGCTGGAACAGTTTAGGTTTGGATAGGCAGGCATGTTTTACACCTCACTAATCGTATGTGTCTAAACGGTGCTTCCGCAGCGAGGGGTGGGGCTGATATAAACGTACGCAAGAACTAATTATTGGGTGCTTCTACATTTTGCTAGGTGTGTTTAGGGAGCTTTGGATGGGGTTGGGGTGCTTGAGAGTGAAGGGTTAAGGAATGGCTACGTGAAAGTGCTGTTGTGTATCTGAGTATGGATTGGCTACGTCATCGTGGTTTTGTCTAAGGTTTGTTGGTTGTGTTGGAGGGTGTGTGTGGTGTGCTCGGATTCTCATCCACCACACTACTAGGAATTATAAGTAGGTTATCGAACAAATATTTTGTTTGGTCACACCGGAAGTAGATATACCTCGATTCATCTAAAAAAATACCTGTCACGATTAGGAAGAGAAGAGCCAGACTCTTGCAAGCAGTAAGCGCTGTGTTGGCACTGACGCCTTCAACCCAGGACAACTAAACGCTTCATGCGGTTATGTTTTACAATACAATTACAATATTTGATGCAATAATGAACGATGATTGACCTGCCAAAGACAACGACGACGTTGATGTTGCTCTTGTGAATTAATGGGCTATCCGTAGCCCCATCAAACGGCATCGTGAATTAATGGGCTATCTATAGCCCCATCAAACGGCATCGTGAATTAATGGGCTATCTATAGCCCCATCAAACGGCATCGTGAATTAATGGGCTATCTATAGCCCCATCAAACGGCATCGTGAATTAATGGGCTATCTATAGCCCCATCAAACGGCATCGTGAATTAATGGGCTATCTATAGCCCCATCAACTTCTAGCTCGTTGTACCCTCGAAGCAACATTTGCTTTCCCAAGTACAAGTTCAAGTCAAACATTTCCTGGGGCATATTGTGTAAAGAAAGCTTCCCAGTGATTCCGAGGCTCACAACGCCTCTGAAAACACTACGCTTGCATGAATGTATACAATGCATGAATGCACCCTTATTTGAAGCATTATATAAATTCATGCACACCTCGTCCAGTAGAGTAGAGTGTGCAGTTAAATCCACACAAGCGGTTTATTCCCTCGTTTAGCGTCAGGACAGATCCTGTACGCTTGTGATTAATGCTCGTCTTCTTATCACATAATATTAGTAGCATTGAAATATTCCTATTTAATAAATCACTTGATAATCGCCACACAAAGACTCTATACCGCAGAGTCCATTCCAAGGATCACGAGATTATATTTAGGGATGCGCTTGTTAGGCGTGGGCTTGGCGCTTCATCCAAGCAAACCATTGTATTATGACGGCGCAGCAGTATACAGTTAAAGGCATTGCAGATAGTTGAACGGCTGACCATAATACGGTTGTTGTTGTTGTTGTTGTCACCTTTGGTTAACGAGCTCCTCTCGAAACACCTTCAAATAGGGCACCCTGCTTAGCGGTGGATTTATGAACTGGGATGGTTTTACTCCACCGATCATCCACAATGTAAACTAATGCCATGACACACAGATCCGCTGTTCGTAATACAGCCCCGATATTACATCAGGTAGTTAAGAGTGGAATTCCAACCATGACAGAGACACAATGAAGAAAATATGTGCATGCTAGAGTGAGTTGAATTATCTGCAATGGTTAATTTGTCAGCTGCGACGTAACATCGTCAAAAAAATATATGAATGCCCTAAAATATCGATTGGAAACCTGACCACGCTAGCGGAAAACGGAAACTCCTTGGTATCAATACCTTCATAATGTTTGACAGAATATTGCATTCGTTTACCAGAGCTTAATGTAAAAATGTGATTTGTATTGTTCTGGCTATTGTGAAACAATTATGGTTAAAATGTCATCTTAGCAGCTCTTAATGCATATATTAACTGTTCTGCCAAAGGTATGTATTATGTGTTACACCAAACGAGCCACTCTCAATCGCACAACTTTAAAATGCATGTTGAGACCCTGTCAAACATGTTCTGTGAAGTGCTGACTTCATTCCATCCTTTCCAAGGCATTATGTGCTAGCTTAGATGGTCGCATTCCAAAAGATGAATAGCTGTTGTGCACCAACGTTTAGCAGAGACAACATATGCTAAGTTTCTCTTGAAGACCATCACATCTTCTAATCATAAACTGCTTAGTTCACTTAACAATAATTAGCATATATTTTGAATTTGTGATACAAATAGCTCAACATGTTAAGCAAAATCTATATTTATTGTTAGACAATACTTGCAGAGGCTGCTCAGCCCCATATCGGGCACTCAGGTATCATTATGCTAAAACATTACTACCTTTAACACAGACATAAATAATGACACATTTTGATTAGTGTCACAAAGTTTACTTGATTGAATATAATACTGATAAAATTTAAACATAATTATTTTACTGGAAACACTCATGATGTACATTAGAAATGCTTTATTTAGTTGTGTTGTTCCATCGATAACAGTACATAATACATTACGCGCTCTATGACAAGCTCGCTATTGATGAGTATTCTTCCGCTTAGGTTATAAAATGTAGAGTTCATAAAATTTCCACTTATTAAAGTTGTGGGTATCATTTCGCAAAAATGGGACCGTAGAGCAGGAAGGGTAATTTCTGACACCAACAAAATGGCGACAGCCAAAGTAAGGATCTACTTTCGGAGAACGCAGCACTTTATGGGATCAGGATACATCTACGATTTACTGGCCCAGATTAGATACAACTCTGTAATGGTTCGGCTCTTGTTCCATGACATGTTGTTGGAAGGGGTTCATCGACTGATAATCTACAACAGCCACGACCCTCGACAAAAAGAGAGCTCTAGAAAGACAATTTTTTTTCTTCTTCTTCATAATAACTCCAATCGTAAAGTACCGGGCGAAACAGGACTGCTGTATATTGTCCATCCAACTAGAAATTCCCCAAACAATCTTCCTCATCCGAAACAAGTGTACAACGACTGTCATACTAAGTTTGAACATGATAACAATAAATTAGAGCCCATAAAGCACTCGGTAATGAGAAAAGCATGTATCCCAGCAACAATGAACACTGACAACGCACCCACAATAAAGAAATCACTGGCATTATCGCCGCCAGACATCAACAAAGCGATGGTCAGCTCGGCGAGGTCCATAAGTTATTGTGCCTGCTAACACAACTCTAGTCACATGTGAATGTTGACAATCTTACTGCATGTCAGATTCAATAATCAGAGGACGTGAGAGATGCAATAATCGTGCCAGACAGGGTGGCAACTATTATGGCAAACCAGACATCACAGAGAGGTTAAATCGCAACACAACGATGAATGGTTTGATCAACAAGAAGACTACAGGGTCCAATCGAAAATCTGATTCAAAAAGCCCCCCCAAAAAACCCCGCATATGTTTGCAACACATTATTTCTCTACAAAATAATGTTTTCAATCACACCCAATAGTACCAAAACAATGGAATTAAATGCAAACAAATAAATACTGAGTCGGTCAACAAACCAATACTCAGCTCTAGAGGCAAATAATCAATATTTCCTAACAGAGTAACAACCATTTGCTTTTTTAAATTTATAAAAATACAGCAAGATTTTTCCTATTATCTGCAGGTGGAATGCTCAACAGCTCCCCGGCTGATCATGGTAACAAACGATGGGTGTTAACCTAGTTTGCCCTGCTCGGCAGTAGGCGTGCCAGACTCAGGAGATACACCCAGGACGTCTTGAACTAAGGTAGTTATGGAAGCTGCGAATGGAACAACTGACATCATTAAAACTGCAAGAATCAAACGGAATGTGGTCATTCAAGAAGATCAACTTTGCAGATAATGTCTTAATAGACAATAGTGTCTGCTTAACAAAAACAGAATTAAGAGCTCATATGTCTCTGTTATGGAGAGCGCTGTCTATAATTTTGATTAAAAATATGCCCACCGAGACACTTTGGGGAGTATTCGTGCTTGGCAACGAGGTAAACGAATCCATATGCAGGCAGGCCTAGAGCACAAAGTCCAAATGCGATACCAACTACCAGCGGCTGATTGTATAGGCTTAATACCAACATGGCTGCCAAAGAGATCAAAGAAACTACAGCAACCGGCCATGGAACCTGCAAATCGATATTCATTAAAGACAAATATTTGAATTTTGTCAATACTACGATATCTCATAACAAAGAGACTTATCTATACACGCACGCAGACAGGACGCTCTAAATCGGGTCTTTTCCACTTCAGAAAAAGTAAACCAGAGATTGTGATCACCAATTTAACCTGAAGAGCTAGTGATGAGTACTGCAGGAGCAGTTCCACGGAGGGAATGCAGGCGAAAAGCAGGAAGAGCAGAATCTGCAATATTACTGGCCATAAATTAAACCACGAAAAATGTGCAAACGCACAAGAGGAAAGATGTTCTGCTAAACAACATATATATATATATATATATTTATATCTAGATATAAATATATATATATATATAAGTTTGTATATATATATATATATATATATATATATATATATATATATATATATATATATATATATATATATATATATATATATATAATTTCACATATAATATACCAGAAGCATGAGGGCGGGGAGGGGCGTGCGCTGCTTCTTGTGTAACATGGAGAAACATGGTGGAACGTGGTTATTCCTGGCTGCCGCAAACAGATACCTGTGCACCAAATGAACTTGATCTTTTAATGATTATTTCATGACAATTTTGAGCTCTCATAGGTTTAACGTTTTTGGGCGACGGTGTTAACATGCTTTCCACATACTACAGTTCGATATGAACTCTCGCTCTATATAGCCTGGTGCATGGTAGGCAGAAGACGTGGTAAGAACTCACCTGGAATCAGTCAGTGCGTGAGCGTTAATGGTGCCCATACACGAGAATACGACGCCGAGGGAGATGAGCCACACCATCGACTGGCCGAATACTCGCTCCACAAAAGTCTGAACACGCAAATATATCACGGAGATGTCAAAAGTACATGGCATACGCAATACAAAACAAATCCCACGAAACATTAGTTGACCCTGCCATCAGGGGACACTCAAAGAAGTGTCCGCACAGACAGATATAGACAGATGTCCGTTACACAGAGTAAGCGGGCAAGGGGAGAGACACAGTGAATGTAAAAGTATACGTTAATCACAGGTGTCACGTTTTCCCGTACTCACGATGGCCACAGCATCCGACGCAATAACCTCAGCTGGTGTCATCACAGCGAAGTAGGCTACGTTTGTAGCTACATATACTGTGGTTATCAGCGACACGGAAATCACCAGAGCAATTGGTAAGTCCCTAACAACGACCACAATTATTGTCATTATTTCACATGTCAGCAATAATAGTATTCACTGAATCTGTATTCCTAGTCAATGGATAGAAATTACGTCTTAAATTGGGGCTTAATAATAATATCTGACCGTTGAGGTTTAACCATCTCCTCTGGAAGGGCAGCAACCTGTTCCCTGGAACATTATATAAACCGTTATAATTAATGTGATCTTCATACCAACGGCTAGCACTCAGGCTTGGTTATTTTTCGATATATAAACTTGATTAAACACGATTCATGCATTTATAATTACCGCAAATTATCAAGTAAAAACAAGATAAATAAACCGCTTTTAATGGAAATATCACGCTTTTATGCTTTTGGTGTCCACTACGAGTAGCGCCTACCCACTAACAGCCTGCCTACCCTGCCCACTGACAGCGTGCCAGCCCACTGACCGCCTGCCTGCCCACTGACAGCCTGCCTGCCCACTGACAGCGTGCCTGCCCACTGACAGCCTGCCTGCCCACATAGAGCCCTGACAGCCCACTGCGAACGTGCTTGCCTACTGACAGCGTGCCTGCCCACTGACAGCGTGCCCACTGACAGCCTGCCTGCCCACTGAGAGCCCTGACAGCCCATTGACAGTTCTGCCTGCCAACTGATAGCGCTTCCTGCCCACTGACAGCTCTGCCTGCCAACTGATAGCGCTTCCTGTTCACTGATAGCTCAGCCTGCCCACCGATAGTGCTTCCTGCCCACCGATAGCTCTGCCTGCCCATCGAGAGCGCTTTCTGCCCACTGATAGCTCTGCCTTCCCACTGATAGCTCTGCCTGTCCACTGATAGCTCTGTCTGCTCACCGATAGCGAGTGCTTCCTGCCCACTAATAGCTCTGGCTGCCCACCAAAATCGCTCTCTGCCCACCGATAGCTCTGCCTGCCAACTGATAGCTCTGGCTGCCCACCAATAGCGTTTCCTGCTCACTGATAGCGTTTTCTGCCCACCGATAGCTCTGCCTGCCCAGCGATAGCGCTTCCTGTCCACTGATAGCGCTTCCTGTCCACTGATAGTGCTGTCTGCCCACTGATAGCGCTTCCTGTCCACCGATAGCTCTGCCTGCCCACCGATAGCGCTTCCTGTCCACTGATAGCGCTTCCTGTCCACTGATAGTGCTGTCTGCCCATTGATAGTGATGTCGGCCCACTGATAGTGCTTTCTGCCTATTGACAGTTGCACCACATTTATATTCATTATCCCGGTAAATGTCCCCATCTTACTCAGTAAATCCAGTCACACCTCTCCACTGAACCCTTGGGAGCTGCAATAACCTTTTATCACCAATCATTTGAGCCTTAACGTACCATCCTTTATATGCAAAGTAGGCGTTGAGGACGGCTTGTGACAGCGGGCCTACATCTGTGTTGGTGCCTTCAAAAGCATCAATGAAGTTTTACTCCTCCTTCTGAAAGAGTTCAACAAGCTTACTGGTCAAAGACATGTTCATGGCATTTGTTAAATTCATAATAATGATACAATCGGAGGACAGTAAGATAAGAGTCGATTGTCATTCACATCTTCCCTGCATCATATTCTAACCTCGCTGTCATATAATAATTCTGGGAGCCATAGGTGTTACATAAACTGTTCCACGGGGACCTGCTGGTACTCTGACAGGGAGGAGCTAAAGAAGACAGTGACGTCATGGAGATTAATCCAGGTAGTCGGGGTCAAGGTCCTATATCAACCAACTTAACAATGGCCCGCATGACGCTGCCGTTCAGAGCAGTTGGGGAATATAATGTCGCCATTGTCGGGATACTTGTAAGCTATTCTCACATCCTCAGCATTATTCAAACTGTAAACGTTAGAAGTGGCGGACAATACCCCCGCTTATCACGCCAAAACGGTAGTCATTCATTTCGATCATGACGAAGTTGCAAAGATCTGTAAGGTCACAATTATTTTCCATAACTCTACCAATGGCCGCTGCAACACTAGAGCCGACTAATAACCGGCACAAATGCATCCAGCTACCATCATTATTAACTGAATAGTTCCGGCTAATGTGATTAATATTAAGATGTGTAGTGGGGAGGGGGGGGGGAGAAAGAAGAATAAATAAACAGGAATCAACACATAACCTCCTTGGCGGAGGTTAAGGTCATTGCGCGGTAGTCAATGTTTAATTTCAAGAACATACCTCTTGCTAAAACAACACTTCCTGTTATGATGAGGAAAAGGAGCGTGATGACCTTGCTGGCCGAGAGCACCGAATTGAGACGAGTGGCAAGTTTAGCACTGATGCCATTTATCACACCAAACAGCACTGTAACAAAACACCAGGCGACTAGGTCAGGATGAACAGAAAGTGATGACAAAGGAGTAAAGCTGACTTAAGGGCGGAAAGTGATAACAAAGATGTAAAACCGACCTCTAAGCGAAACTTAAGAGCGAAAGTGATAACAAAGATGTAAAACTGACTTAAAAGCGAAACTTAAGAGCGAAAGTGATATCAAAGATGTAAAACTGACTTTAGGGCGAAACTTAAGAGCGAAAGTGATAACAAAGATGTAAAACTGACTTAAAAGCGAAACTTAAGAGCGAAAGTGATAACAAAGATGTAAAACTGACTTTAGGGCGAAACTTAAGAGCGAAAGTGAAAAGATTAAAACATCTGTAAAACTGAAAACTGACTTAGGGCGAAACTTAAGAGCGAAAGTGATATCAAAGATGTAAAACTGACTTTAGGGCGAAACTTATGAGCGAAAGTGATAACAAAGATGTAAAACTGACTTTAGGGCGAAACTTAAGAGCGAAAGTGATAACAAAGATGTAAAAAACTGACTTTAGGGCGAAACTTAAGAGCGAAAGTGATAACAAAGATGTTAGGGCGAAACTTAAGAGGGCGACTTAAGGGATGTAAAACTGACTTTAGGGCGAAACTTAAGAAAGTGATAACAAAGAGCGAAACTGACTTGATAACAAAGATGTAACAAACTGAAACTGACTTAGGGCGAAACTTAAGAGCGAAAGTGATAACAAAGATGTAAAACTGACTTTAGGGCGAAACTTAAGAGCGAAAGTGATAACAAAGATGTAAAACTGACTTTAGGGCGAAACTTAAGAGCGAAAGTGATAAACAAAGATGTGACTTTAGGGCGAAATAACAAAGATGTAAAACTGACTTTAGGGCGAAACTTAAGAGCGAAAGTGATAACAAAGATGTAAAACTGACTTTAGGGCGAAACTTAAGAGCGAAAGTGATAACAAAGATGTAAAACTGACTTTAGGGCAAAACTTAAGAGCGAAAGTGATAACAAAGATGTAAAACTGACTTTAGGGCGAAACTTAAGAGCGAAATTGATAACAAGATGTAAAACTGACTTAAAGGCGAAACTTATGAGCGAAATTGATAGCAAAGACGTAAAACTCAACAATGGCAAATAATATCAAAGACTCCAAATCGAACTTGGGGCAGTTAGTGTTATCTGACTTATCGTCATAAAGCAATAACAATAATACTTTAGGGCGAAACTTAAGAGCGAAAGTGATAACAAAGATGTAAAACTGACTTTAGGGCGAAACTTAAGAGCGAAAGTGATAACAAAGATGTAAAACTGACTTTAGGGCGAAACTTAACAAAGTGATATCAAAGAAAGTGTATCAAAGAGGGCAAACTTTTAGGGCATGACTGGGCGAAAAATAAACAAAGATGTTAACTGCGAAAATTATGAGCGAAAGTGATAACAAAGATGTAAAACTGACTTTAGGGCGAAACTTAAGAGCGAAAGTGATAACAAAGATGTAAAACTGACTTTAGGGCGAAACTTAAGAGCGAAAGTGATAACAAAGATGTAAAACTGACTTTAGGGCGAAACTTATGAGCGAAAGTGATAACAAAGATGTAAAACTGACTTTAGGGCGAAACTTAAGAGCGAAAGTGATAACAAAGATTAACTCACTGACTTTAGGGCAAAATAAAGGCGAAAGTGATAACAAAGATGTAAAACTGACTTTAGGGCGAAACTTAAGAGAGCGAAATTGATAACAAGATGTAAAAACTGACTTATCGCGAAACTTATTCGAAATTGATAGCCAAGACGTAAAACTCAACAATGGCAAATAATATCAAAGACTCCAAATCGAACTTGGGGCAGTTAGTGTTATCTGACAAAGATGGGCTCCAAATCGTCATAAAGCTGATAACAATTTAAGCATAACAATTAAATTATGATAGAGATACGGTTGGTTAGGGATTTAAATGACGTAAAACTGACGTAAGGATGGAAACTGATAACATTTAAACTGACATTAGGGCAGAATATGTTAACATTAACTCATGATTTCAAAATAAAGGCCAGACTCGAACAACTCACAGACGATGCTGACGGCGATGGCAGTTCTGATCGCTTGGTCATCTTCTATTCCCACGGCCCCCATGATATAGAGAGCGGCCGTTTGTGATATGGCGCCAATAGCACTTGGTGTGATGAGAAGAACATGTATCCAAGCAACCATGAACGCTGGAAACGCGCCCCAAATTATAAAATTAAAGGCATAATCGCCGCCAGCCACTGGAAGAGCTGTTCCCAGCTCAGCGTAGCACCATGCCTGCAGTAGCATATACACTCCTGTACCAGCCCATATCAACAGAGACGCCCCTACGGATCCGGCTTGCTCCGTGACGCCTCGGGCGCTAATGAAAATACCAGATCCGATTACGGTTCCGACAAATTATTCCAACAGCGTGGAACAATGATACGTGTTTGTCGAGTTTGAGTTCGTCGGTAACTGCGGATTTGTCCCGATTTCTTTCCGATTCGCTGACTGTGCCATTTGAGTATTTGGGACAGTCCGATTCAGATTCGTCTTTCGTTAAAAGTGGTCGTTTCTCCATCGATACAATCCCCCCCATAGGCAGGGTCTTGTCCAAAACTTTAACTTGCCCTCATTTTCAATATACTTCGGTGTTGGAGATAGCGATGACAAACTCACCACCAGTAAAATTATATGTGGGTCAATCTCGGGAACCGAGCATACTATCGAACTTATATGGTAATGACTTAGGGGTGAGCGGACTGGCGGGGTCACTCCACCAACGTGCGTTATACTCCAGTTGGGATAGATGGGCAACGAATTACGCACAAGATGGGCGTTTTACTGTAGCATGTATAATTGAATCGGTGCAATGTCAATACCATTGACAATTTAATATGCATCCTTACCAAAAAACTTCCCTTTAGTGAATCGAAAAGGATATCATAGCATAACCTCTGGAAAGTTGCGACCTGTATCGCGTTACAAAAATTCAGTTCACAAACAAACAAACAAACAAACAAACATAGCCGCAAACGCGACTAACCAAGATAACTTGGTGAAAGCGATTCGACAAGTTGATAACATCTTGTCGAACAGTTCAGACGCACTCCGTGTCGATGTGGTCATTGCGGTATGTCCAGCTATGTTTGGAGGTCATACGGTACAGAACAGCTATGGCTTTAGTCAAATTGGCCGGGAATCGACTGAACCACCCGCCCCACCCACCCACCCTGCCCGCCCCACCCACCCCACCCTCACAACTCATACACACGGACGCGAACTGGCACACACATACCCTTGAACTTACATACACCAACGCGAACTGGCATACACACACCCCGTGTACTTACAGACACCAACGCGAACTGGCACACACATACCCATGAACTTACATACACCAACGCGAACTGGCACACACACACCCGTGCACTTACATACGAGCGTGCGCATGTATCATCTAGTCAATCAGGCCAGGACATTATATTTTTAAAACATGTGCGTCCAGCCCCCGCCCCCTGCGATTTGTTGCTCAGGTGGAAACAATATTTAAAGATCAGTTGCCCCTCCAATCGTCAATGAAGCGACAGCAGGTGTTTATTCTTGCCTTAGTCATGTGAGTGGGAACAAGGTATGCAATTCGTGAATCAATAATTTTTTTTAAATAGAAAGACAATAATTGACAGTTTGCCCCCATATGCCGACACAATATATCGCGGCCTCGAGTATAGCAGCTAGCTTAAACCCAACAAGGATCAGTAAATGTTGGTAAAGTAATATATAGCTTGCAGTTTATATTGTTATATAATGCACATAACTTACATATATAAGTTTGTATTGTTATAATAAGCATATAGCTTACAGAAATAAGGTAATAATATTATGATAAATTTAAAGCTTGCAGGTATACGTTTACATTATCAAAATAAGCATTTAACTTACAGAGATAAGTTACTATTACTATAATCAACTTGTACCTTGCAGATTTTGGTTTATATTATCAAAATATGAAAGCAACGCAGAATCGATATCAAATCATTTCACCCATGGATACACAGAGTAAGATGGGGCGATCGGGCAAGAAATGGCGCTAAGCGGGAAAAAACATCGCAGTTGGAATTTTCAATTTAATCTGACAGAAAATATTATTTCTGATTAAATCGAATTTCCACTCAAAGGCATCCGGAATCAAAAGCAAGTTCAGCATATAAGTCCTTCCGCAAATATGCAACCGGAAGCGGATACTGAAGCAGTACATTACTATTGACCATGTGTGGTGGCAGGTGTCAGGAGTCAGAATATATTGCGTTGGGTACTCCTGCCATCCGGTCTCCCTGTGGATTCAGGTAGGAAGTGATTTATTTGACGTGGGATAATCAGCAGACGGCAACGACAGGCTATTATTCAGGGCAATATTACAGACTAATTTTTAGGCTATTTCCTAATATAGGAGTAATAGCCATGACGACAAATTCCCCTGGTCTGCGTTGATTCATTATCAGACCACATGGCTCGAGCAAACTCCTCTGTTGACGAGTTCCAGTGGCAGCCGTGAGTTCTGGCTATACGCGGTCTTGGCATCATTGGAATTCTTACCAATACGGCCTCGTATCTCGGCTTATCTGATACATGGCAGGCTACCACAATGACCACCAGGAAATAAGAGCTCAGGTGTAGATGTGTTGGCGATGACGAGTGCTTTCCCTGTCTTCAACCTCGCCGAACAGATTTCCATGGGAGTAGCATTTGGCATTATTGCCATCATCAATATAATCGGGAATAGTTGTACCATCATCGCTTTCATTAGAGACCCTAAGCTACGAACTCCTGGCAATTACTTCATCTGTAATCTAGCAGCTGCTGATTTGATCGTCGGCGTTTGCTGCATCCCGTTCTACGCAACTTTCACTATTCTCGGCTACCGATGGCCCTTTGGAAGAGCCTTTTGTAAGGTGTGGAATGTAGTGGACTGTTGGGTTTGTGCTGAGTCAGCTTTTACGATAATCCTCATCAGTTTTGATCGTCTACTGGTGGTTCTCAAAGGTGCTGAGTACATCACGTTTGTCACCAAACTGAGACCCATAGTGTTGATCGCTATATCATGGCTACTATCTTTCTTGCTGTACGGACCGGCAATCATCGGCTTTGACGTATGGAGGGAGAGTAGTATAATCGAGGAGGGATACTGTAACGTCGAGTTCGCTACAACCTTCCTCTATGTTCTCGTCGCATCGCTCCTCGAGTTCCTAGTGCCATTTATCGTCGTACTAAGCTTCAGTTCTGTTCTATATTGGAAAATTCGCCAAAGGAGCCGCTGTTTCCCCAAGCGGTTGGTCACAGTAGCTCCGATGAACGCATCGCCATCGACGCAGACCCATAGTCACGTGGTATCAATTGAAGCATCGAGGCGCGTGGTTCAACAGAGCGGAACCAAGATCGTCTTTCGCGATCGCAAAGTCGCCAAAAATCTGTCCATTCTGGTGGTCGCATTTTCCATCTGCTGGGCACCTTATGTTATGTCGTCGATAATCCGAGCTGTTTGTGCTGACTGCGTGGACGATAAACTCTTTGAATTCTTCTCTTGGTTACTGTGGTTAAATGCATCGATCAATCCAGCTATGTATGCTTACACTAATAGTGCATTTGCCGCCCATTACAAAGGAATGCTGTGTATTTGCTGCTGGTCAAAGCAAAGTCATAACTGACAAGCCAAGCCAGATATCCGTTTATTGTTTCGAACTCCATGCACTTTTCATAGTGCTTGGTGGCTTTCAATGCCGAAGTAAATACTAATATTGATCTTAAGCTGTTTTCTTGAATATGGGTTTGTGACAAATCTTACTTCAAATTACTTTAAAGTCTTGATATAAAACTCATGCTGAAGATTTAAGATGTTTCTTGAATACGGGTCCAGGTATTATACCACACAAAGCTTATGGGTGATACACTTCACCAAAACACAGAAGAGCTACTATGATAGCCAACGGACATGTTCAATTCGACACATGAATTTATAAACGGTATTGTGGTTTTCTAAGCTCTCGTAGTAGCAACGCTTACGATGTATTGATAATATTGATTGAATGACCTTCTCTCGAAAGCATTCAGTAGGAATCCTAACGACTGCGCTTCCACTGCAAAAGGCGTGTGTTAAAATAATCAGCGCATGTGTTTTTTTTACAATAGTAAGGTCAGATCATTCATTGGGTTGACTGTGAATTCATCGACCGAAATTCGAAACAACCACCAGCATAACACCATATTCATCCATTGATGGGATGTCTTGAAATATGTTATTAAAGTTGCATTAAAGCAACAAATGTATCCAGACAATAATTAAAACACAACTAAGATCACACGTTATATTTCATTACCAAAATAGTTATTGCTTATTGAGAAAATTGTCTACGTTTCTTAAGGCTTTTGCCATATCTTGAAATCCCGACACGGCACAAACATTGTCTAAGTCAAGCCATTCATAACGTTCATGTTCATGGGACATTATGATCTCAGTATTTGGATTGACGAGTTCTGCTACCCAATATTCCACTCGCTTTGGTTTTCCTTTGACGGTATATTTCAGGGTCTGTTGACAGCCGTCAATCATTCTTAGTGATTCTTTCGAGAGACCAGCCTCCTCTAAAGTTTCTCTGTACGCAGTTTCCAATTCACTCTCCCCTGGGTCCACATGACCTGTAAATAGACATAAACAATAAACGGTAAAGCAATACATTATGATGATGTTCCTATACTTTATATTTAAGGATAGTTTGATTTGATATATTCTCAAAGAAAATCCAATAGTGCTCAAGAAAACAACCTTTAGGGGGCGACCAATGATCCCCATACGAATGCTTCATCAAGAGATATTGAATCTGACATTGTACACGGCGAAATACAATAAAACCAGCGGCAACAACTTCGTTCGCCATTGTTTTGATCGATCAAACTATACTAAGATAGCCAAAAAATCGTTTCGTTGTATTCTAACTTCTTGTGTCAGGCTTTAACATACACTGTGGAGCGCAATTATTCATCGGAAAAGCGGAAGTTCTCTAGTGTGTAATTCACCGAAATGGTTTCCTTAAAGAATTGTCCTGTCGTACTCTCTTTATGACTTATATAAATTCCAGTTGCTTATTTCTTTATTACGTAAAGAATATGGCATGTGCTCATGAAAACAACCTTTAGGTGGCGACCAATGATCCCCATACGTATGCTTCATCAAAAGATATTGAATCTTACATTGTACACGGCAAAATACAATAACACCAGCGGCAACAACTCTGCTCGCCATCAGCAGAATAAATTATATGTCATTTCCATAAAATCAAAAGATTGATACATGCAGTGAAAACAATTCCAATATGACTCACCAATTAGTGTTTTGAAGACGGTCTATGTTCCGATTATCGCCATTCGAAACACGAGAATCAGTTCTGTCGCTCTCAGATTCGCTCGGGCTGTATTCAGATAGATATGGTTCGAATCTGCACGGCACAATACCAGCTACATTATCTTGATCAAGCATTTGAGGATCTTCAATCCAAAACTCCATCACCAAATCGTCCAACTCAATTACATCATTCTCCAAAACTTCAATACTCGACATTGGTTACGGTAGAAACTGCAGACTTGTCAGTGACGCGTTAATCCAGTGACTTCACGATATGCTTGGCCCATAAAGTTTAAAATGGCTGCGGGTGCCGAAAAATCGTATTCACATTTCGATTTACGTTATGTTCGGGTGATTTGTTCGAAAGTTGAACCACAAAAACCGAATAAACGTAACTTTATCTTTCATTCGGTTTCATAAATGTCATGGGCACCTTTACTTGATATAGATAAATCGGCCCCGTTGGTTTTCAAAGAGTTTCTCGACCACCTCAGTCCGCAATTGGAAACCATCACAATGATCGCCGGTAACAGCTTATCACGCGATGAGTTGCTATTAATGACAGCTGTCAAACAAACATGGATTCTGCCGGAGAGGATGACTCTTACTTTAGCTTGGATCTTCTTGCTGAAAATCCGAAGGAAAATATCTTAGAATGCACCGAACTGTTACTGAAATTTGCGAACAATATTCTAATTAACCCACGTAATCATAAGTACAGGCGGGTACGCGTGGCAAACCCTATTGTTCAGGCGAAGTTACTTCCCATTTCCGGCACTATCGAATGTTTATTCGAGATGGGATTTGAAGAGGTAAGGGCGACGTAACCTATGTAATGCACGATCATCAAGCTGAAACTCCGGTTAAAAAGCATCCTGGTTATTTCTGAGATTTATAACTTATAGGATCCTGTCTCCATATTCCGAGGACTGATGACATACAATCCGAGTCCAACCCTATGCTATAGGCTATAGACCTCTACCCAGCAATGATGGAAAAAAAGTATATGACCCAATTTTTATTTTGACTGTTGTAATACATTGGAAACCTTAAATATTTATCTGCTTATATTTTCTTATAATTTATTATATTCACGTTGTGAACTCCACAGAGGTTCATTGAATAACATACAGTTGGATGATAACGCCTAGCCATTCCTCTGATGGTGATACTCTGTGATTTCGAATTGGTATCCAGAATCACAATGGTGGATTATGGATTGGAGTGAGACTGACACATTGATATCAGTCAAACGGGGTGGGATTATATCTCTCAAATATTCTTAATGCAGTTGTCCTCTTCACATTGGACAACCCCTTCTGCTGGCAAAAGTGGGGCAGGTGTGACTGTCGCTATCAATTAGATTTTATGTATCAACCGTAGCAATAGGAATACCCATGTTGAAGCTGTTTACTCAGCCATAATGTTATGCATTTGATTCCTATGTGGATTCCGGCTGAGATTTAAACTGAGCAAGGCAATTTATTATGCTGAGATGCAGTACAGAAAAAAAAAATTGTGTTATTTCGCAAGATTCAAAATCAAAAGCCGCTTCTTCGCAAGTTTCACCAGTCTGGGATCAAGTGCTTCATGCGTGCTGACATGGAGTAAGACTAATAAGATGGGAAGTCAATAATGTCAGACAATTATCGGGAGGCAGCAGCATCTTGTGAAAATGGTGCGAGGAAGTACAAATCCATGTGATAAATAAATGGGGTCAAGGAGTAAAGAACACCATGCGCTAATGGGACACTGAGATTATGAACCCAAACTTCTTTGAAAAAGGTGTGAAATAAGGGGCCAATTTCTAAGCTGGTGCGCAAATTATTATGGCATATATAGTGGGCAGTTAGCCCAAAAAATGTTGACTTGGCGAAACAAAAGTGCCGGCTGGTTTTGGGATTGTGTTAGCTTTGTATGTAAAAGTTAAGAATTTCGAAAGACATTGTCTTCTCTTGGACACAAAAATATCAAATGATCATTGCAAGCATGATTAGAAGCTGATTTTCGAATAAGTGATCGCTGTTGGCGGGTTGGTGACAATAACAGCAGTCAAATCTGAGACAGACTTGGTGTTACGTTATGATCGTGTCTCTTCAACATTATGATGATGTCAGTCGCCGTTATGATGATGTCTCTCATGACTGTGTTTAGGATGGAGATTACCTCACAATGCCCACATCTACTTCACTTCACAATCTAACTGCTATCCGCAACAAGCTACAGACCCTGAGAACCAAATGTGAGTCACAAACCCAACCCGTGCCCAAGATTGTCTCTGCTTCTGGAACGAGTACTTATCCAGGAGCTGGTCCCGCTGCTACTGGTGCCTCTTCAGCAGGCCCATCAAGTACACCTGTTCTACCAGCTGGCCCATCAAGTACACCTGTTCTACCAGCTGGCCCATCAAGTACACCTGTTCTACCAGCTGGCCCATCAAATACACCTGTTCTACCAGCTGGCCCATCAAGTACACCTGTTCCATCAGCAGGGATGGGAAGCGCACCTAACCTTAGCACACTGGTGCGTATCCATAATACAGCACACCAATGATCAGTTGATATGTTTGCTTGTGAATCATCATTCCTATTGTTCAGTGATTGATTATTCTCTTGCAATTTTTATCATAAATGCCGTTGATGTATTCCATTATTTGTGTAGCATTATTTTGATTGTTGTGTAAACACTGGATTACCATTCAAACTGAGACAACACGTTTAGAATATCTTATTTCATTAAGTTGATGTCTTGTATTGTTACCTGGTTTTTATAATCCCTCTTGAAGAAGTAATTATGGCTGTTGTTTTATGTGCAGCAATCTGAGGCGACTTTCTTTGCCAGGCTTCATTCCGGTCTTGATCATGTCAACGTTTATGAAGATAACACTCTACAAAAACAAGCTCTGCAGTGCATTCCACTCCAGCATCTACGTGAACTGGCAGTGAGTCGGAGAAAGCAAGCCGCTAAAGATAACTCTAGCTCACTGCTGCCAGATGTGGCAGATTTCCTGCTTCTGGAGCTTCTGGCATGGTTCAAGAAGGAGTTCTTTTCTTGGGTAGACAAGCCTTCATGTGAGAGATGTGGCAACAGTAATACTATTGGAGTTGGTAGTGTATCTCCAACCCCAACAGAATTAAAATATGGCGCCCATAGAATTGAAAATTACTCGTGTCCAGTTTGTTCAAACTACACAAGATTTCCTCGCTACAACCACCCTGCGAAGTTGCTGGAAACACGCAGAGGCCGCTGCGGGGAATGGGCCAACTGCTTCACCCTCTGCTGTCGGGCAGCTGGTTTTGAGGTAAGGCATGTCATTTCATGGACGGACCATGTTTGGACAGAAGTCTTCTCTCAGTCACAGAATCGGTGGCTTCACTGTGATCCGTGTGAAAACATATGTGACAAGCCTTTGATTTATGAGACTGGATGGGGGACTAAGATGACATACGTCATTGCATACAGCATGGACGACATACAGGATGTCACTTGGCGATACAGTGCCAAACATAAAGAGACCCTGACTAACCGAACAGAATGCCGGGAAACATGGCTACTCCACACTATCATCAAGTTGAGAAAACAACGCCAAGCAAACCTACCTCCGGCTCGTAAAACCCTGCTAGAAAATCGATCAGTTGTGGAGATTTGTGAGTTCTTGACTTGTAAAAAAGTTGGAGAAGGTGAGATGTCAGGAAGGGTGTCTGGTTCCCAGGCATGGAGGGATGTCAGGGGGGAATCTGGGTCACCAAAAACCAACGTTCAACCATCATTGATAAAACCAACGACACAGGAGGCTGAGCAAAGGTATATTGAACTTGGTTACAACTGTGCTAGAGATGTGTATATGCGGGGGCAGGGCACAGAGGTAAGGGGGTGGGACCAGCTGGTGTTTGCTGCCGAGGATATTGCCAGGAAGGAGGAACTTGACTGGAAAATGGTATACCTGGCAAGAAGGGAGTCTGCAACAACAGCTTCTGTAACATGGAAATTTGATTTGAATGGTAAGATACTTCTTAGTGTGGTCAGAAACCATCTTTACGACACCTGTATACCTTGTTTGATGTGCCTACCTCGTTTGATGTGCCAGTCTACCACGAAAGACCAAACACAGGCACCCAAGTATATGGTTTCCAAAATCTTAATGGGCAGAATAATTGCTACGGGCATCTTCTTGATTCTTCACAACCTACTTATCACCATCACATTCTATAACTCTGCATGTCCTGTGACTGTAGATTCCCACCTGGTCATTGATCGACTAGAGGTGTTGTCCCTCACCACAGCGTGCTATGAGGATGGACAGGTGTCTTGGAGAGCGTGTTTTGATGACCAGTGCACCTTGCTACAAACAGGTGTGACCTTTAAGCTGGTCTATTAAGATGTTGGGGCAGAAATTGTTGAGATGACAATGAAAATTAGAGAGACTATGACAGAAAGTACAGAGGCAGTGGCATGGAATGGAAACTAGAGACAGTGACAGAAACTATAGAGGCAGTGACAGAAACTATAGAGGCAGTGACAGAAACTTTAGAGGAAGTGACCGAAACTAGAGGCAATGACAGAAACTATAGAGGCAGTAACAGAAACTGTAGAGGTAGTGGCAGAAACTATAGAGGCAGGAATGAAATCTATTAGGTAGTTGGAAAATATAGTACAGTGTAGCAAGGATTGAAACTATAGTGACAGGGATGAAAAATATACTGACAGATAGAAACTATAGTGGCAAAAAGAAACAATAGAGGCAGGTACTGAATCAGACATGGAGACTATAGAGTCACAGATTGTTACTATAGAGACGGGATTGTAGATTTAGGGATGGAAACTATTGCTGACTGAAGTTTGGAATCATTTGCAAAGGGCTAGTAAACTGTACTGTTCATTGGCTACATCTGCTCTGTTTGTTAATTTTCTGGTGATTGCTTCAACCAGTGTGTTTTGAGGACTGGCGATTAAGGTAGAAAACAGTAGTAGTTCTGATATTATTGATAAAGACTTCTTAAGCCATCAATTGCAATCTACTTGACTGTTTTCCTGTTTAATTTATCAGTTTTGTCAGTTCATTTGTGAATTGACACAGCTCAGTAATATTAATGAGCTTTGTTTTACTAACTCAAGCTTGTACCTTTCAAAACACAGCAGAATGTTTAACAGAAGTCATCTTAATACTGTTTACGTGTTTGTTTGGCAATGATGGTCCATGTCATCATGAAGTAATGCTGAACTCTGAAATCAAGCTACAACTCGCCAAGTCCCGACTAATGCAGCATATGAAAAGATAGAATATATCATTTTTCAGAGAAAGTTCCTCAAACAGTAACAGAATGCAGTGGCTCTTTGACCTTGACACTCACAGCTGACCTGAGACGAGGACAAGGTCAGAATGCCTGGCAGCACACACAACTCTTCAGACAATCCTTGCAGGACACAGAACAATTTCCATTCCTCGTCAAGCTGTACCTGCGGCAGAAATAGATAACTTCAACGTGCAGATGCGCAATATGTTACTTGATTGTCAAATTATCTAAAGCCCTATTACAGTAGACCCTGTCTTTACCAGACATTCATGGGACTTGTGTCTTTAGTCTTCTTCACCCTCACTTGGATAAACTGAGCTGTTTGGGCTTCAATACATGTCTGCTTTTAGGGTATGTTATAGACAGGGTTCATTCAAAAACAAGTGTCATCTTTGGGCATGATCCACTGTTTTTAAGAAATGCAAGTATGTTCTCTTTGGTTGATGCTGGGAAGGGAAAGAGGTCATATGCAAATATATACGACATATTATCATTATATACTTAAGATACAATAGTCTTCATTGGCAGGTGCCTTTATATTTAAACTTGACATTTCATACAAGAACCATTCACCCTATGTGAGCAAGAGCTCAGCTCTGACTATAGGGCTTTGGGGTCGATGAACTTAAGGCTCATTGTCAAACACCATAGTTGTATAGGTGAGAACACTAGTACCTAGTCATGTTGGTGGGATCAGTATGGCCTACCCCCGAGTGCCTGAAGAGCCAAGGGCAGAACTATGCAAATCTGTTATTTGATTTACCGCTGTTGATTAATGAAGGCACTTGGTTAATTCAATGTTTACATGCTTTAAAATGGTTTATGTGTATTGCTACCTTATCATGTTGTCTCGCACTGGATTGAAAATAGTGAAATATATAAACCGCCCATTTAGTCGTGTTGGTATTTGTATTCAAAAGAGCTTGACTATCCGGATATCCATCACTATAATTGTGGATCACAGACCCTTTTTATGTATGATAATGTTTTATCATACTGGAACACCATCGACAGTAACAAAACGCGTATTGAAAGACTGAATGAGTATTTATTCATTCCTGTCACCACATCAACTGAGAATTTTGAGGTCTCAACTTGGTAGAATCGTTATAAATGACCCCACCCATTAACTGAGCTTTGTATGGCACATTCCACAGCCCACTACACCTGGTACTATATCACACTCACTCCTTATATATATATAAATACTAACAATAGTCACCAATCACTCAGAAATCTATGACCCTGCCTTTACGTTCCCAGTCTCCGTATCTAGTCGGTTCTGGACCCCGAGGACCCCCGATCTCTCCGGTGACAGGATTCTTGTCATCAGGAAACCTTGCATAGGGATCCTCGTTGACATCGGGCTTGGTGGGAGCTTGCGGTTCCATCTTCTCGGATTTCCCTTCCCATTTATCATCCAGTTTACCTACAGGAGTTGTGGCTTTTTTGGCACCAGTTTTTGGGTCGTTGCCTTGGGTGCTGCTGTACAGCCTCCTGGAGAGGTTGGAGAAACAAGGGGATGAATTGCCACCTGCAAATAAATTGAAACATTTCAGCTTTCAACAACAAAGGTGACATCATGTTTGTGATGCTCTGGTGTCACTTGGTACAAGCCTACTTGGTGGAAAGGTGATATAGTTAATAAACCGTCCTGCAAAGATGCTATCCCAGGCAATGACCAAAAATACATAGCGAGCAGTCTAAAATTAACTTTGGGATGAATAGGGACCATTTTTGGTAATACAGCAATTGTATACACCGCAGCTCTATACTCATTGTCAAAAGTCATATCCTCTTCTTAGGCTCCTAAAATCTCCTAAGACTAAGAGAGGTCCTTGTCTAGGCAGCAACATGATTCTACTAGTCAGAATGCACTATAGTCTACAAGACAACGTGAGATCAAAGAAAAACCATCTGTTCGATAATATATCTTCCACAATATTGCATAGCCCTGGTCAGACATTGATCTTGGGACATACATATCCCGGGGGGAGGCACTTAAGTGTATAGAGGTAGTATACATGTGCCCCACGACGGGGTATGTTTTTTCGGCCTCTCGACTTGTACGACGGGATTTGTTGGGCCTCGTACTTATAAGACGGGGTATGTTTTTCAGCTGCAATCTGTATGATGGGTTTTTGGGGGGCTTTGTTTTGTACGATGGGGTACGTTTTTCTCTTCTGATCTGTACGGCGGTATATATTTGGTTTCAGTATGTCGAGATATTCCTCCAGAATTTCCCAACGATCTTTGACAATGCAAATGCAATGAATGGTCCCTGTGTGACGCGCCTAGAATCACATGCTCGACAGCACATTTTCCCCTTGTATGACGGGTACGGGTTTTCGAGGTCCCGCGGCACACCCCTATCCAGGATAAGGCCAAGTGCCCCCCCCCGGGTTTTTGGGGGGCTTTGTTTTGTACGATGGGGTACGTTTTTCTCTTCTGATCTGTACGGGGGTATATATTTGGTTTCAGTATGTCGAGATATTCTTCCAGGATTTCCCAACGATCTTTGACAATGCAAATGCAATGAATGTCCCTGTGTGACGCACCTAGAATCACACGCTTGACAGCACAAGCGTGCGAAGTTGATACTGCATATAATCAGAAATCAGATGATCAGATTTTTCCGACACTTTTATCCTGCCTCATCGGGTTATACATTTTCATAATACCTTTTATGACGGGGAGTGCTTTTGGCCATTTTCACCTTGTATAACGGGTACGGGTTTTCGAGGTCCCGTGGCACACCCCTTTCCAGGATAAGGCCAAGTGTCCCCCCCCCCCCCCCCACCGGATACATATCATGATATATACCAATAAGACGTCCTGCAGGGCTAAATATTGCTCTACAAGTTTATGGCTTGGAGGAAGGACATTATTCACTAAGTTTGATTGCAAAAATTGGCAGTCAATTTAACACCGAACGCACCAATAAGCCCTGATGGCGGATTAGCTCCATAGTTTTTACTTACGTAACTTTTGTCCGTCATTCCGTTATTATCGCTCACGAGACGTTTCATATAACATCCAGATAGAGTACGCTAAATTATGTATTGTGGAATGATAACAGATTTCATCATTTTTATATAAATATTCATATGACCATACCCAATGATTTGGATAGCAAGCTCCTAGCTAGAGAAAAACCGGCTTGGGCAACAGACATCTTACAGTTGTTGTTGTTGAACTTTTTGTTACATAAATTGTAATCATAATGGCTGTACGTTATGATCTAGACTACTTACAACGAGCAGTGGATTTGCCTGACATAGCCGGTCCAGAACAGAATCGACCCAGTACATGAAATTCTTCTCTTAGAACAGTAAAATAATATAGTTAAATCATGAGATTCTGTGGTTGTAGCTTTGGTTATTCTTTTTGCCGTTAACGACTTTAGAGTTTTGTTCTTTTTAGTCTTCAATGCAGCCTCTTTCCATAGATAGGGAGACGTCAGATATATGTTCCAGGTAAATTAACTCACACAAATCTGGAGTGCTCTTTTCGTCACAATTACGGTTGTACATACAATGACTAGAGACCCAACTCGGCGTGTGGGGATAACGAGAATTCTTACAGCTTCGTTCATCAACAAATCGAGTTTGAGTAAACATCCAGAAGGCTCAAGCATTGCATCAACTCAGTCTGGGGACTCTTCTTTACATCAACCTATATGAATCACTTCGCTCTGTGATGAACGCTCTACTGTCCGGACTAACGTGACACGATCAATGCAATCATTTAAATAGTCTACAAAGCAGTTTTTGCTAGAATCACCCTCATATCTTTAAGCTATGACTGGTATGCCTTGTAAATTGCGCGGCTAATATCCTGGGCTAATTTATCAACTCCTCCCTTTACTTTCTCAACCTGCATTTCATCTGTTTCCGTTATAGCTTACATAACGGCACCCAGATCAGTGAGCACACTTAGTGTTTGACCTCTGAGACAAGATGCTAATTTATGAGTACTAATAGCCATTGTTTCGCAGCGAAATTCAATAAAAATGAGTCAGGTAATCACTGAAGCTTGACATCCCTTTATAAGTGTCTTAATGTCTACACCCATCAGACCCTAAGACTAATCGGAATCAATACCCTCCTCACATTACTCCCCCCTACAGTTCATCGACACAAGCGCGTACGACTAACGTGTTAATTGTCAAACCTTTGGTTGAGGTCAAGGTCAACAAAAAGAGTTTGGGTTCTGCGCAAGATTGTTGCCGACCTTTTAAGAAAAAAACCCGAAAATAAAATTGCGACCTGTATCGTCAACCAAACATACAAGCACACGAACCCACAAACCGAACTGATCAAGATAACTTGGTAAAAGCATTCGCCAAGTTCACAAACATCCCACAAACCGAACTAATCAAGATAACTTAGCGAAGGCATTCACCAAGTAAATAATGATGCCTACTTCCCACCACAAAGATATGTAATTAGGATGGTTTAGCCTTAATTTTCGAAAGGATACCTACAATGTAATTCAAATTGAGCTTAGATACATAGTCATAACTACGCTCATTTTTGTGTTAGAACAAATTACCACCTTCGGTTGAAAACTCTCGACAGTGTGGCGGAGGAAATAAAAACATTAAAATGAAAATATCATAGCCTACAAGGTGCAGTAAATGTCACCTGAAAAGAATTCATGAAGCCGCTACAGACGCCCGGTTTCATTGGAATCATGTCAGGCATGGTTTTTTATGCAAATTAGGTTCTTTATTCTGTTGACTTTTGCTGATTTTCTGCTTATGTATGCATCTCTTTAGTCTCCTCTGACGTATTTCACAATCTAGTTAGATATGACACTACACGCCAGATTTGTTCTGCTGACTTTGACAGTTTGGAGTCTAGTGAAAAGATGTACAATGTGTTGAGTATGTTTACGATGGGCGGGCTGGAATTGTTTGCAGATTAGCCATTCAGCTGTAAGCTCTTTGCCTCGATTTCGAGACACAACTTACATATATACCGCGGGGCTAGTGGTTCTTAAATTCACCTGTTCAATAGCCAACCAATACCGAGTGGTCTGAATCAAACAGAGACAAGAAAGAATGACATTATTAGATCGACTTTCAAATAAAAGTAATCACCCGATCTGGTGGTTCAGTGATATTACGTTAGGCAATGGGTTTTTGCCAAGTGCGCATTAAACAGACTCTGCCCAATCATCACAATCATCCTCACCCCATTACCTCGTTGTTAAAAATGACGTAACATCCCAGTGTCCCAACCCACACTTTCTCTATTATATGCTACTGTACAACTCACCAATATCACCACCACAGTAATAGATGTGAAGGCTTCGTTGTTGACATCGACGAGGGAAGTCGCATTGATGATATCGAGGGCCTCTTAGCAAACTGGACAGACTCAATAGGGTCGCCTTTGCGGACGACATCAGTCCAACCTGTCGACCTCGCTAATACCTTCCTCACGCAACGAATCGGTGAATAATGTTCCCGCGCCTTTCCGATGAAGAATTCAAAAAGAAAAAACAAGGCTCGTGCAAGGATTGCTGGAACGTTATGATAGCAATTCCGCCTCTATCGATATATATCAATCAATTTATTATGACCTTTTGTTCTTTCACGTTTCCTGTATTCTCTTAGCAAATGCAATGAGGGAAAATCGCAGCCAAGATTTACTGGTTTAGAATTCAAATAAGAAATAAAATAGTTCGAGCTCATCATTATGATGTCTATCATTATGATGCTAATCGTTATGATGTCTATCATTATGATGCTAATCGTTATGATGTCTATCATTATGATGCTAATCGTTATGATATTATGACGTTTTCGGAAAGCCCCGTGTTTTTTTTTACGTTTCTTGCAGCGAATGCGGCGAAGGAAAATCACAACTCGACCGTTGTAGTGGTCAAGCACTGTAGACGAGCCCAGCCTCCCCCACCCCCGGTCACATCCGCCCAAGCCTTGCCCTCTGCCCTGGACGACTTCATCCACACCGCCGGTTGGACAGAGGTCATTGCCCTGTACAGTACTGAATATGGTGAGCTTAACGTCTTGTCAATTTAGTCTTGGATAAGTAGCGTTAACATTATTGATGGCGACAATTTCCAATCCTAATGTGAAAAATAACCGATTGGTGAAAAAATCTGCATGGCACAATCTTCTAGATACTCTGATTCTTCGTGTGTGTTTTAGGCATTTATGGCCATTTAAAAATCATATGCTCATTACTTTAATCATGCATGTTAAGTTGATTTGATTGAAATGGGTCACGACGTAGCAATCAACTAAATGATATTCAATAGTCGCATCAGTTCCACGCCTAGCATCCCAGATTTGAGCCGGGCACGCATTCTGCAACACCTCGATACCTGTCACGTTGAGCGTCAGCCTTTACCACACAGTCGGCGAGAGAAGCAGACATACAACTGGTCTCTTTAACTGAATGTATTACTAAACATACTATCATGCAGCTAAGCGATTAAAGCGCTTGTTGTGGTGCCAATTTGAGCTTGTGGGACGCCCCCTAATTCCAGAAGACATTCAGTGTGTTATAATTGGACGCAGGCCACAACAATATACATGACCATTTTCATGAGCCAGACGCGCGCAACTTAGGTAAATCCGGGTCACAACCTTTGCGTTGATTGGTCACGAAGATTAACGAATGTGTCTAATAAATATTCGGACGCTCCAGTTTTAGACCTTGTCCTGTCGTAGACTCTAGGACGAGAAGCGTAGCGGAACCCTTGGAGTCTGGGACGCAGACTAACTATTACTACTACTATTACTACTACTACTTTTTAATCTATATCTATTACTTCTTTTGTTACTACCAGCATCATTACTTCTACTCCAATATTTTATCATTTACACCGCCCGTGCAGCTATCAGTACCACAATAAGTACCGTTATCATTTACACCGCCTGTACCATTATCAGTTCCACAATCATTACAGTTATATTTTACAACGCCTATGCGACTATCAGTGCCACAATCAGTAGCGTTATCATTTACACCACCTGTACAATCAGTATCATATCATTATCACCGTCTGTATTACTATCAGCACCACAATCAGTATCATTATCATTTACACTGCCTGTACCATTATTGGTACCATCATTATTTACCTCGCTTGTACCACTTTCAGTACCACAATCAGTATCAGTATCATTTACACCATATGTGCCACAATGAGTACTGTTATCATCCACTCCGCTTGTAGCACTATGAGTACCACAATGAGTACGGTTTTCATTCACTCCGCCTTTAGCACTATGAGTACATCAATGAGTACCACAATGAGTACTGTTATCATTCACTCCGCCTGTAGCACTATGAGTACCACAATGAGTACGGTTTTCATTCACTCCGCCTGTAGCACTATGAGTACATCAATGAGTACCACAATGAGTACTGTTATCATTCACTCCGCCTGTAGCACTATGAGTACCACAATGAGTACGGTTTTCATTCACTCCACCTGTAGCACTATGAGTACATCAATGAGTACCACAATGAGTACTGTTATCATTCACTCCGCCTGTACCACTATGAGTACCATAGTGAGTACTGTTATCATTCACACCGCCTGTACCACTATTAGTACCCCAATCAGTACCATTATCTTTGACACCGCCTGTGCGACTATCAGTTCCACAATCAGTAATTATTTACACGTCTTTTCCGCTGTCAGTAACACAATCATTTCGGCTGCCTGAACCACTGCCCTTATCACTACTTCTACCGCTACCAGCACCAATATTTCTACCACTACAAGTACCACTGCTTCTACCACTACCGGTACTAATACCAATACCACTACCAGTACCACAACCAGTACCAGTTATACTATCAATATTACTACCAGTGCCACTACCAGTACCAATACCAGTACTGCTACCAATACCAGTACAACTGCCAATGCCAGTAGCAGTACCAATACCACTACCAGTACTACTACCAATGCCAGTAGCAGTAGTAATACCACTACCAGTACTACTACCAACGCCAGTAGCAGTACCAATACCACTACCAGTGCCACTACCAACGCCAGTAGCAGTACCAATACCACTAACAGTACTACTACCAACGCCAGTAGCAGTACCAATACCACTACCAGTACTACTACCAATGCCATTAGCAGTACCAATATCATTACCAGTACTACTACCAACGCCAGTAGCAGTACCAATACCAATACCAGTGCCACTACCAACGCCAGTAGCAGTACCAATACCACTACCAGTGCCACTACCAACGCCAGTAGCAGTACCAATACCACTACCAGTACTACTACCAATGCCAGTAGCAGTACCAATACCACTACCAGTGCCACTACCAACGCCAGTAGCAGTACCAATACCACTAACAGTACTACTACCAACGCCAGTAGCAGTACCAATACCACTACCAGTACTACTACCAATGCCATTAGCAGTACCAATATCATTACCAGTACTACTACCAACGCCAGTAGCAGTACCAATACCACTAACAGTACTACTACCAATACCAGCACCAGTGTACTACCAATTAGACTACCAGTGACACAACCAATACCAGTACCAGTCCTACTACCAACACCAGCACCAGTGCCACTTACCAGTACCACTACCAGTACCACTGTCTGTACCCCTTCAATCACCTCTACCAGTACTGCTACCTCTGCCAGCTTCCATGAAATGGCGTCTTTTCAAGGGGCCTTATCGTTGGTTAGTCTTGTTGGGAATGGCGTCGTCCATGTTAATAACGGCGCTTTGCGTGTACCTTGTCACTGGCTGGAGTCCCTACTGCATCCCCGAAGAACAGACCACTGCCTCGCTGATGTTCACCTACTGCTCCTTATGTCAACAAGCTAGGTTTGTTTGTTTATCTGTAGCAATAGCAACCATTGTTTGTTTATCTGTAGCAATAACAACCATTGTTATCGCCAGTGAAGGAGACCTAGTTACTGGGTATGTCGTGATGATCGCTGTTTGCTTGTTGTGGTCTGTTTGTTTGCTCTCTACTTGACTCCCCTCTCTCCCAGAGATGAGAGTGTTTAGTCGTGAGGCTCTTGTATGCCTCCATTGGCCTCGTTAGTGAACTCGTTTAACACACTGGTAAGTAGTTCATCACGCTGATATGTATTTAAGGAGCCCTGGTCAAACACGTTAACTTGAAACCTGTAACATGTATTGCACTGAATTCAATGAGCCCTGGTTTGATGCCACTTACCGCCTTAAATAAGCTGCATAGAGAGAGAGAGAATAGATATAGAGAGAGATAGATGTATAGAGATAGAGATAGAGAGAGAGAGAGATAGAGAGAGAGAGAGAGAGAGAGAGAGAGAGAGAGAGAGAGAGAGAGAGAGATATATATAGATAGAGATCTATATATATATATATATATATATATATATGTAGAGAAGATCTGCAGATGGTTCTGAATTGCGGATCAGGGTTGCATAGTCATTATACTAATGGTTTATATCTGTGCTAAAATAGATAAAACAAAAAAATCAGTGAGATAGTATTATGCCAAATCCCATGCGTAACTTTGTAAACAATTATATATATATATATATATATATATATATATATATATATATATATATATATATATATATATATATATGTGTGTATATAGTCTGACGAAACCGGACATGTTCTATATATATATATCTATATATATATATATATCTATATATATATATATATATATATATATACTATATATAATATATCTATCTCTCTCTCTCTCTATAATCTGATGACTACTTAAAACTCCCCGGTAGATTTCAGCCAATCGCTTAAGAAATCAGGGGCGCTGTCAAACTTGTAACACATGCCAATTTTGAAGTCGGGGGCGCTAGCGGACCCTGTTTTACTTCAGGCATCTCTGATAAATTCAATAAATCTAATTTAAAACCGAGATAATTGCCAGACAACGATGGACTAGCCATCCAGCATTCAAACACGTCCAGCTAAAAGTTCCCAGAGAGAGAAAGACGAAAAAGAAAACAATAGGTCACTTGACTGCCAAAAGTAGGTCAAAGGGCAGTGGGAGTGAACGAGGCGAAGTGTCCGCTTCGCTGGCTGCGACAAAACAAGTGTAACTGGCGTTTCATAAATGAAAGGCATACATGCCAAAATGGACCCATTCGACGAGAGTGTTAGGGTGACTAAAAGCAAAGCCAGTAATACCCAACAATTAGACGAAACAGCGAATGCAATATTGTACACTTGCAACTATTGCCGTATCATGTAGTATTTTCATTCTCAATTTAATGAAAATATGAAATTTAATTAAAATCATATTTAGGCAAATTATCTGAACGCTATGTGAGTCCATGCTGTAAGATTTTTCGTGAACGCTATGTGAGTCCATGCTGTAAGATTGACGAGAACGCTATGTGAGTCCATGCTGTAAGATTGACGAGAACGCTATGTGAGTCCATGCTGTAAGATTTTTCGTGAATGCAACCAGAATTATTGTACAATGGTTTTGAGAAGAGATCAACGCTTCGGAACTGAAGATGTGCCATTAAAAATTGTCCGATTAAAAAGATATGCAGAGAGATGCAGTGATTTGACTCCTGAATAGTATAAGACTCTAATTGTTGGATGACATATTTCCAGCATTGAACATACATTATAATCACTGTACTGGTGCTTGAAGTGACAGCTTCCCGCCAAAATGATTTCAGTCTCCCATGGAATCATGATAATACAATCTCCTATTGAACCATTTATATTTCGTATTGCTCGCACAAAGTGCAATGAAAAATGTAAAAACAGTCGTATGTTACGTTACCATTAGCCCCACGCAGTGAGGGGGTGTTGGACGCTGAATACCGTGTCGACCATGTTAAAATATATAGCTCACACTCACCTTATAAATACGCCAATGTAATGAATATATACGAAGCACTATTCATATGACTTATTATGCATGTATCTGCTTGTGATAAACGTAGCACAAATTTAATGATCGCATTGACACAAGTAATCAATTAATTACGTAATCGTATGAAAGGCATGTTACATCAACGGTGAAGGTTGTCGAACCTATAGGCGGCCAATCCCTGGATTTGATTGCATCAAGCGGGGACCTTATGTATATTGACATCACGTCAACTTAACTGGGCCAGCATCGGGCACAATAAATGAAGGCTTTGAGGAGATATATAATTGCGCATTAATGACCCATGTACATTAATCAGCACTTGAACGAGGTCACATCATGGTCAAGTCCAGCAAATACATATCACACTTTCAATTCACAGATGACAAGTTTGTTGTGTGTTAATCAGATTTCGTATTTGAATCCCAACCTCTCTCATGACAAATCCCCGATATGCAGTTGCCAAAAAATACATATTGACCCACTCAACTCATTCAATAGGCTGAGTTGCCCATTACCTGGATGCACTTTACCGCTCGGTTATATTTGCCCGTTGACGCAACATGATTCGTGACCACCGGATTCATTGATTTTGGTCAGCTGGTGGAGGGCATTTGTCTTATAAAGGGGACGCGCTTGCTCGACATAATCATTGGTAGGGCAGGGAAACATATTGAGGGCTCCTGATTTTGAGGTACGAGTTGAATTGAATCAATTGTCAAGATGCAGTTTTTCGTTGGGAGTAGCCTTGTGCTGCTGATAGGTGAGTGACATTTTGATTAATGTTTCATAACTATTGATTAAGAACGTAATTAACATTTTGCTTGATGATTAATGATTGGTAACTGTTGATTCAGAACGTAAGTAACTAGGATATTAAAGCCTCACTGCAACATATATTCAACATTTGAAACTCATATTCTCACTAACGCTGATTCCGTTGCAAAATGACGATATGTGTAGTAATCAATAAAACGCAGGTAGTTTTAACGTAATTGTTATAGTATGATAACATACAAGCCTTTAACTCGAGATTTTGTAGCCCCATGAAAGAACGTAACTTAAGACATACTAGCTCATAGAAAGAAGCCAAGTTCAGTCATACTAGCTCATAGAAAAAAGCCAAGTTAAGTCATTCTAGCTCATAGAAAAGAAGCCAAGTTAAGTCATTCTAGCTAATAGAAAAGAAGCCAAGTTAAGACATTCTAGCTAATAGAAAAGAAGCCAAGTTAAGACATACTAGCTCATAGAAAGAAGCCAAGCTAAGACATACTAGCTCATAGAAAGAAGCTAAGTTAAGTCATACTAGCTCATAGAAAGAAGCCAGGTTAAGTCATTCTAGCTCATAGAAAGAAGCTAAGTTAAGTCATACTAGCTCATAGAAAGAAGCCAGGTTAAGTCATTCTAGCTCATAGAAAGAAGCCAAGTTAAGTCATTCTAGCTCATAGAAAAGAAGCCAAGTTAAGACATTCTAGCCCATAGAAAAGAAGCCAAGTTAAGTCATTCTAGCTAATAGAAAAGAAGCCAAGTTAAGACATTCTAGCTAATAGAAAAGAAGCCAAGTTAAGACATACTAGCTCATAGAAAGAAGCCAAGCTAAGACATACTAGCTCATAGAAAGAAGCTAAGTTAAGTCATACTAGCTCATAGAAAGAAGCCAAGTTAAGTCATTCTAGCTCATAGAAAGAAGCCAAGTTAAGTCATTCTAGCTCATAGAGAGAAGTCAAGTCATACTAACCCATGGAAAGAGGCCTACTTACGTAATTGTAGCCCACAGAAAGAAGTCAACTTAAATAATTCTAGCCCCAAGTACGAAGCCAACTTAAGTCATTATAACCTATTCCAATCATTAAAGCCTCTTTGAAAGGAGTCCAATCGACAATAGAATCAAGCGAGAATTGGTTTGGTGAACGATAAATGATGCTAACATTGTATTACCTATTCTCTGTTTGAAGGATAATAAAAGTGTGCAGTTGATTGCTATCAGTGTTCATCGCGTATCTGTCGTTTGTGTGTTAACAGGCATCTCGGTCGTCATGGGTAAGTACACCTATTCTTTGTTACATCAATCACTGATGCTGGCATGCATCGCCAACAGCAACTTAACCCTACCCCCACTCCAGTAATGGCCTTTGTCAATGATGGAATTGCAACGTCTGATTTAATCCGTGCATCTCCTAACATTATTGGTATTCTATTTAAGGTCAAGGAGAAAAGGTTTGTAGCCGAGATGTTGAGACCATAGGATTATGTATGGGTTAATTGGTGAAAAACATAATGCCCGTATTAAGAGGGATAGAACACGTGATTCCATTATATTTTGGCATATAGGCAGGCTAATACAACGTGCAATCCAAACACATCATCACATTTGGAAATACATTTTGTTTCTGTCATTGTATCACAGGGCAACCACCAGGCGGCCCGATGAGCCAGGGCACAAGACAGCCCCCTACGGACAGTAATATGACCAAACCCGACATCCCACAAGGTCAGAATCAACTTCAGTCTGACGCACAAGGATCGTCACCAACCCTTCCTCATATTATGACCGAATAAACATAAACGACTACGTTAAATCAATAGCTATCTTGCTGCTAAAAAATGCTTAGATTATAATTCAGATGCTATGAACCTTTAGGTGAGTTCGATATGGCTGAACAAGAGCTGAATAGGATGAAGAGAGATGGACTTGTACCACGTATGTTCATGCACGTTACCCTGGCGGAGATTCTCGAAGGTAACATCACCGTGGACATGGTCCGCTTCCTCTCGCCTGACCTGCTCCGGCTCCTGACAGTCAGTCCCATCACTTCTCTATTATGATCCCAATAAATTGTTCCTCGTGATTTGGCTTTAATGGAACAATGAACGGTGTAATCACAGTGTACTGTTTTTATCTGTGATTAATGCGTAATACCTGCATCTGATTTTCAGCCCGACATGATTGAGACAGTAGCTTTCAATTATGATGACGAGATGATATCCGAGTTATGTCGAGGCTTGTTGAAGAGGTCCGACTCTAAACTGCTGAAGCAATATTTGATGCATGGCATCGATTGCTTGAGTGAGATCGGAAAAGACCCCTCGGTACTACTTAGATTTTTACAATAACAATACTAAATATAACCTGCTCGAGGTTGGGTGTTTGGCTTTTATCGGGGATAGTGTTGTTCCAGATTGAAGTCGGTGAAGGTGCTTCCCACGTTATACTGGAGAACCTCCGAGGCCAGGAGCCTCCCATGGAATGGGGCGCTGGTAACTGGAAGACTGCCATCACCGTGCCTCAGGCTGTCAAACCCTCAGATATGAAAAACATGAACACAACTGTTATGAAAGATTTGTAAGTGCCTTTTAGAATAAAAGTACTTGCACATTACCAGCGAAATTTCATATTTTTATTTTTTTTTCATAATTTGGAAGTTTCTGTTTTTGTTCCGTCCAACACATCCTGGTTTTCTGTCCTATGCATGACCAGGGTGAAGGATGGTTCATTCTCCCAAGATACCTTTGAAGACAACCCCTCCAACCAGCGCGCCTTTAACGACCGTCTCAAGGATGCCTATGGTTCACCCGACTCCTGGGGCCGAACTGAGATGGAGGAGATGGGAGACTTGGTGACTAACCTCGACATCGACGATATGAAGCAACTCAGCTCAGCCGCAGTAAGTCATAAAAACTTACAACAACGAATTATAAAGCTATTTAAATGCGCCCGGTATTTTATATCCCTCAGCTGTCAGTTTGGGATCAAACTTAATCAGGAATGCAAATGAGCCACAGACGCATGTACGTGCGGGGATCGGGGGGGGGGGGTGTTGACCTTTGCAACGTGCCAGTTATTATAGGTAAATTTTCGCATGTCGGAAACATAAGCAATGACGATGCAAGGAAGTGTTGAAGTAATGCTTTATATATAGATTTGATCCTCTAATTGAAAATATGTCATCGTGAGCTGGCATATTTGCCGTTTTCCAGATTCGCGACAGCCTCTCTACGTTTAAGAACGCCAGCTTCTCGGACCCAATGCGAAAAGCAGCTTTCAGCAGGAGAGTGGTGGAGGGCCTGGGAGGAGCCGATTCTGCGTCATCGTGGACAAGAAATGAAATCGAAGAGTGAGTTCATGGTTTCGTGTGGGCTTCTTGAGGAACATAAGCTTAGTTAACCTTTGGCTCACAGAGAAAATAATCCTCAAGGCTCGACGGGTAATAAGACAATAGATGATAGCACACAAGAAAAAATAATAAACAATCAATAATAAATCATTTAACACTCAAGGTTGTATTTTTGCAAAAGCGATTTGGCTCTTTGGACTCTCATGCTGAGTATATATATGCAGGTCAGCCCAGTACACCCTGAAGAACCCTGTTGTCATGGCCAGACTTGGCGGCTCCAAACTCAAATCTGCGGTTTCTTCCTTCAAGGAACACGTCGAAGACAAAAGAGATGTAAGTTACCCCGTTTATTTGTTTGACATGCTTCAGACTTGTCTTACTATCGCATTTGGAGTTGGGAGTGCTAAACTAAGTTAAATATGTTACATTTCAGGCGTTGACAGTGGCTCGCAAGCTAAAGTCTCTCTCTGATTACGCAGACCCTACCGCCCTTGACGCTTCTGCCCTCATTGATCTGGGTAGCACCCTCAGTGGATTCCCCCCTTCCTTCACCGATGACCTCCCCGCTGACGCCATTGCTGGAGCGTTGGATGAGCTTAAGACTGGTGACTTCCCTCGTGGACAGGTGAATTATTCCGTATGATCAACACCTGTTGCTTACTGGATGTCATCGCCAATTAAACACCTCGCATTAACAAGGGCATTATCAAAATTGCTATTAAAATTCATCGCAAATCGAAACAAAGCTTTTCTCAAATATATCTTGCACGGGTGATCATAATGTCATTATTGGCATATATTTGCCTCGATTTTATGCAATTTTATGCAAATTATATTTAACCACAGCAATAATAGTAATATTGTGCGCCGCAGGCTCGTGCCATGATGGAGAAATTACAAAACAACGGTCAGTTTACCGTAAGTACATACCATCAATACTTCCATATATAGCCCCTAGGAGCAGATAATGATCAATTTGAAAAGCATTAAACAGAACCATGTGTGTATATTTTCCTCACAGCCTAACTCTATGACAGCTGATGACATTGCCATGGCTGGAAACCTGATTGCTGGATTCGACTCAAGTGTCCTGGATAGCATTCCGGCAGCTGCAATGAACGAGTCTCTCATGGATCTGGGGATGATGGATCTTAGTGTGGACCAAGGAAGAGCTATCATCAAGAAGGTGGATAAACACATTCATCGTATCCTATGCCTTAGACATGGATGGCTTTGATGTATGGCCGAGGATGGTGATTTAATCGTTATTGATTGGGTGATTTGTAAGGTTAAAGAGTCAATGGGCGGAGACTTTACAGCCACCGATAAGACTTTCCAAGCGAAGAACATGGGGAATCTGTTCAAGAACGTGAACAAGAAGGAACTTAAGGAAATCGTCGACGGCGGCCATCTTGAATTGGATTGTGATGCTGGCATGGCTTTGGATTTAGATGTAGACAGAGACCAGGTGGGTCGACTGCAATGGCTACCCCAAATCTACGGATTATGGCTTCAAATAAATATATCAATGTGAAAATGTGTGATTTGGTGATCATTAGGCAATGGTTGTTATGGCGAAAGTGAAGACGGACATTGGAATGCCAACAATGGAAAACACAAACTTCACAGGAAGTTGCTTCCAAGTATGGGGCAAGATGGCTGCCATGGGGATGGAAGCTAAGGATATCGATGGCATGCGAGAAGACGAGGAGTTACCCAACATCATGGAGCAGATGAAAGATCATGAAGGCGAGATGGAAGAGGCACAGGTTGGGAATATCCAATGGCACCATAACTTACTATATTGCTTATTTTCTAGTCTCTCTAGCTCTTTACCCAAGGATAAGTTAGCATTGTATTTATTACCCTTCTTTTGTGTGTTCCAGACTAAAGCTATGAGTAGAAAAATTCGCTCAGCTTATTTGGCAAACAGCACGAGGATGGAGGAAATCGACACTGGCATAGCTGCCCAGATAGCACCCTTCTTCAAGCACCTCAAGTGGGTACTCATCCTATGCACAACGATACGTGGCAGCTAGGAATTATTCTTATATATGTATATGTATATATATATATATATATATATATATATATATATATATAGATAGATATATATATATATATATATATATATAGAGATACATATAGATATAAATAAATACATGTATATATATAAATATATATATATATATGTATATATATATATATATGTATCTATATATGTATACATATATATCAATATATATATAAATATATATATGTATATATATGTATATATGTATATATATATACATATATATATGTATATATATATATATGTATATATATGTATATATAAGTATATATATATGTATACCCTATATATGTATCTATATATATATGAATATCTATATATATGAATCTATATATATATATAAATATCTCTCTCTATCTCTCTCTATATCTCTCTCTCTCTCTCTCTCTATCTGTATCTCTCTATATATATCTATATATATATATATCTCTCTATATATATATCTATATATATATATATATATATTGTCATGCTTTTCAGTGATACTGAATTAGAGCGCTTCAATGTCACCCTGCGTCCCACTATTTTGCCTTGGATTGGGTAAGGCTAGCATGGCCAGAATGCCTACAATGGAGATCATGCGCCTCAAGAGACACTGTATGATGAATGTGGTGGGTCTCCTGTTGCAGAATAATATAAATCTACCTCATTAGAAATAATACAAGCCGAATTGCATTTCACAATTCATAACACGAAGTTTGATTCACAGTTACGTGATGACAGTGATACGGTGACGGATCGTACAAATGCTGCGGACCGTGATGATAACGATATCAGGGACCTTGGCAACCTCATGTGTGGTCTTGAGATGTCTGACATTGACAAGTTAACCATGGAAGCCATCACCAATAACCTGCCCACTTTGGGTAAATGCGGCTTTGGTGCAGAAGAAGGAAAGAGTCTCTTGAGAAGGGCCATGGATATGGACAGGTATATGATCGTAACTCCTTAGGAATGCTCGTGTCCCTCATCCTCGTTCCAATGTGACACATTTTGTCATCAGTGATGACGGATGGTCGTATATTTTCTGTGTGCAGTCAATTCTTGAACAGCACTGAAAACTTGGTTGCTGCTGGAATGTTGCTGGAGCATCTGTCTGACTCGGAGCGCGACACCATACCAGCGGTAAGACACAACCTCAAAGTAGGAATTACTGATCACAATGGAAAAGTTCAAGTACAGATGTCATTCATTAACATGACAACATCTATACTTGATGATAGGATAAGCTTGCTGAAGCCTTCCTGGATATGGCCGATACATTTGACGAAGCGGACGAGATGAGGAGGCGTAAGCGAGACGAGTCATTCAGCGCGGAGTACAACTCAACACAAAGAGCCGCAGACAAAGAGCAGCGAGCACTGCTCTTCCGGGCTGGTCTACAGGCACTCCAGGACTCAGGCATCTCCTCACGCCGGCGTCGCTCTACACGTGCTCGCAGAGCTACCTGTAAGATACATCATCTTAACCTCCCTAAGTCCTCCCTCTACAATGTATGTATATATATATATATATATATATATATATATATATATATATATATATATATATATATATATATATATATATATATATATATATATATATATATATATATATATATATATATATATATATATATATGTATATATGCATATAAATATGTATATATATATATTTGAAATCGAAATATAAATATACATATATATAATAAATATGTATATATATTTATATATGTACATATATATGTATATATATGTATGTCTATAAATATATATATTTATATATGTATATACATATATGAATATTTATATATATATACATATATATATATATATATATATATATATATATATATATATATGTTTATATATATATATATTTATATATTTTTTTATTGATATTTATATATTCGTACTTTATTTTGCATGGCGGAGGTTTAGAGATAATCATTTATGCTTTGAGTGTCAGTGTCAGGTGCCATGTTCTGTTTCAGCATCCCTGACCTGTGCTGACGTCCAGAGTATGTCAGGGTCCGTCACCTCACTCGATGCCAGTGACATCACTGACATGGATACCACGGAGTTCACTGATTGTCTAGAGACGTTTGGTTCCGTCAGTGACTGGGACGATGATCAGCTGACCGCTCTTGGAACAGCAGCTAAGGCGGTCAGTACTTTTGTTCAAATCGCTATTGGTAAATTCCTATAACTAGAACAACCTGTTGAATAGCTTCCCGTACTGACCTTTCTTAAATACAGGTATAGGTTTTCTTATTATTCAAGTTGGCATTGATGAGGGCAGACTACTATTGCTGTGAACCTGTCAAAAGACGGATTGGTATTAGTGAACGACCCTTATGTGTTTGCGACCTACAGGCCCTTGGGGGCGTTGACACATGGACTGCTGAGGAGATTCGCCAAGCAGGAAGCATTGTGGGTAGTTTGACCAGCTCTGAAATCGAGTCGCTCGCACTGGAGAGTACTGACGTCATGTCCTCCATTGGAATGCACGCTATCTATGAAGCCTCACAGGTTGGACACATCCCACGTGTGACAATATTATTAAGCATCACTAATTGATGAAACACGATGAGTGACACAGTAATCGTTGCATTATACTCATACCCTATCAAAAGTATGAATATTGCTCGGTAAATGAACTGGGAGGTTACTGAATGTTTCTTCTTCGATAGCGCCTGAGCGGATACAGCCGGTGGCTGAGTCTTACCCAGTCAGACTCCGTCACAAATGTCGACTCAGATGAACTCACTGGTCTTGGTCATTTCGCCTGCGGTATCACAACCAATGATATCGCCGACATAGCTCCAGCTACATATTAGTCAGTAACACGATCAAAATACTCAGATATTGGTCATTTGAGTTTCAGTAGACACACTATATTTTAAGCTTATAGTATATTACTTATAAAACAAACGCGTCTGTAATCTTATATTTAGGCGTCTTTCCTTCAAATGACGGTTATTTATTCCCAATGCGTCACAATTTATGGTTACAGTGAAGCAGCAAGTAGTATAGGATCTCTGACATCTTGTGAAGTTGCGCAACTGTCCGCATATGCAGTTTTAGCGAAAGACGATGCCGCTTTCGGAAGTGACGTCACGGCCTGGGACAGCGCCACCATTACTGCCGTCGGCTCCGCTATTGGTCAGTCTAGCTTGTCAGATTTTTCTGGCTTATAAATGACACATCATTCTAAAAAGCAAATCAATGCAGGAATCCAAGTGATGTTGTTGTTATTTGATGCGTGGTTTCCAGGAGGGCTCACGAGCAGCGAGATAGCCAGCCTGAGTGAAGACCAGATCGCAGCCCTCACGCCCAGTGTCATCGCCCAGATACCACCGTCAACCTTTGCTGTAAGTCATCGTCCTACGCAAGAATATTGAAATAAATACTTACTTTCCAAACATAACTTGTCTCCGAGCATATTCCAATATCAATAGCTGATGTGCTATACCTAGTGGGATCGCATTTGTTTGACAGGGTTTATCGGCCGAGCAGCTAGGTTACCTGACCACGTCCCAAGCTACCGCGGTCACTGCAGAACAGCAGATGGCATTGAGCTCTGAGCAGTTAGATGTTCTGTATGCCGCCGGGGCATATGAACTGACCTCCGACTCAGCGGCATCAGGTTGGTCAAAGCGATCAGAATCCAGTTCGCATCATTATACCTCGTGTTTTCATGCTATTGTGAATATTTTTTTGACAGATGAACATAATGAGAAATGACGTAGATATTTTTCCTACAATGACATATGACATGTTTGTGTTACAGCTTTGATGCCATTTTCACTCCTTGTGCTGCCACTGACCTATTTCGCTATCCGCCTTTAAGAAGATGGCGCCTTGTCATGTAATGCTCGCGCTGTGTTAATGACAGGTGTTACCCTGAAACGCATGCGCTCGAAGCGGACCGGCATGGTTTAAGCAAAATGTGATATCCTTTGCTAGTTAAGCTTGTAGTGCCTTCTCCTGCATATATGATTTAGGGAAACTCTTCTATATGTTACTGATGTTTTCAATCAATTCTGCCATTCAAATAAACCCTATGAAAAATACGTGTAAGTTTTGATATATCAATTTATGACACAAACAACATGACACAACTCAAACGACGCCATACAAATCATGCAATGTGTACAAACATGAAAAAGCTTGAATCGTCGAGGTAGAAAGTTTCGATTAATGTTATATCGCCCGTGAAGGCTCGATTGCGGGCGTAACTGCCAACAACAGAGGGGAACATCCAGTTCCCTCGGATGTGGGATGTCGGGTTTGGTCATATTCCTGTCCTACGGACAGGAATATGACCAAACCCGACATCCCACAAGGTAAGAATATGACCAAACCTGACATCCCACAAGGTCAGAATCAACTTCAGTCTGACGCACAAGGATCGTCACCAACCCTTCCTCATATTATGACCGAATAAACATAAACGACTACGTTAAATCAATAGCTATCTTGCTTGCTTAGATTATAATTCAGATGCTATGAACCTTTAGGTGAGTTCGATATGGCTGAACAAGAGCTGAATAAGATGAAGAGAGATGGACTTGTACCACGTAAGTTCATGCACGTTACCCTGGCGGAGATTCTCGAAGGTAACATCACCGTGGACATGGTCCGCTTCCTCTCGCCTGACCTGCTCCGGCTCCTGACAGTCAGTCCAATCACTTCTCTTTTATGATCCCAATAAATTGTTCCTCGTGATTTGGCTTTAATGGAACAATGAACGGTGTAATCACAGTGTACTGTTTTTATCTGTGATTAATGCGTAATACCTGCATCTGATTTTCAGCCCGACATGATTGAGACAGTAGCTTTCAATTATGATGACGAGATGATATCCGAGTTATGTCGAGGCTTGTTGAAGAGGTCCGACTCTAAACTGCTGAAGCAATATTTGATGCATGGCATCGATTGCTTGAGTGAGATCGGAAAAGACCCCTCGGTACTACTTAGATTTTACCAATAACAAGACTAAATATAACCTGCTCGAGGTTGGGTGTTTGGCTGTTATCAGGGATGGTGTTGTTCCAGATTGAAGTCGGTGAAGGTGCTTCCCACATTATACTGGAGAACCTCCGAGGCCAGGAGCCTCCCATGGAATGGGGCGCTGGTAACTGGAAGACTGCCATCACCGTGCCTCAGGCTGTCAAACCCTCAGATATGAAAAACATGAACACAACTGTTATGAAAGATTTGTAAGTGCCTTTTAGAATAAAAGTACTTGCACATTACCAGCGAAATTTCATATTTTTATTTTTTTTCATAATTTGGAAGTTTCTGTTTTTGTTCCGTCCAACACATCCTGGTTTTCTGTCCTATGCATGACCAGGGTGAAGGATGGTTCATTCTCCCAAGATACCTTTGAAGACAACCCCTCCAACCAGCGCGCCTTTAACGACCGTCTCAAGGATGCCTATGGTTCACCTGACTCCTGGGGCCGAACTGAGATGGAGGAGATGGGAGACTTGGTGACTAACCTCGACATCGACGATATGAAGCAACTCAGCTCAGCCGCAGTAAGTCATAAAAACTTACAACAACGAATTATAAAGCCATTTAAATGCGCCCGGTATTTTATATCCCTAAGCTGTCAGTTTGGGATCAAACCTAATCAGGAATGCAAATGAGCCACAGACGCATGTGCGTGCGGGGATCGGGGGGGGGGGGGGGGTTGACCTTGCAACGTGCCAGTTATTATAGGTAAATTTTCGCATATCGGAAACATAAGCAATGACGATGCAAGGAAGTGTTGAAGTAATGCTTTATATATAGATTTGATCCTCTAATTGAAAATATGTCATCGTGAGCTGGCATATTTGCCGTTTTCCAGATTCGCGACAGCCTCTCTACGTTTAAGAACGCCAGCTTCTCGGACCCAATGCGAAAAGCAGCTTTCAGTAGGAGAGTGGTGGAGGGCCTGGGAGGAGCTGATTCTGCGTCATCGTGGACAAGAAATGAAATCGAAGAGTGAGTTCATGGTTTCGTGTGGGCTTCTTGAGGAACATAAGCTTAGTTAACCTTTGGCTCACAGAAAATAATCCTCAAGGCTCGACGGGTAATAAGACAATAGATGATAGCACACAAGAAAAAATAATAAACAATCAATAATAAATCATTTAACACTCAAGGTTGTATTTTTGCAAAAGCGATTTGGCTGTTTGGACTCTCATGCTGAGTATATATATGCAGGTCAGCCCAGTACACCCTGAATAACCCTGTTGTCATGGCCAGACTTGGCGGCTTCAAACTCAAATCTGCGGTTTCTTCCTTCAAGGAACACGTCGAAGACAAAAGAGATGTAAGTTACCCCGTTTATTTGTTTGACATGCTTCAGACTTGTCTTACTATCGCATTTGGAGTTTGGAGTGCTAAACTAAGTTAAATATGTTACATTTCAGGCGTTGACAGTGGCTCGCAAGCTGAAGTCTCTCTCTGATTACGCAGACCCTACCGCCCTTGACGCTTCTGCCCTCAGTGATCTGGGTAGCACCCTCAGTGGATTCCCCCCTTCTTTCACCGATGACCTCCCCGCTGACGCCATTGCTGGAGCGTTGGATGAGCTTAAGACTGGTGACTTCCCTCGTGGACAGGTGAATTATTCCGTATGATCAACACCTGTTGCTTACTGGATGTCATCGCCAAATAAACACCTCGCATTAACAAGGGCATTATCAAAATTGCTATTAAAATTCATCGCAAATCGAAACAAAGCTTTTCTCAAATATATCTTGCACGGGTGATCATAATGTCATTATTGGCATATATTTGCCTCGATTTTATGCAATTTTATGCAAATTATATTTAACCACAGCAATAATAGTAATATTGTGCGCCGCAGGCTCGTGCCATGATGGAGAAATTACAAAACAACGGTCAGTTTACCGTAAGTACATACCATCAATACTTCCATATATAGCCCCTAGGAGCAGATAATGATCAATTTGAAAAGCATTAAACAGAACCATGTGTGTATATTTTCCTCACAGCCTAACTCTATGACAGCTGATGACATTGCCATGGCTGGAAACCTGATTGCTGGATTCGACTCAAGTGTCCTGGATAGCATTCCGGCAGCTGCAATGAACGAGTCTCTCATGGATCTGGGGATGATGGATCTTAGTGTGGACCAAGGAAGAGCTATCATCAAGAAGGTGGATAAACACATTCATCGTATCCTATGCCTTAGACATGGATGGCTTTGATGTATGGCCGAGGATGGTGATTTAATCGTTATTGATTGGGTGATTTGTAAGGTTAAAGAGTCAATGGGCGGAGACTTTACAGCCACCGATAAGACTTTCCAAGCGAAGAACATGGGGAATCTGTTCAAGAACGTGAACAAGAAGGAACTTAAGGAAATCGTCGACGGCGGCCATCTTGAATTGGACTGTGATGCTGGCATGGCTTTGGATTTAGATGTAGACAGAGACCAGGTGAGTCGACTGCAATGGCTACCCCAAATCTACGGATTATGGCTTCAAATAAATATATCAATGTGAAAATGTGTGATTTGGTGATCATTAGGCAATGGTTGTTATGGCGAAAGTGAAGACGGACATTGGAATGCCAACAATGGAAAACACAAACTTCACAGGAAGTTGCTTCCAAGTATGGGGCAAGATGGCTGCCATGGGGATGGAAGCTAAGGATATCGATGGCATGCGAGAAGACGAGGAGTTACCCAACATCATGGAGCAGATGAAAGATCATGAAGGCGAGATGGAAGAGGCACAGGTTGGGAATATCCAATGGCACCATAACTTACTATATTGCTTATTTTCTAGTCTCTCTAGCTCTTTACCTAAGGATAAGTTAGCATTGTATTTATTACCCTTCTTTTGTGTGTTCCAGACAAAAGCTATGAGTAGAAAAATTCGCTCAGCTTATTTGGCAAACAGCACGAGGATGGAGGAAATCGACACTGGCATAGCTGCCCAGATGGCACCCTTCTTCAAGCACCTCAAGTGGGTACTCATCCTATGCACAACGATACGTGGCAGCTAGGAAGTATTCTTATATATGTATATATATATATATATATATATATATATATATATATATATATATATATATATATATATATATATATATATATATATATATATATATATAGATAGATAGAGAGATATATATATATACATATATATATATAAAAGAAATACATGTATATATATAAAATATATATATATATATGTATATATATATGTCTATATATATGTATACATATATATATCATCTATATATAAAAATATATATGTATATATATGTGTATATCTGTATATATATATATATACATATATATATGTATATATATATATATATATGTATATGTATATATAAGTATATCTATATGTATACCCTATATATGTATATATATATCTATGAATATATATATATATATATATATGTATATATATATATATATATATATATATATTGTCATGCTTTTCAGTGATACTGAATTAGAGCGCTTCAATGTCACCCTGCGTCCCACTATTTGCCTTGGATTGGGTAAGGCTAGCATGGCCAGAATGCCTACAATGGAGATCATGCGCCTCAAGAGACACTGTATGATGAATGTGGTGGGTCTCCTGTTGCAGAATAATATAAATCTACCTCATTAGAAATAATACAAGACGAATTGCATTTCAACAATTCATAACACGAAGTTTGATTCACAGTTACGTGATGACAGTGATACGGTGACGGATCGTACAAATGCTGCGGACCGTGATGATAACGATATCAGGGACCTTGGCAACCTCATGTGTGGTCTTGAGATGTCTGACATTGACAAGTTAACCATGGAAGCCATCACCAATAACCTGCCCACTTTGGGTAAATGCGGCTTTGGTGCAGAAGAAGGAAAGAGTCTCTTGAGAAGGGCCATGGATATGGACAGGTATATGATCGTAACTCCTTAGGAACGCTCGTGTCCCTCATCCTCGTTCCAATGTGACACATTTTGTCATCAGTGATGACGGATGGTCGTATATTTTCTGTGTGCAGTCAATTCTTGAACAGCACTGAAAACTTGGGTGCTGCTGGAATGTTGCTGGAGCATCTGTCTGACTCGGAGCGCGACACCATACCAGCGGTAAGACACAACCTCAAAGTAGGAATTACTGATCACAATGGAAAAGTTCAAGTACAGATGTCATTCATTAACATGACAACATCTATACTTGATGATAGGACAAGCTTGCTGAAGCCTTCCTGGATATGGCCGATACATTTGACGAAGCGGACGAGATGAGGCGTAAGCGAGACGAGTCATTCAGCGCGGAGTACAACTCAACACAAAGAGCCGCAGACAAAGAGCAGCGAGCACTGCTCTTCCGGGCTGGTCTACAGGCACTCCAGGACTCAGGCATCTCCTCACGCCGGCGTCGCTCTACACGTGCTCGCAGAGCTACCTGTAAGATACATCATCTTAACCTCCCTAAGTCCTCCCTCTACAATGTATGTATGTATATATATATATATATATATATATATATATATATATATATATATATATATATATATATATATATATATATATATATATATATATATATATATGTATATATGCATATAAATATGTATATATATATATTTGAAATCGAAATATAAATATACATATATATAATAATATGTATATATATTTATATATGTACATATATATGTATATATATATATGTCTATAAATATATATATTTATATATATGTATATACATATATGAATATTTATATATGTACATATATATATATATATATATATATATATATATATATATATATATATATATATATATATATATATATATTTTTTTATTGATATTTATATATTCGTACTTTATTTTGCATGGCGGAGGTTTAGAGATAATCATTTATGCTTTGAGTGTCAGTGTGTCAGGTGCCATGTTCTGTTTCAGCATCCCTGACCTGTGCTGACGTCCAGAGTATGTCAGGGTCCGTCACCTCACTCGATGCCAGTGACATCACTGACATGGATACCACGGAGTTCACTGATTGTCTAGAGACGTTTGGTTCCGTCAGTGACTGGGACGATGATCAGCTGACCGCTCTTGGAACAGCAGCTAAGGCGGTCAGTACTTTTGTTCAAATCGCTATTGGTAAATTCCTATAACTAGAACAACCTGTTGAATAGCTTCCCGTACTGACCTTTCTTAAATACAGGTATAGGTTTTCTTATTATTCAAGTTGGCATTGATGAGGGCAGACTACTATTGCTGTGAACCTGTCAAAAGACGGATTGGTATTAGTGAACGACCCTTATGTGTTTGCGACCTACAGGCCCTTGGGGGCGTTGACACATGGACTGCTGAGGAGATTCGCCAAGCAGGAAGCATTGTGGGTAGTTTGACCAGCTCTGAAATCGAGTCGCTCGCACTGGAGAGTACTGACGTCATGTCCTCCATTGGAATGCACGCTATCTATGAAGCCTCACAGGTTGGACACATCCCACGTGTGACAATATTATTAAGCATCACTAATTGATGAAACACGATGAGTGACACAGTAATCGTTGCATTATACTCATACCCTATCAAAAGTATGAATATTGCTCGGTAAATGAACTGGGAGGTTACTGAATGTTTCTTCTTCGATAGCGCCTGAGCGGATACAGCCGGTGGCTGAGTCTTACCCAGTCGGACTCCGTCACAAATGTCGACTCAGATGAACTCACTGGTCTTGGTCATTTCGCCTGCGGTATCACAACCAATGATATCGCCGACATAGCTCCAGCTACATATTAGTCAGTAACACGATCAAAATACTCAGATATTGGTCATTTGAGTTTCAGTAGACACACTACATTTTAAGCTTATAGTATATTACTTATAAAACAAACGCGTCTTATATTTTGCTTTTTTGAATTGACAGTCATTAGGCGTCTTTCCTTCAAATGACGGTTATTTATTCCCAATGCGTCACAATTTATGGTTACAGTGAAGCAGCAAGTAGCATAGGATCTCTGACATCTTGTGAAGTTGCGCAACTGTCCGCATATGCAGTTTTAGCGAAAGACGATGCCGCTTTCGGAAGTGACGTCACGGACTGGGACAGCGCCACCATTACTGCCGTCGGCTCCGCTATTGGTCAGTCTAGCTTGTCAGATTTTTCTGGCTTATAAATGACACATCATTCTAAAAAGCAAACCAATGCAGGAATCCAAGTGATGTTGTTGTTATTTGATGCGTGGTTTCCAGGAGGGCTCACGAGCAGCGAAATAGCCAGCCTGAGTGAAGACCAGATCGCAGCCCTCACGCCCAGTGTCATCGCCCAGATACCACCGTCAACCTTTGCTGTAAGTCATCGTCCTACGCAAGAATATTGAAATAAATACTTACTTTTCAAACATAACTTGTCTCCGAGCATATTCCAATATCAATAGCTGATGTGCTATACCTAGTGGGATCGCATTTGTTTGACAGGGTTTATCGGCCGAGCAGCTAGGTTACCTGACCACGTCCCAAGCTACCGCGGTCACTGCAGAACAGCAGATGGCATTGAGCTCTGAGCAGTTAGATGTTCTGTATGCCGCCGGGGCATATGAACTGACCTCCGACTCAGCGGCATCAGGTTGGTCAAAGCGATCAGAATCCAGTTCGCATCATTATACCTCGTGTTTTCATGCTATTGTGAATATTTTTTTGACAGATGAACATAATGAGAAATGACGTAGATATTTTTCCTACAATGACATATGACATGTTTGTGTTACAGCTTTGATGCCATTTTCACTCCTTGTGCTGCCACTGACCTATTTCGCTATCCGCCTTTAAGAAGATGGCGCCTTGTCATGTAATGCTCGCGCTGTGTTAATGACAGGTGTTACCCTGAAACGCATGCGCTCGGAGCGGACCGGCATGGTTTAAGCAAAATGTGATATCCTTTGCTAGTTAAGCTTGTAGTGCCTTCTCCTGCATATATGATTTAGGGCAACTCTTCTATATGTTACTGATGTTTTCAATCAATTCTGCCATTCAAATAAACCCTATGAAAAATACGTGTAAGTTTTGATATATCAATTTATGACACAAACAACATGACACAACTGAAACGACGCCATACAAATCATGCAATGTGTACAAACATGAAAAAGCTTGAATCGTCGAGGTAGAAAGTTTCGATTAATGATATATCGCCCGTGAAGGCTCGTTTGCGGGCGTAACTGCAACAACAGAGGGGAACATCGAGGGTACCCGCCCTCTTGACGTCATCTCATATGGTCATCTACAGACAACCAAAATGTGCGGTTTTGACAGCAGCGTCAGCGATATCGATTCATGCACCAATTCATCACAATATACCCAGTGGGCACAACACGTGGAATCCACGTGGAAATCATGTGGATTTTTGGTGAATTGGTGGATCCACGTGTTTTCACGTGATATCCACGTGGATTCCACGAGTATTAATCACGTGGAATTGACGTGTCAAAAACACGTGGAAAAGACGTGTATTTTAGGACCCATTTGTAAATTATTATTTAAATATTCTTTTTTTCAGTTTATACCAGAAATATGGCCATGTGTTAACCTGACAGCCCCAGCTAGGCTTGTGCTAGATATGCCAAGATATAGTGGGTTTCACAACTTTTGGTGCTATCGATCTATGAGCTCTGGGGATGATGACGGTTTTTGGCTTTCATCTGCTTAGTTACTATCGTGACAGGGGTCTCCTGGAATAATGAGTCGAAATTCAGGTGAGATACTCTCCAAACGTAGGCGAGGTTCGAACCCGTGACCTGCTGGTCCGTGGTGGAGACCCCACCGGGGGTTAACCGCTAACCGCTGATTGGCGCGATTTGCTGCAGTTTTGGAAAGTTGAGAATTCATTTGCTATATTTTTGACAGTTTCTAAGTTTACAAGTGAGTCATATTCAAATGTTATTCTTTCAATGAAAATAAGTTTACTCAAGTAGCTGTACAAAAACTGCTTGCCGTATATAATGTCTTCATGGTTTATGATTTTATGCTCATTGGTGCATGAAACCTGTATTATCGCTCTCAGCAAAGTGCCAGCCGTTGCAGCTAGTTAGTTGCAGTGGAAAGGCTGTAGGCACGCCTCGTGGTTTTTTGGAGGCTTGCTCCTTAATACACCACAACCATCTTATACATCTTACGCCATGGTTCATCTGTTGACTGTTCCTCCATCTCACAGTCATCGTTCATCTGTCAGTCCATCTCACAGTCATCGTTCATCTGTCAGTCTAGCTCTGGTGTAACGGTAACATGAATTTATACCAGACGTCTTGTAGGGCTACTGTCAATCCATCTCACAGTCATCGTTCATCAGTCAGTCCATCTCACAGTCATCGTTCATCTGTCAATCCGTTCCACACGGTCGTCATCGCTCATTTGTCACTCAGTCCCACAGTCATGGCTCATCTGTCACTCATTCTAGCAGTCGTCGGTTGAGCAATGATGGTTTTCCTTTAACATAAGTGCACATTTGTGAATATTTTCTTTAAATATTTTCTCTGTTTTAATGCTGCTATTGAGAAAGGTATTATTTATGAGTTTGTAGTCAGCAGCATAGTAATTGAACACTGCATAATTTGTTTGTGCACAGGTTTTCAGGAGCGCTGCCTCTCCTGCCTCTGCAAATCAGGGATATACTGAACAGGCAGGAGAGGAGAGAGCTGGCCGATAGTGGCAAAATGCTTCCTGAAGCTGTGCAGATGAACAGCACTGAGGAACTTCAACATTTAAATGAGCAGTTTATGGACAACCAGAGAAAGAATTTGTGGGTATGTAAAATAGCAGTTTTTTTAAGGAGTAGTGGGCATTAGATCTAATAAACAGCAATGAAATATTTTCCAAATGTCACATTTTTGTGTCAGTTTCAGAAGTGTATGAAAATCATTGTGCAGTGTCCGGGATACGATGAACGATTTGACAAGCAGGTGAGATTCTCTATGTATATGTATATGATGTAAATCCATGATCCAAACAACTTGCACTTATGCATTTTGTCTGAATTGGCAATGTTTAAGAAAATTTTCATGCACCAATTGTATTCATTCAGACATATTGCTTGCAGATTAATCACTAATTCCCTGCAGTGCAAGCTTAACATGAACGGGTCAGGTGACAAAGCCAGCTTTGAGAAAATGGCACTCTGCAAATTAATTGTCGGTAGGTTCACCATTGGCTAATTACTTGGAAGTCCAGGATAGTTTTTGATTTTAATGATACACAATAAATAATGAAAGTCAGTTGTACGATGTATGAAATTAGATAGCTTATATTGTCCTCTTTGTACTGTGCAGAAAGTGACATTTTGACAACAGTATGACTGAGATGTCATAACTGGTTGCCGAGATATTACCGATCAAACTCGCAGACTTTCCTGTATGAAGTCATCAAACTCATTCACTCACTTTCGTTTAATGGTTTACTGACGAATTTGACTGATTTGTGTCAATTAGGTGACGTCACCCAGAAAGTCGCTTAAAAATTATCATCAAAATGCGATAACAAAAATTCGGTTTTGCATTTCAGTGGCCTTTTAAGTACATTTTATAATTTGCATTTTATTAGGGTGAAAGTAAATCATGTTATATCTGTGTATATTCATGATGCTCATGTATGTAGTGACCGGTTTGATGTGTTTCATGAACAATCCTGCATTTTTCCACTAATTTGTTGCCTTTGTATGTTGACATTTGCTCGTAATGTTTAAAACATGTTTAATATTGTTATTTGTGATCATGTAGCACTTATAGTTGGATATTTCTGAGAATAAATGTACTTGGTTCAATGATCTTGTGAAATATATTAAAAAACAAAAAATGTACTAAAGAGGAAGTAAAAACCACCTGAATACAGATATTTTGTATCGTTGAATTTAGGTGGAAGAGCACACGTGTTTTCCACGTGTCCATATCCACGTGAATTCAACTTGCCTTTTACGCGTATTATCTACGTGAATTACACCAGTTTCTCCACGTATTTTCCACGTGGATTCTACGTGTTGTGCCCACTGGGTAGTAACAAATGAGCTGCATATATAGCCTTGTCATACAATGGTCAGCTAACGTTTGCACCACTCAAAGGTTATTCAATTTCGGATACTCAATAATGCAAACACCCTTTTCGCGGAACAATTGGTACCGGCTCGTCAGCGACACGACCAAGTTTGCACCTATTGGTCACCATATTTCCGATATAAATATTACTTCACTTATTGACTAAGGAAAATTGAACCCCTTGTAGCAGGTTCAATATTTGGTCTTGTATGATGGCATCGGCATTTGACCATCGATGTAACGATTTTCATCCTAACTGGAAACCGAAGTCGATGAAGAAAATGTACGGTGCAGCGGACTCCATATGCGGACACGTATCATGATGTATTGATCAACCTATGGTCGTTGCACATTGTTTTCATGTTGCTTGGTTACAAGTCATCAACAGTTTGGATTATGTAATCGGTATATGGATGTCTGTTAGGTAAATATGTATTCTAGGTAAATGGAAATGTAGATTAGTTGACAGAAGTCTGCAACTGGCAAATATCAGATCGTCGAATAATGGATAGGGAAAGGAATACGTCGATACACTTGTGTGCCCTTGTGTTGTGTAAGTTACACATAAACACATTTTTTATTTGCGTTGTCGTATTGAAGCGTGAATTAGAGGAAACTGCTACGCTCATAATAAGACCTCATGAATTGACTTATCTTTACATTTATATGGTGCATTTTTCGACGTGATGATCTTGTTAGCAAATTGCATTGACTGACGTTTGTTTCGTTTCGACTATTTACGCGGCTTATTTAAGTATGAGTACAGTGACAATCTGTGTTTTTGTAGCTAACAGAGATTCATTTTAAATCAATTAATGAGCTGCTATTGAAATGACGTATAATGTCTATTATGAATTTCGGACAAACGATTGACTGAATTTATTTATGGAATTAATGAATTATTTGCATCGAACCGGAGCATCGCCATAAAATCTAGAACACAAGGAAATACACTGAAAATCAGAATCATGTTTTATAATAAATTTGAAGTGATGCAATCAAATCTGTTTTATTCAAAGGAAGTGTCTTTTCTTGATATTATTCCAATCGTAATGAGCCGGTTTCCATGACGTAGTGGTAAACTACGTCATCGCTTGACTCACAGGTTGTGGGTTTGATCCCAAAGTGTGAAAACATGACTGGTTCTCCGTGACTCGGTTTGATCAGGTTAAATGGTGGTCCTATATCTGAAAGGGGGTGCACCCGACCCGGCAGCTCAATACTATCGAGCTGGGTCATCGTCCCAGCGGCATGGGTTTCGCAGCCCAATCTGCGCAACGGGTTTGTGTCCAGTGGGTGTTGGCATTTAAAGGGAAGTGCCACAATCATCCTCATCCTTCACCTTCGCGATATCAACTTGTTGTTGAAAGCGACGTAAATATTACCCTATCCATTAGCACATCATAATGATCAATTATGCTTGCATGGCGAGCCTCAGGTTGTGGCATCCGCTGTAAACAATATCTCTCGTGCACTCACAATGTTAGATCCGTGATTGTACGTTGATAAAGAATGTATGTCTTATCAAAATGTTACGATGGGTGCTAGTAAAACACAAGGTCAATGTGTATGTTTGTGCTGTAGGTATTCTTGGGGTCCATGGTAAGTGCGCATTGTATTAACATATCCAAGCATGGATACATTTGTTTTTGAGAGCTATGCATGATCTTTGGCTGACCTAAACTGAGGCTCATTTCAATGTTATGTTAGACATCGTTGGAAATATATTAAACTTCAGAATTATGAGTTTGTGCATGAATTTAAACGTAAATGACTTTTTGAATTAGGAATTTTAATTTGTATTTGTCATGTGTGACCTTGTGACCTTGTGACTTTGCTTGGATTAACCAGTGGGAGTGATTGGCGGCATTTCAAGTGGGACTCATCAACCTAGTCATCAGCCAAACACTAAAACTGCTGCCGAGCTGCAACTGGCAACTAACGCAACATTGATTCCTCAAGGTAATTTCAGGTGTTTGGTGTAAGATTTCGCTGTCATTGAGAGCATGGACAGAGAACACGATAAGCCAAAATCTAAAATCTCTTAAGGAGCATTGTCGGCGATTTGCTGCCATTTGTATTTCGTTTTATGTGTATGTGTAGTTGCAACTCGATTGTTAATTTTTCTTGGCATTGCGAACATCCCATCGCCGGTAATTTATCTATAAAGACGCCTTAATAACAGCCTTCGAACTTAGTTTACAAAAATATACAAATGAATGCGCTACTGCAAAGCTTTCCGGCATTATGTTTGACTCACCCCACTTCAAGAATCAGAAATCAAA